>JAXIVJ010000344.1:105000-152500 GCA_036785665.1 Chirona hameri | reverse complement strand
TACATACATACATACATACATACATACATACATACATACATACATACATACATACATACATACATACATACATACATACATACATACATACATACATACATACATACATACATACATACATACATACATACATACATACATACATACATACATACATACATACATACATACATACATACATACATACATACATACATACATACATACATACATACATACATACATACATACATACATACATACATACATACATACATACATACATACATACATACATACATACATACATACATACATACATACATACATACATACATACATACATACATACATACATACATACATACATACATACATACATACATACATACACACACACATACATACACACACACACACACACACACACACACACACACACACACACACACACACACACACACACACACACACACACACACACACACACACACACACACACACACACACACACACACACACACACACACACACACACACACACACACACACACACACACACACACACACACACACACACACACACACACACACACACACACACACACACACACACACACACAACACACACACACACACACACACACACACACACACACACACACACACACACACACACACACACACACACACACACACACACACACACACACACACACACACACACACACACACACACACACACACACACACACACACACACACACACACACACACACACACACACACACACACACACACACACACACACACACACACACACACACACACACACACACACACACACACACACACACACACACACACACACACACACACACACACACACACACACACACACACACACACACACACACACACACACACACACACACACACACACACACACACACACACACACACACACACACACACACACACACACACACACACACACACACACACACACACACACACACACACACACACACACACACACACACACACACACACACACACACACACACACACACACACACACACACACACACACACACACACACACACACACACACACACACACACACACACACACACACACACACACACACACACACACACACACACACACACACACACACACACACACACACACACACACACACACACACACACACACACACACACACACACACACACACACACACACACACACACACACACACACACACACACACACACACACACACACACACACACACACACACACACACACACACACACACACACACACACACACACACACACACACACACACACACACACACACACACACACACACACACACACACACACACACACACACACACACACACACACACACACACACACACACACACACACACACACACACACACACACACACACACACACACACACACACACACACACACACACACACACACACACACACACACACACACACACACACACACACACACACACACATACATACATACATACATACATACATACATACATACATACATACATACATACATACATACATACATACATACATACATACATACATACATACATACATACATACATACATACATACATACATACATACATACATACATACATACATACATACATACATACATACATACATACATACATACATACATACATACATACATACATACATACATACATACATACATACATACATACATACATACATACATACATACATACATACATACATACATACATACATACATACATACATACATACATACATACATACATACATACATACATACATACATACATACATACATACATACATACATACATACATACATACATACATACATACATACATACATACATACATACATACATACATACATACATACATACATACATACATACATACATACATACATACATACATACATACATACATACATACATACATACATACATACATACATACATACATACATACATACATACATACATACATACATACATACATACATACATACATACATACATACATACATATATATATATATATATATATATATATATATATATATATATATATATATATATATATATATATATATATATATATATATATATATATATATATATATATATATATATATATATATATATATATATATATATATATATATATATATATATATATATATATATATATATATATATATATATATATATATATATATATATATATATATATATATATATATATATATATATATATATATATATATATATATATATATATATATATATATATATATATATATATATATATATATATATATATATATATATATATATATATATATATATATATATATATATATATATATATATATATATATATATATATATATATTATATATATATATATATATATATATATATATTATATATATATATATATATATATATATATATTATATATATATATATATATATATATATATATATATATATATATATATATATATATATATATCGCCCACTCCACATCACGTCTTTTCGCTTCGCGGATCCCAGATCAGTCCCTGAACAGGTCGGAAGGGCGTTGAAAAGGTCGGAGGGGCCCCTAGACGGTTTGAAGGGACCCTGGGCCTTTCAACAGTAAGAATGCAGTTGTCCAGGGAATAAAACTCACAATTTTCGACAAATTCAACTGTATGCGGGTTAGCAAAACAATCGACCCGTTTCTCGGCGCATTTGTGTTATGTTGCTACTTTCCTATATAATTGGGCTTTCACACCTTTTTTTACCGCACTTTTAAACGCACAATATAGCATTTTTAAAGGTCCGCACCATACGCAATGCGACGCATTGATGAAAAAGCATATCCAGGGCATTGATAAGACTAAAAAAAAATCGCGCTGCTACGCGGCGCAATTTGTTTAAGAGTGCCAGGTCTTGAGCTTCAAAAATATTCCAAATTGGTATAGCTGATCCCAAATTGGTGTCGCTGGTTCCAAAGTTGATATGGCAGTTTGCTAATTCCAGCTCCTAAAAGTTGGTATGGCCCATGCCATACCTGTCATACTGCATTTGCCATCCTTGTAACGTGCCTTTCATCCGTTTTGTTTGGCCCTTTCAACGCTTGCTTAGGAAGGGGGCCCTTTCAACGCTGGGGAAGGAGCCCTTTCGAGGCGCCGCACGCCCCTGGACGAAATCCTGGCTACGTGCCTGTACCAAGTACCATCACATCTCCGGCAGACGCAGCCGACGCCGTGCAACGACATGCGGACCTCGTTTATCACTTCTAATTTGCCTATCTCGCATGTATAAAACGGGCTATCAGAGAGTCAGAGACCGAATTCACTCCACTGCATGACTGATTGCCATACTGACCGAAGCCGTAAATATAAATCAGTTAGTCGCCTACTTATGAGAGTACGTCAGCAAACCCTCCCATGAACCGTGCACACCTCGCGCCGACGCAGCTGACTGCGCGTTTGCGCGTTTGAAACCCTCCCATGACCCGAGCACACCTCGCGCCGACGCAGCTGACTGCGCGTTTGCGCGTTTGAAACCCTCCCATGAGTCGTGCGCACCTCGCTCCGACGAAGCTGACGTCAACGTGACATCACCACCGGCGGGCGGTGCGAATTCCGTAGCATGGTTGTAATACCCGGGGGCCCCTGTGTTCAGTACCACTACCAAGGGGCCCCCTGACCGACAAAGGGGTTTATGATAGTCCCAGGGCAGGGACCTCCGAGATGCCGGCAAGAGGAGACATTTGGCTGTCATGGGGGGGGGGGGGGGTGCCATTCGTTTCCAGCTAATGGGGCCCCCTATCCGGGGACCCCGATCCTCTGTCTGGCACCAGGGTCCTCTGTGCTCAGTACCACTACCCGTGGGCCCCCTGACCGACAGAGGGGTTACTAATTGTCGCAGGGGCCCCCGCGTTGCGCAAGAGGCCCCCTTGTATCCGTCCCTGGGTGCCCCAAGGTGAGGATAATTTTAGGACAACAAATTGTCTAATAAAACAATTTGAAATGGGGCCCCACTCAAAACAAACTGGACCAAATTCAGTGAGTAAAAAATAGGGGAAGGTAGGTTGAGCCCTCGATTTGCAATAGGCCCTTTTCAGGGGCCTAAACAAATTTGCATGGGTCCAGTCGTCGCTCCAGGGGCCCTGGTCGTTCATCCATAAATCCCCAGATGGGCCTTGCAAGGGCCCCGGTCGATCCTCTAGGTGCCCCGGTCGATCCTCGAGGATCCCAGCCGACCTTCCAGGATCCCCGGCCGACCCTCCAATGGGTGATTTATTACCCCAGTTATCACATGGTGCTCGAAATAGGGCCCTGACCTTATTTCCAAAGGGGCACGTACGGACCTTCAGGGCCTCGGGGGGGGGGGGGGCAATTGTCCCGTTTGCCCCCCCCCCCCTGGGCACGCCTGTTTACTGTTGACACCAAACTGCTCAGAAATTCGTGGAGATTTATGATGTGCATATTCAAAACACAAAACGTCATTTTAATATCCTCTACAGCACATGTTCGAGATAGGCTCCGTTTCGGCTGGGCTACAGCTCTGCTCTCCGCCTCAGACTCACCACTGCTTACGGAGACATGTCGGCGGGGATGGCCCGCACTGCAGCTCCCACGGCTCTCTTTAGTTGCTTCCTGGTCTGGAGATTCTTATTAGACACCTATAAGTTATAACTATTTTAGGTACCTCCACAGGAAGTAGTCAAGAGGGCTCATATCCAGAGGCTACCCTCACTGCCCCAGAAACCACTTGCAAAATAACTGCGACCGTGCCCTCAATGTTGTTCTGAAATAGCTTCTGTCGGATCCATAGTTTGTATGGATAGAGATCTAGGATCAGGGTATAGAGTGCGTTTTCCTTTCTTTTGAGAATATTTAAGTTGTCGGGAGCAGCGTTGTTTTAGATAAGAAAATTGAGAATGAATGTTGGCGTCGGCCCATAGTGAGGACAAGTTTGCTTAAACAAGCGCCTTGACAAGTGGAATAACTTCGCCGCAGATGTTTAGACAGATAAAAGCCTGAATGTGACCAGGCTGGTTGGGGGAAAAATTATGTAGCCGATTTTGCTGGAAAGATATCCCCATAGTCCTCGTCCAGCCGCGTAGCCGGGATTAAGGTCTGCAGGGAACGGTGAACCTGGGCGGGGGATCCACTCAACTCTGGGAGACCCACCAGTGGCCCAAAAGATAGATTTAACATTTTGCAAGGGCCCCCTGAACATACCAGGGACCCATATGAAGTGATACGGGCCCCTTGCAGTCTTGCCTGAGGCTCTTCGCATCAGGTCTGGACCCCCCCTCCCCCCCCCACAGAAGCTGGTAGGAGCAGGGATGGTCCCATTTACCCGCCCAGAAATAGGATCGGGCCCCATAAATTATCCTTCAAAGCTTCCAGTAAGGGGCATTAGAGATTTATGGAAAAGGTCACAAAGCTCACGTTTCTGCGCGGTCGCAGGGGCCTTTTTTGGCGCGCTGCGCACGTGAAAAGCAAGCGCCGTTAGGACGCTTTAGTGTCTAGTGTAGACAGGTACGAAGATTTCCGCACGAACAAATGCGATACTAAGATTGTCGCACGAAAAAAAACGCGCTACAAAGATTTGGACATGCGGAGAAATGCGATAGTGAAGGATTTGCGCTTACGAAAGAATGCGATACGAAGATTTGCATACGAAGAAATGTGATACGAACATTTGCGCATACGTCTTTTTTGCAATACGAATATTTCCGAATACGATATTTGCGCAAGCGAATAAATGCGCAACGTACATTTGCGCATAAGAAGATTTTCATACGAAGAAATGCGATACAAAAATTTCCGCATACGAATTTTTGCGATACGAGTATTTGCGTATACGAAGATTTGCATACGAGGAAATGCTTTACGAAAAAATGCGGTGCGAATAATTGCGTACGAGGAAATGCTGTACGAAGTTTTGCGGTAAGACGATCCCTCTGGACACGTCGGGGTCAGTGACCTTGAACTTTGAAGACCTCTGCAAGTGAAAGTTTTCAATGTGACTGGAAACGGTTTACATCACTGAATGAGGACGCTGAGTACTACATGTGTGCCAATTTTCAGCCAGATCGTAGGGGTCCGGCCCGGCAGACTGGTTATTGATTCATCTTTTTGGAAGGATTCAAGCACGATTGATTTTGGAATATGAATGATTCAGTCACCGTTTGATTCATGGATAACCATTTTGAGAAATAACTCTTTCCGATTCGATTTTTTAAAATCAAATCATGTTTGACTCACCATTGAAATAGTATTGCAGTCTTTTTGATTCAATCAGCCTTGTTTCTATGCGGGTTTTGATTCAATCATGATTCATGAATAACAAAATCCGGTGATGAATCGATTCCAATCGATTCAATCAGAGTCGAATCAATAACCAGTCTGGGTCCGGGGTCAGTGACCTTGAACTTCCATGACCTGTGAAGGTCAATTTTTTTTTAATGTGACGGGAAACGGTTTGCACCACTGAATGAGGACGCTGAGTACTATATGTGTGCCAATTTTCAGACAATTCGTAGGGGTCCAGGGTTAGTGACCCTGACCTTTGATGACCTCTGGAGGTCAAAGTTTTCAATGTAACGGGAAGCGGTTTACACCACTGAATGAGGACGCCGACTACTATATGTGTGCCAATTTTCAGCCAAATCGTAGGGGCCCGGGTGAATGTAAATGTGAATCCGAATCTGAGCTGTCTTGGCAGACGTGTTTGATTTGTATTTCATACCATTAGGTACTTTGTCTTTTACTTTAAATACAAAGCTTTAATGTAAACCGGTCAGTGACTTCAGTTCATCTGTAAATAAAAACAAGAGCTTCAATGTTTGCATAAAATACGATTTATGTTTCCTATAAGTAACAAATCCACGAGCAATTCAATACAAATTATCACACTCCAAAGTTAACCGAAAGACACAGCCCCGATCGATCCGACCTGAGAAAGCTATACACTCCTAACACTCATCACACACGCCGCACTGGCGATGTCCGTGTCTCCGTCTCTAAAGGGCCTCTAACAGAGGCCCGCCATCTGTCCGCAGCGTGCTGGGAACGCCTGAGGGCTGAGGCCGCGAACAGGCTCCGGAGTCCGGAGACCAGGTCCCGCTAGGACGTTCCTCCGGGGTGGTGGTACACGGACGGCCATCCGGAGAGATGATCGGCGTATACGAGGTACGCGCGACCCGCTCAGGAGAAGTAGTCCGCAGAGACAGCTTCGAACACCCGGGTGGGTGTGGCGTCCCCTGTCAGCGGCTCCTGCGGTCTCGACTCGGACAGCTCTTCAGCGCCAAGTCCGGGACCGGAACGCCTTCAGCTGCCTCTGGTGGGGCGCCAGTGGTGAGACGGGCGATCAGGCTTCCCGCCTGATGTGTAGAGTTCTTCTCCGCCTTTTCCTCGTCTGGAGTCGGGCAGTCGACAGGTGCTGAAGACGGACCGCGCTCGTCGTCCTACGCTGGCTTCAGTGGGTGTGGCCCTGGGCCCAACGTCCTCTTCTGAGCAGCGTTACTAGGTGGCGACGACCTCTTGATGCTGCGGGGTATTCTGTTCCTCCGGACGGTCTTCGTTTTCGCCGTGACTGCGGCAGGCTGCCTGGCACTCAGTGTTGAAACTCCTTGCGTCTTCTCAGCGATGGCAGGCAGCTGGAGGCTGCCTGGCACTGAGTGCTGAAGCTCCTTGCGTCTTCTCAGCGATGGGAGGCAGCTGCAGGCTGCCTGGCACGCAGTGTTGAAGCTCCTTGCGTCTTCTCAGCGATGGGAGGCAGCTGGAGGCTGCCTGGCACTCAGTGTTGAAGCTCCTTGCGTCTTCTCAGCGATGGGAGGCAGCTGGAGGCTGCCTGGCACTGAGTGCTGAAGCTCCTTGCGTCTTCTCAGCGATGGGAGGCAGCTGGAGGCTGCCTGGCACTCAGTGCTGAAGCTCCTTGCGTCTTCTCAGCGATGGGAGGCAGCTGCAGGCTGCCTGGCACTCCTTGCGTCTTCTCAGCGATGGGAGGCAGCTGCAGGCTGCCTGGCACTCCTTGCGTCTTCTCAGCGATGGGAGGCAGCTGCAGGCTGCCTCGCACTCCTTGCGTCTTCTCAGCGATGGGAGGCAGCTGCAGGCTGCCTGGCACTCCTTGCGTCTTCTCAGCGATGGGAGACAGCTGCAGGCTGCCTGGCACTGAGTGCTGAAGCTCCTTGCGTCTTCTCAGCGATGCGAGGCAGCTGCAGGCTGCCTGGCACTCAGTGTTGAAGCTCCTTGCGTCTTCTCAGCGATGGGAGGCAGCTGCAGGCTGCCTGGCACGCAGTGCTGAAGCTCCTTGCGTCTTCTCAGCGATGGGAGGCAGCTGGAGGCTGCCTGGCACGCAGTGCTGAAGCTCCTTGCGTCTTCTCAGCGATGGGAGGCAGCTGGAGGCTGCCTGACGGTCAGTGCTGAAGCTCCTTGCGTCTTCTCAGCGATGGGAGGCAGCTGCAGGCTGCCGCCGATCCGTCAGCAGGAGTGATCCACTGTTTGTTTCGCACTGCGACTGCGGCAGACCGACTCGGCGCGTCCCATCTCGCCGCAGGAGTGGTAGGCCTGGCTGGTGGCGCTGCAGTTTGGCGCCCCCCCCCCCTCCCCCCGTGCGTCACCATCGCAGCGGGGGAACCTCTCCTCGGGGTAGCCGATCCGTAAGTCGGCTGTGGCCTCGTTGGTGCTGGTACGGTGCTGGCAGTCTTGGAGCGTAGCGAGCGTGGGCGTCCACGTAGACGGGACGTGGGCCGGCGGCGGGGGCGGCGTCGGCGGCGCCGGCCACGGCAGGTAGTCCGGCCGCCACGCGCTCCAGCAGCGCTATCAGTCGCTCCTCTCATAGCTGGCCTTGCCGCTGAGCCTCCTGCGCCAGCTGCATCTGCTGCACCAGGAGCTGTGTGAGGAGCGCCACGCTCGCCGTCTTCTCGTCCGCCATGCCGGGTGCTGTTCGCCGCTGTGATTCCGGTACCAGGACACTGACCGCGCCAGGTTGTGTCTGCTTCTGCTGCCGGCACCTCTGCACACTCGACTCTCGGCTGACAGTTCGGTGATGACTGTCTTCCCTCTCCCTCTCTCGGCGAGTACACAAGTCGCTTCGGTGGGCGCGGTCACGGCCCGCGGCGGTGATAGGTCACCGCCGGGGTCAGACGGGTGTACGGCGGGCCGAGGTCAGACGGGTGTACGGCGGGCCGGGGTCAGACGGGTGTACGGCGGGCCTGCATACCGGCCAGGAGTGCACCGGCCCACCGGGCGCACGGCATAACACAACACCTCTCTGCTGACACCGGTCACACCCGCTGTACCTGTCTGCCGCCGCCTGCTGCCGCTCCGCTCCGCTGTTAAGCGACTAGGCCTGTTGTGTGTTCAGCTCAAACGAGTGGTGCAACACCACTGCGAAGTCTGCCGCCGCCTGCTGCCGCTCCGCTCCGCTGTTGAGCGGCTAGGCCTGTTGTGTGTTCAGCTCAAACGAGTGGTGCAGCACCACTGCGAAGTCTGCTGCCGCCTGCTGCCGCTCCGCTGCGCTGTTGAGCGGCTAGGCCTGTTGTGTGTTCAGCTCAAACGAGTGGTGCAGCACCACTGCGAAGTCTGCTGCCGCCTGCTGCCGCTCCGCTGCGCTGTTGAGCGGCTAGGCCTGTTGTGTGTTCAGCTCAAACGAGTGGTGCAGCACCACTGAGAAACCGTAGCCGAGCATGGCGGTCCACACGGCGGCCGCGGCCAGCACCACCCAGTCGGCAGCGGTGGCGCCAGCCATGCTTCCCACCACCACGCCCACCGCCACGGCCATGCCCTGCAGGATGCCCACGATGGTGCAGAAGATGAGCCAGGCGAGCAGCAGGTCCCGCCGGCCTCGGCGCGCGCCGTGTACCAATAGCGCGGAGAACACGAGGTGCAGAGCGCTTAAGGCCAGCAGCACGGCCGGCACCTCCAACGGCACCGTCAGCTGGGCTGAGCTCTCCAGGATGAGGTAGATGAGGGCGGCCAGCGTGGCGGCCACAGACAGGCTGGTCACGGTGACAAAAATGGCGCCGATAGTGATGGAGCCGCCGCGCAGACTGAGACAGCCGAGGCAGGTCTGTAGAGCCATCCTGATCAGACTGATCCCACGCCGCGTACCTGATCAGACTGATCACACGCCGCGTACCTGATCAGACTGATCCCACGCCGCGTACCTGATCAGACCGATCCCACGCCGCGTACCTGATCAGACTGATCACACGCCGCGTACCTGATCAGACTGATCCCACGCCGCGTACCTGATCAGACTGATCCCACGCCGCGTACCTGATCAGACTGATCCCACGCCGCGTACCTGATCAGACTGATCCCACGCCGCGTACCTGATCAGACTGATCACACGCCGCGTACCGTACAGATCGTCCACCAGCGTTTCAGCACCGGCTGAAATATGTTCTGCATCAGCTGCCGTCTGAGGCTGAGCTGAGGCTCCTCCTGTCTGACCTCGCTGTTTGCAATGGGGTGTTTTTATCCGGCCAGGCCACTTCAGTCAACTCCCAGCAGTCAGTTCAGGCTACTCCAGTCAACTTGTCTGACTCGGCCACTCCAGTTCACTCTCAGTAGCTGAGGCGGGTAGTTTCGCGACTCTCGGCTGACAGTTCACTCTCAGTAGCTGAGGCGGGCAGCTTCGCGACTCTCGGCCACTCCAGTTCACTCTCAGTAGCTGAGGCGGGTAGCTTCGCGACTCTCGGCTGACAGTTCACTCTCAGTAGCTGAGGCGGGTAGCTTCGCGACTCTCGGCCACTCCAGTTCACTCTCAGTAGCTGCGGCGGGCAGCTTCGCGACTCTCGGCTGAGGCAGCTGTGTGCTGACTCCCGACTGGCGGCTGGACTGCTGGCTGGTCGCGTCAGCGGCCGGCTATATACATTATCTGCAGTGCGATGCACCAGTCGTCGGGCTAGGGCGTACTGGCCGACAGCCGCCGTACAGAAGGATAACTCTAGGTGGATGCATCATACATGGCAGTTGTGTAATGTGTCCTGTGCCTACTTGCATTAACATGAACTTGCATTTGCATTAAGTTGCATCTCTTTCTCTGTTGTTCCAGATGATGCATGATTTATTTATGATTGCTTGTTTTGATTGAATAAACGGGCAAAGAAAAACGGTCTCATCCAGGGGCGTCGCCACGGGGGGGGGGGGAGCAGGGGCCCGGCCCCCCTACTCTAAAAACGTGGTGGTGGGGGGAGGGGGCTGCCCCCCCCCCCCCCCCCCCCCCTCCTGCTACAACCGCGATCCAAACCTTAAAGGGACATTGCCACCTCGCAGGCCAATATGGAGTTTTTGGTGTGTATCGGTCGATTAAGCGTGTCCGATTTCATCCGCAAAATTTGGTTCCCGAAACTTCCCCCCCCCCCATTAGATCAAAAAATAAATTTGCAGAACTTATGCTTGCCAAGCATTCGTAAAATTGGAGTCGCCACATCACTATTTAGAATCACTTCTTTGCGGACTGTTATTTTCTTTTGAATGTTGTAAACTCAACATCACCATTCCGTCAGTGCACTTTAAAATTAAAAAGCGTATGCAGTTAATTATGTTTTCAACAACCTTAGCCTCTTTCATAATAAAACAATAAGAATTGCTATGGCTTGACTTTGGGACCGTAGGAGTTATGTGACCTATACCTTATAACACATATACTTTGCAAGGTCAAGTCTCGGCGAATTCGTACGCTTCGGCTTTGGGCGGGCGCCAATACCACAGCCAAACTGGATGAGAGCGGCCATCATGAATCTAGTACTGAGCACAGCTGGGACCAACGTTTTGGAGTCAGAAATCAATACAAAATGCTTTGCCGATACACTGCTTTAGGTGCTGCAGGAGCAAGTTTGAGCTTGAGCATACATGATTGTTGATCCCCACCATTAATTTAAGTTGCTTTTTAGAAATCCTCCGGAGGTGGCAATATCCCTTTAAGGTATTTAGGATAAGAATCTACATTATTTGCAAAATATTTTTGTCACCGCTCAAAACGATGCGGGGCAGAATTTTTGGGACGACACAAATTTCGCTCGCTCGCTCGCTCGGCCGCTCTGCCGCGGCTGAGCGCAGTTTCAGTGCGCTGCGCCGTCTCAAGACCTGGTTGCCGGTCCACGATGACCCAGCGACGGCTGAGCGCAGTTTTAGTGCGCTGCGCCGTCTCACGACCTAGTTGCCGGTCCACGATGACCCAGCGACGGCTGAGCGCAGTTTCAGTGCGCTGCGCCGTTTCACGACCTGGTTGCCGGTCCACGATGACCCAGTGGCGGCTGAGCGCAGTTTTAGTGCGCTGCGCCGT
Organism: Chirona hameri; assembly: GCA_036785665.1. Lineage (NCBI taxonomy): Eukaryota > Metazoa > Arthropoda > Thecostraca > Balanomorpha > Balanidae > Chirona > Chirona hameri. The sequence continues at coordinate 140,125 of JAXIVJ010000344.1, read as the reverse complement.
CTCACGACCTGGTTGCCGGTCCACGATGACCCAGCGACGGCTGAGCGCAGTTTCAGTGCGCTGCGCCGTTTCACGACCTGGTTGCCGGTCCACGATGACCCAGTGGCGGCTGAGCGCAGTTTTAGTGCGCTGCGCCGTCTCACGACCTGGTTGCCGGTCCACGATGACCCAGCGACGGCTGAGCGCAGTTTTAGTGCGCTGCGCCGTCTCACGACCTGGTTGCCGGTCCACGATGACCCAGCGACGGCTGAGCGCAGTTTTAGTGCGCTGCGCCGTTTCACGACCTGGTTGCCGGTCCACGATGACCCAGCGACGGCTGAGCGCAGTTTTAGTGCGCTGCGCCGTCTCACGACCTGGTTGCCGGTCCACGATGACCCAGCGACGGCTGAGCGCAGTTTTAGTGCGCTGCGCCGTTTCACGACCTGGTTGCCGGTCCACGATGACCCAGCGACGGCTGAGCGCAGTTTTAGTGCGCTGCGCCGTTTCACGACCTGGTTGCCGGTCCACGATGACCCAGTGGCGGCTGAGCGCAGTTTTAGTGCGCTGCGCCGTTTCACGACCTGGTTGCCGGTCCACGATGACCCAGCGACGGCTGAGCGCAGTTTTAGTGCGCTGCGCCGTTTCACGACCTGGTTGCCGGTCCACGATGACCCAGCGGCGGCTGAGCGCAGTTTCAGTGCGCTGCGCCGTTTCACGACCTGGTTGCCGGTCCACGATGACCCAGCGACGGCTGAGCGCAGTTTTAGTGCGCTGCGCCGTTTCACGACCTGGTTGCCGGTCCACGATGACCCAGTGGCGGCTGAGCGCTGCAGCCCTCTGCCATGTGCACCGCGACCGCGGGGCCCAGTGGATCCTGCCCGCGCTGCTGCAGCGTTTGTGCGGCTGAACTCCGGACACGAGAGGGTGTCCGGCACGGTGTCCTAAACTGTCCAACACTGCTCACTGCGCAGACTGCCCGCGCTGCTGCAGTGTTTATGCGGCTGAACTCCGGACACGAGAGGGTGTCCGGCACGGTGTCCTAAACTGTCCAACACAGCTCACCGCGCAGACTGCCCGCGTCGCTGCAGTGTTTGTGCGGCTGAACTCCGGACACGAGAGGGTGTCCGGCACGGTGTCCTAAACTGTCCAACACTGCTCACTGCGCAGACTGCCCGCGTCGCTGCAGTGTTTGTGCGGCTGAACTCCGGACACGAGAGGGTGTCCGGCACGGTGTCCTAAACTGTCCAACACAGCTCACCGCGCAGACTGCCCGCGTCGCTGCAGCGTTTGTGCGGCTGAACTCCGGACACGAGAGGGTGTCCGGCACGGTGTCCTAAACTGTCCAACACTGCTCACTGCGCAGACTGCCCGCGTCGCTGCAGCGTTTGTGCGGCTGAACTCCGGACACGAGAGGGTGTCCGGCACGGTGTCCTAAACTGTCCAACACTGCTCACTGCGCAGACTGCGGTGTACTGTCGCGACGGTCGTCACGGATTCAAACAGTATCACGTGCCGACAGTCGATCTCTGAAGCGTCAGATGTCCATTGTCCATGTATGTACCTCACATGTACCTCACAATGTGTATGTACCTCACAATTTCATGTTGTTCTGACTTCTGACTTTTTAGTGATTGTGTGATTGTATGAGTACGGTGATTGATGATAATGAGTTGATTGTTATGCATTAGCGAGGCTGTGATCCATTGACTAGTCGGCGAATGGCCATTATGTGAGATGCGCGTAAGGTGTGATGATGCTGAGAGAAGCGAATTGAAATGGGAAATATAAAATGGGTTACATTTGTATTTTAACTTTTGGGATTCCTGACGCATTCCTGGTAAGCTAAGGCGATGGAACGGAGTTGGTTTCAGGCTGCAGCGTAGTATATAGATACAACTTAACCCTCGCCCGGGTAGGGGGGGGGGGGGGGGGTGAATGCCACCACCTCCCTCTGGTTTTTCGGGAATAACTCGCGTTGTTTCCAACCGATTGCGATGGAATTTTCAGTACCCTACTTTTGAACAATTTGACACAGTCTGAAAATTTTGAATTTCTAACCCACATGACCCATGACCTATGACCTGTTTCTCAAGGTCATGTCAGGCGCAACTGGCGTCCCGCAGTATCGATGCTTGTAACTTGTGCAGTTTCCGAGTGTTTGTTGTACAGGAGCATATGCACAGGTGTTTCCAGGTGACAGTTGTGGTTTCCACTGAGATTGTGACCTCAATTGACCTTTTCAGAGGTCAATCGAGAAAAACTGGATATGAAAAACTACGGATTTCGGCCACTTTTTTTGTGAGGCCCCATTTTTAACAATGTTTTTTCGTCAACGTTTGATGAGCTGGATTGGACCAGGACCCTCAGTAGGCATTGTACTGAGCGCATTATTAATTTGAATCGTTACGTACAGGAGAGAAAACCTATCTTAGCTGACAACAAGTGGGGGTCGGCTTTTGAGTGGGGGGGGGGGGGGCGGCTGAAATAACTAAAAATGTACCCACATTTGTATACGTGTATTTAAGCCTTTGCAGCATTTTGTATGTGGATTGTCATGTTATAGTAGCTAAGTACTTGTTAGGTAGGGCCGCGAAGCGGCGCGAAAATTGTACGGGTTTGCCTGATTAAACCCAGCAATATAGGCGGTGGGCCTTGTAGAGGAAAAGAAGCAAAAAAATATATTCATTGAATTCAGCGATACGACGAACCGAAGACAATGACTATGGCTTCGTTATGATGAGACTACCGATGTGACGCCGCAAAGCGGCGTGAAAATGTAAATTTTAGGTCGTGGAAAACGAAATTTTAATATTGGAACCAGACCGTGAGTAGAGCCAAGCCTCAGGTCAGGTACCTCTTTTCCTGGTTGCACATCTCGGTATGATGAAAAATATTTAAATGAAGGTAGTTATTCATATACATTAGCCTCGGATAGTAAATCACGATGACCGGTCACGGTGCCAGTCAGCGCTCAATAGTACATATGATAATAATAACTGTATACCGTATACGTATGTACCGAACTGTTACAAACAACTGGTAACAGTGCAAATGGTTTGAAAGCAGCAAGAGGCAGAACGACTTTTCCGCGCATAAATGGTCCCTGTGGATCTGGAGGAGCCTGGGGCGAGATGGCTTGGGGAGATGGTCCTGGCCTGGACCCACTATTAGGCTCTTCGGTCCAGCAAATTGGGCACCGCTGGAGCAGCTTCCGGGTGCCGATCTTCTCGTCTTTGCGTTCGCGTCGCCTTTTTCGGAACTCGGCAGACTAGCTAAACATGTAGCTTGCTTGAAAGTGAATATTGTATGAAGGGAATGGGCCCTGGGGCTAGCAATTAGGTACCGCAAAGGAGAGACTCTGCCAGACACTTAATTAATTAATTTTCCCCTTTTCCAAATTTGTATAAGCAATTTCGAAACTTGTGTCATGTCGCAAGGCGGCGCAAAATTCACCAGTTTTTGATAGCTGGATTTGGACTGCTGCAAATGCAATGTTTACGATAAATTTTTAATTTTTCCCGCAAAAGTGGGGGTCGCCCCCCCCCCCCTCCCGTCGGCGACGCCTCTGGCTGACAAATATTGCAGCCCACACTCCTGAGAGGGAAATGGTTACATTGTTTTGTACTACCCCCCCCCCCCCACGAATAAAAAAAAACATTTATCAAATTACCATCTTTAAACACAAGAAAACATTGCACCAGGTGAGTCAGAGTACAGCACATTACCGCTCATTATGACCGCGCCGACCACGGCTAGCAGGCGCTCCAGCTATAGCAGGCGCTCCAGGCGACGGCCAGCAGCCCCTGGGCAGGCTCGAGGGCTGCGTTCAGACTCAATGGTCCTCTGGATAAGCTCGAGAGGCCCCTGAACAGACTCAATGGCCCCTCGGCAAGCCGAGAGGCCCCTCAACAGACTCGAATAGCCCCTGGGCAGGTTCGAGAGGCCCCTGAACAGGGTCAATGGACCATTGAGAAACCTTGAGAGGCCCCTGAACAGACTCTAATGGGCCCCCTGGGCAGGCTCGAGAGGCCCCTGAACATACTCAATGGGCCCCTAGACATGTTCGAGAGGCCACTGGACAGGTGTTTTAGGCCCTGGATGGGCTCAATTGGCCCCTGGACAAGTGGACATGCTCTAGAGGCTCCTGGGCAGGTTTTGGGGGCCTCTGAGTGGGCTCAGTGGGCCCCTGGGCATGCTCGAAAGGTCCCTGGACAGGTTTTTGCGCCTTTAAGTGGGCTCAATGGCCCCTGGACATGCTCGAGAGGCTCCTGGACAGTTTTTTGGGCCCCTGGGCGCTCCATGGGCCCCTGGACATGCCCAAGAGGCCACCCGGGCTGGCTTCGAAAGCCCTTCAGTGTATCTGAGGGCCCGGCTTGACATGCAGACTTGCAGCAGGGTGACCCTTGACTAGTTTGAGGGCTCCTCTGTGGCTTTGTAAAGTTATTTAGCTAATGCATATGTTATCTGGGCCAATCTCGATGAGGCCACCTGTGACCCGTACGGGGGGGAGGATTCCCCCCTCCCCGACTGCGCCTCTGCATATGACCCCCTCTGGCCTACAGGCCCCCTCGTCTTTGACCTCAAGAGGACCTCTCTGGATTCCAGAGGGTCCCCTCTGGCCTTCATTGGCCTTTCTGACCTCCAAAGGATGGGCCCCCTCTGGCCTCCAGGGGTCCACCTCTGACCTTCATAGGTCCCCTCTGATCTCCCTCTGGCTTCCAGATGACCTCTGGCCTTCAAATGCCCCCTCTGACCTCCATAGGACCCCCTCTGGCTTATAGGGGCCCCTGTGGCCTCCGCGATGGGGCCTGCGTGATGGGGCCTCTTTGAAGCATGGAGGGCCTCCCAAAATGACAGGAGGGCAAAAATATGTTCCCCCCCCCCCCGTGGAGCTACAAAACTGCTATCTCAGTTATAACTAATGTTGAAGGTGAACTATTTCCTTTAAGTGAAAGCTCTGTTGGCAGGGTTTCGTGAACTGCCATTTACCAACAGTGCCTGCCTAGTACCTACTTCCTACAATATGAAACTCAGATTTTGTATTCGTACAATCAGTTTGAATCGATTCATTTGGTAATTATTTGGTGATTCTACGCAGCGCAATGATTCGATTATTGATCCACATTGATGTTTGCGTAAAAGGAATCGATTTACCTGTGATTCTTTGTCAAACGATGTGATTCTTGAATCGTTAATCGATTCACCATGAATCGTTAATCGATTCACCATGAATCGTTTACAAGTCTGCTAACGAGATGGTCTGAGTAAGTACATACGTGCCCATCAGCTCACTGGCCCCGATCTCTGCTTCCAGCTACTAGAATGTTGCGACGAACCCCTGCGCAAGGACCTTCTTATGGTCTGCCGGTGGCAGTCTCACGGACCGGCCGATCGAAGAGGTTCTCGCCGCCATCAAACGGCTGGCCATCAGGGAAGGGAACATCATGGTGGCGCGAATCAATCTCCATAACATGACCCAGGACAGGGACGAGCCAATCCGCAATGTCTGCGCCCGCCGCCGTGGCCGAGCCCGCACGTGTCAATTCACGACTGCCTGTCAGTACTGCTGCACACCTGTCGACGACTACATGGAGCAGATCCTCCGTGACGGCCTTCCGTGACGGCCTCCGAGCAGATCCTCCGTGACGGCCTTCCGTGACGGCCTCCGAGCAGATCATCCGTGACGGCCTTTCGTGACGGCCTCCGAGAAGATCCTCCGTGACGGCCTTCCGTGACGGCCTCCGAGCAGATCCTCCGTGACGGCCTCCGAGCAGATCCTCCGTGACGGCCTTTCGTGACGGCCTCCGAGCAGATCCTCCGTGACGGCCTTTCGTGACGGCCTCCGAGCAGATCATCCGTGACGGCCTCCGAGCAGATCCTCCGTGACGGCCTTCCGTGACGGCCTCCGAGCAGATCCTCCGTGCCGGCCTTTCGTGACGGCCTCCGAGCAGATCATCCGTGACGGCCTCCGAGCAGATCCTCCGTGACGGCCTTCCGTGACGGCCTCCGAGCAGATCCTCCGTGACGGCCTTCCGTGCCGGCCTCCGAGCAGATCCTCCGTGACGGCCTTCCGTGCCGGCCTCCGAGCAGATCCTCCGTGACGGCATCCGAGCAGATCCTCTGTGACGGCCTTTCGTGACGGCCTTTCGTGACGGCCTTCCGTGACGGCCTTCCGTGACGGCCTCCGAGCAGATCCTCCGTGACGGCCTTTCGTGACGGCCTCCGAGCAGATCATCCGTGACGGCCTTTCGTGACGGCCTCCGAGCAGATCCTCCGTGACGGCCTCCGAGCAGATCCTCCGTGACGGCCTCCGAGCAGATCCTCCGTGACGGCCTTTCGTGACGGCCTCCGAGCAGATCATCCATGACGGCCTCCGAGCAGATCCTCCGTGACGGCCTTCCGTGACGGCCTCCGAGCAGATCCTCCGTGACGGCCTTCCGTGCCGGCCTCCGAGCAGATCCTCCATGACGGCCTCCGAGCAGATCCTCCGTGACGGCCTTCCGTGACGGCCTCCGAGCAGATCCTCCGTGACGGCCTCCGAGCAGATCCTCCGTGACGGCCTTTCGTGACGGCCTCCGAGCAGATCATCCGTGACGACCTTTCGTGACGGCCTCCGAGCAGATCCTCCGTGACGGCCTCCGAGCAGATCCTCCGTGACGGCCTTTCGTGACGGCCTCCGAGCAGATCATCCGTGGCAGCCTTCTCCGAGACGTCAACCACGCAGACATTCCGCTCGGCCCGCTTGGTCAGGACAACCAGGCCATGACTCTGGAGCAAATGCCGCGCTTCGTGGAAGCCGAGGAGTCCGGCAAGCGGCCCGCCTCCCGCCTGCATGACACCTACTCTGCAGATGTCGCCACCAGTACCTACCAGCGCCGGCAGGGCGCAGCAGGCACCACCTCGGAGCGCCCCAATGAGCCCTGCCAGAAGTCCTCCCCGACGCCCGACCACATCTCCACAGGCCCCTGCGGGTACTGCGGTGAATCAGGACACGGTCGCAATGCACCAGCGACAGCACACGTGCCCTGCCTTCGGCCGCAAGTGTAGTCACTGCTCCCGCCTCCACCACCTGGACCGCGTCTGCCGCAACAAGCAGAAGGCTGGGAGGACGAATACTGCCGCAACAAGCAGAAGGCTGGCGTCGGACGAATACTGTCGCTGTCGCTGGCGGTGACGCCTGATACGGTGACGCGGTGACGGTGATAGCGGTGACGGTGATAGCGGTGACGCCTACGCCGACACGCAGCCGGGTTTCGACGCGCTATGCTCCCTGACATCCATCGAAACTATTGATGGCCAGTACCTCTTCACTCTGGATCATCACCTGAACGACAAGCTGTCCGATACGTGGCGCAAACAACGCTCCCAGCAACAGCCATAATCAGCCTCGTGGCCCGGTCGGTATCCTCTGATTAGTTCATCACCTGAACGACAAGCTGTCCGATATGTGGCGCAAACAACGCTCCCAGCAACAGCCATAATCAGCCTCGTGGCCCGGTCGGTATCCTCTGATTAGTGATTACCTGGCCCTGGGTCTTCCTGGCCCACCACACCACAGAATGGCTATCTCAGATAAAACAAAACAACAATACAAAGGTGACACATTCCCTTTAAGTTCAGCAGAATCCCCCTTCACCTTGATCGACGTACTCGCCGTCCCTGCGCTCGGCACGCGTGCGCAGTGCACAGGCCACGCAGTCGACCATTGAGCTCGCTCCGTCGGTGGGAACCACCACTCGTGACGTCACTACTCCAGGTGATGACGTCATACTGAGCGGCGCGACGCAGGTCGGGGCGGGGCCGTACGGATTTGGCGCGGCTCACAGGAGGTAAACAGACGAAGAGAGGAGCCGGGCGCAGCCGACGAGCTGCGCCCGGACAGAGTTACAGAGGTCGACGCACCACGAAAGAGTGGGGAAGACGAGGACAACTCTAAACAGACATCAGAGCATGATCAGAGCAGAGGCCAGCGCTTGATCATACAAGTACTAAGGACAAAGTTTTGACGTTTTCAAGGACACAGTCGCTTACAAAAAAAAAACACGCATATTACTTCGGTCGTTTGCCCTGAAGCAGAGGGCAATTACCACGATAATCCTCCTGAGCCCTCCCTCACCTTCCCCTTCCATCAGTTGCCTTCCACCTCCCAATATAACCCTCCCAGTCGCGGTGACTTTTTTTGTGAGCATTTTTTGATTTTTTTTTTGTGAGCATTTTTTCAAAAAAAGTTTTCTTGTGAAATTTTTTGGGTCAAAAACAAAAATTTATGAAATTTCGAGATAGCTGGTTTGTAGCCCTTGCAATTTTCTACCTTTTAGAGTTTTTGGATTGCATTTTGCTTCAAATGCAGCATTTGTACGGCTTGGCAAAGTTTAGCCGATTTTGGTGTCAAAATCGTGTTTAGTGACGTCACTAAATTCACTATATCTCGAAAAATTTCTGACAATTTTATTTTATTTTTTTCTTAAAAGGTGTAAAAATGATGCTCGGAAAGGTACTGCAATTTTTCCGTCGATATCTGGATTAGTTATTGAGATATTCCTGATATTCCTAAGGGGGGGGGGGCTAAAAAAGCCCCCCACAGTGACTCGCGGGTTAAGACTATGCAGACCGGTGGTTGCTAGTATGGGTCTACTCGTGTGTAAGCACATCGCATATGAGGGCGGGGGCGGGGGCGGGGCGGGGGCAGTCCGGCTCCGTGGGCGGAAAAGGGAGGGGTCTGGGGGTTCGGCTGATCGATAGCGTGTGGCCCGGCCCGGCGCCCACTGAGGTCGTCAATACGGACCGTCGGGAGCCATCGACCGCCGCCGCTGCTCCCTGCCTGCCCCGACACGCCGCAGCCGTCCGGTCTCTGGTGATAGTCACCGGACCGGCGAGACTATTTGTAATCAGCACCCGCCGCCAGGGACTGCACGGTGCACAGTGAGTATCCGCTGAACCCCGGCCCCACTCCCACCCTCAGCCGCCTTAACCCGCGAGTTACTGGGGGGGGGGGGCTATCCCCCCTCCCGTTATTTTGCAATAACTCCTAAACGAACACCGGTATCGTTACCAAACTTGCAGTACCTTCTCTCACATCAATTATACACATGTTGGCACAAGGAAAAATATGAGGTTATGATAGGTCAACCGAGAATGATGTCAGAGTGGCGTCATGTTCTTCGGTTTTTGTTGCAAAACAATGGTTTGCGGAAAACGCTGTCAAAGGTACAATGTTTGAGATAAATTAAATTGGCTTAAATCAAATTACTGACAATAGACCGGGCTATCAAACTGCAATATCAATTTTTTTAGGTTTTTTTTATTCAAAATTTTGAGAAATCCAAATACATTTTTTTTTTACAAAATTTTCAAGAAAAAATCAGAAATATAAAAAAACGGAATATATGTGATTGAGACGTGTGCGGTGAACATATGTACCAAATTTGAAGTCGATACCTTCAAAAATGACTGAGTTATGACCTTTAAATGACACAAATCGACCACCTCTCACAGCATTACTATGCATAAAAACGCATTTCCTTTTTTGCTTATTAATTCAAGTTATATGGAACAAACAATGTTCTGATGTCATTTTACGCGTTCTAAACGAAAAACAAACCCATAAACATGTGTTACAACGCCTAATGACCTTAATCTGCAGTTTGACCTCGTGACCTCGGATGACCTTGACCTGACCCAAGGTCATAAACAGCTTAGAAAGGTACTTAGAAGTGTCAAACACACGAATCATACCGATCTATCGACAGCTTATGCGTTTAATATCGCAATTTTGCGCGACAATTCCATCCATCGAGACCTTTTGACACGGTCAAACATTTTGTACTTGACCTGACCTGTGACGTCATCAGTGACCCCGAGCCCCGAGGTCAACAATATTATGTTTCCCTCGATAAATTTCCCAGGCCTATCGAATGCCGTTTGAATTTTTACATTCGGTCCAGTAGTTCCGGAGATCCGAGGGGGGGGGCAAAAAATACCCCCCCCCCAGTAAGTCGCGCTATGAATATACCCCAGTAACTCGCGGGTTAAGCCCAGACGCTGAACCCCGCCCCCTCACACACACACAGTCGCCTCAAGCCCAGACGCTGAACCCCGCCCCCTCACATACTCACAGCCGCCTCAAGCCCAGACGCTGAACCTCGCCCCCTCACATACCCACAGCCACCTCAAGCCCAGACGCTGAACCCCGCCCCCTCACACACCCACAGCCGCCTCAAGCCCAGACGCTGAACCCCGCCCCCTCACACAGCCACCTTAAGCCCAGACGCTGGACCCCGCCCCCACTCACAGTCGCCTCAAGCACAGACGCTGGACCCCGCCCCCACTCACAGCCACCTCAAGCCCAGCCGCTGAACCCCGCCCCCTCACACACACAGCCGCCTCAAGCCCAGACGCTGAACCCCGCCCCCTCACACACTCACAGTCGCCTCAAGCCCAGACGCTGAACCCCGCCCCCACTCACAGTCGCCTCAAGCACAGACGCTGAACCCCGCCCCCACTCACAGTCGCCTCAAGCCCAGACGCTGGACCCCGCCCCCACTCACAGCCACCTCAAGCCCAGACGCTGAACCCCGCCCCCTCACACACTCACAGTCGCCTCAAGCCCAGACGCTGGACCCCGCCCCCACTCACAGTCGCCTCAAGCACAGACGCTGGACCCCGCCCCCACTCACAGCCACCTCAAGCCCAGACGCTGAACCCCGCCCCCTCACACACTCACAGTCGCCTCAAGCCCAGACGCAGAACCCCGCCCCCACTCACAGTCGCCTCAAGCCCAGACGCTGAACCCCGCCCCCACTCACAGTCGCCTCAAGCACAGACGCTGAACCCCGCCCCCACTCACAGTCGCCTCAAGCCCAGACGCTGAACCCCGCCCCCACCCACAGCCACCTCAAGCCCAGACGCAGAACCCCGCCCCCTCACACACTCACAGTCGCCTCAAGCCCAGACGCTGAACCCCGCCCCCTCACACACTCACAGTCGCCTCAAGCCCAGACGCTGGACCCCGCCCCCACTCACAGTCGCCTCAAGCACAGACGCTGAACCCCGCCCCCTCACACACACAGCCGCCTCAAGCCCAGACGCTGAACCACTCACAGCCGCCTCAAGCCCAGACGCTGGACCCCGCCCCCACTCACAGCCGCCTCAAGCCCAGACACAGAGCCGCCTCAAGCGCAGACACTGAACCCCGCTCCCTCACACACTCACAGCCACCTTAAGCCCAGACGATGGACTGACCCTGACCTGAGCTCATGGTGTGAGTGGTTGGAGACAAATCGTAAGAGGACTAGACCGACATCTCTCCTTCTCCACCTGCCCTAGCCCGATTCTATCCGAAAATTATCCCTCTTGGTTCATAAATCTCATAAATGCATGATCAAACCAGTGATACCAGCGGGTGTGACTTATCCTGTCTGTTGCATCACCCAGGCACGTAGCCAGGGGGCGGAGCCCCCCCCCCCCCCCCTGGAGGCCAGGAAGGCCCTTTTCGGCGCGCACAGCGCGCCGAAAAGGGCCGACGAGACCGCGCAAAGCGCGGTATCATTCGCGCGGTATCATGGGCTCTTTACTACGCGAAGCGTGGTCTTTAGAGTTTAGAGGACTTCAGAGGCCCATTAGGGCCAGCAGGGCCCTCTCTGAAAGACCAGAGGGCCCCTTGGACGTTCAAAAGAACCCTGTGTATGCCAGAGGGGCCCCTGGCCAGACCGAAAGGGCCCCTGAGCGGGTCAGAGGGCCCCTGAGCACGTCGAATGGGCCCCCTGAACACGTCGAATGGGTCCTTAGCCAGCACAGAGGGGCCCCTGGGCAGGTCGAGAGTCCCCTGAGCATGTCCGCAGGACGACAAAGCGGCCAGCACAGTCCCTTGCCAAGTCATAAGGGCCCCTGAGCAGGTTGGAGGGCCTCTGGATAGACCAGAGGGCCCCTGGATAGACCAGAGGGCCCCTGGGAAGTTAAAAGGGCCCCTGTGCAGGTCAGAGGGACCCTGACCAGACCGAGAGGGCCCCTATATGGGTCAGAAGGGCCCCTGAACATGCCGAATTGGCCCCTGGCCAGCGCGGAGGGGCCCCAGGGCAGGTTGGAGGGCCCCTTGAGCATGTCGGCAGGGCGACAAAGCAGCCAGCGCAGGCCGACCAGAAGAGTCGCTGGGCAGATCGGAGAGGCTAATGGGCAAGTCAGAGGGGCCCCTGGCTAGACCGAAAGGGTCCCTGGTCCTGTCGGAAGGCCCCTTGAACATGCCAGATGTGTTCCTAGCCAGACTGGAGGGGCCCCTGGGCAGGTCGGAGGGGCCTCTGAGCAGGGGCGGCGGATTGCGGGGATACCCAAAAGGCCCAAAATGCCCAACCCAAAATGCCCCCCCGTCGAAAATCCTGAGGGCATAAGGGTAATTTTGTTCCCCCCCCCCAGATTTTAGCCTGCTCAATCTGGGGGCAAAGTGACCCTCCCCCACCCTCTCCCCAGGATTTTCAACTTGGGGGGGGGGATTTTGGGTGGTTACAGGACACATTGGCGAATGTCATTTTGCCGAATGTCATTTTGGCGAATGCATATTGTCGAAGGACACTTTGACGAAATGTCTTTTTGACGACATGTGAATATGCCGAAAGCAAAATGGCGAATGCCTTTTTGTCGAAATGTCTTTTTGCCGAATGTCATTTTATCGACATGTGCAATGTTCGAAATTTATTTTTCCCGAATGCCGAATGCCTTTGGTGTCATGCACAGCAATGGTCATTTGTCAATATTGTTTGTGCGCGTGGCGCTTTCAGCCTTCGTCTCGGCGCGCTCCTTCATTTCCGCGCGTGCGGCAGACTGCTTCATTGCAGCCCTGCTGGGGGCGTGTTTGTGTCCCTTGCTCTCCACAAAGACTCCACGAGCATACACGCCACGCCCTTTGCAACTCAGACGCACTCGGGCGCTGCATCTCATGTATATCTTGTCGTCCCCACTCCTCGAGTTAGAAAATTGTCATATCAACTTTGGAACCAGCGACACTAATTTGGAATCAGCTATACCAACTTGGAATATTTTTTAAAGCTCAAAACCTGGAAACCTTAAACAAATTGCGACGCGGAGCGGCGCGAAAATTTTGAGTCTTATGCCCTAGATATGCATTCTCATCAATGCTTCACAATGCATATGGTGCGGACCTTTAAAAATGTGATTGTGCGTTTAAAAGTGCGTTAAAAAAAATGATAGTTAAATATTTTGCCCAATTATATAGGAAAGTAGCAACATAACACATAAATGCGTTGAGAAACGGACCGTTTTTTCTTCTAAGCCGCATATAATTGAATTTGTAGTTAAATTGCGCCGCGGAGCGGCGCAAAAATGTTGAGTTGTATTCCCTGGACAACTGCATTCTTACTGTTGAAAGGCCCAGGGTCCCTTCAGATCGTCTAGGGCCCCTTCGACCTTTTCAACGCCCTTCTGACCTGTTCGAAAATTGCCATATCAACTTTGGAACCAGACCAGCGACACTAATTTGGAATCAGCTATACCAACTTGGAATATTTTTTTTTCATCTGGGATCCGCGAAAAGACATGACGTGGAGTGGGTGATATATATTAAATACAAAGAGTGGGTGATATATATTAAATACTCTACAATACAAATTAAAATCGGAGCTTGCGGGTATATTGTAACACCCTTCGTTAGCGATTAAGAGGCATTCGGTAACATGTCATTGCTCATCTTAAAGACGAGCAATGACCTGTTACCGAATGCCTCTTAATCACTGACTAAAGGTGTTATAATATACCCGAAAGCTCCGATTTAAATATTTTTCTTGGGGAGTAAGTCCTCTGTGTATGTAATCTTTATCTGGGATCTTTATGTGCTTTGAGGCCCTTCCAGTCTGACCAGGGACTCCTCGGACCTTCCAAGAAGCCCCTCTTATGTGGCAAGGGGCTCATTCGGCCTGTTCAAAGGTTCTTCCGATCTGGCCAGGGACTGAACTGGCTGCTTTGTCACCCTGCCGACATGCTCAGGGGCCCCTCCGACCTGCCCAGGGGCCCCTCCAGTCTGGCTAGGAACTCATCCGGCATGTTCAAGGGCCCTTCCGACCGGCCCAGGGACCGTTTCGGTTTAGTCATGGGCCCCTCCGACTTGCCCAGGAGCCCCTCCGATCAGCTCAGCGACTCTTCTGGTCGAACTGCGCTGGCTGCTTTGTTGCCCTGCCAACATGCTCAGGGGCCCTCCTACCTCCCCTGGGCCCCTCCGTGCTGGCTAGGGGCCAATTCGGCATGTTCCGGGACCCTTCTTACCCTCCCAGGGACCTTTTCGGTCTGGTCAGGGGCCCCTCCGATCTGCACAGGGACATTTTTACTTGCCAGAGCCCCTCTGGTCTGTCCAGGGGCCCTCCAGCCTTCTACGGGGCCCTTCCGACCTATCAAGGGACTGCGCTGGCTGCTTTGTCGCCTTGCGACATGCTCCGAGGGCCCTCCGACCTGCCCTGGAGCCCCTCCCTGCTGACTAGGGGCCCATTCGGCATGTTCAGGGGCCGTACTGACCCACCTAGAGGGCTGTTTCCGTCTGGTCAGGGCCCCTCTAACCTGCACAGGGGCCCTTTGAACTTCCCAGGAACCCTCTGGGGTCTGTCCAAGGACCCTCCAACCTGCTCAGGGCCCTTATGACCTGGTAAGGGACTGTGCTGACTGCTGGCCGCTTTGTCACCCTGTCGACATGCGCAGGGGCCTTTCGACCTGCCCAGGGGCCCCTGTGCTGGCTAGTGGCACATTTGACGTGTTCAGGGGGCCCTCGGACCCGCTCAGGGGCCCTTTCGGTCTGGCCAGGGTGACATGCACAGAGCTCTTTTGAACGTCCAAGGGGCCCTCTGGTCTATCAGAGAGGGTCCTGGTGGCCCTACAGAGCTTCTGAAGTGCTCTAAACTCTCTAAAAAAACACGTTTCGCGTGGTAAAGAGCCCATAATACCGCGCTTCGCGCGGTCTCGTCGGCCCTTTTCGGCGCCCTCCGCCGCCGAAAAGGGCCCTCCTGGCCTCTAGGGTGGTGCGTCGCACCTGCCGCCCACTGACTACGTTCCTACCCTGGTGGATGGTGCAAAATCACAGCAGCAAGGGAGGGGCAGTGGAGCAGTGTGCTTAGCAAAAAAGGCATTTCGACCTTTTCACATGTCGACAAAATGACATTTCGGCAAAAAGGCATTTCGACCTTTTCACACGTCGACAAAGTAACATTCGCCAAAATTACATTTCGGCTTTTTCACATGTCGACAAAATGACATTTCGGTAAAAAGACATTTCGATCTTTTCACATGTCGGCAAAATGACATTCGGTAAAAAGACATTTCGACTTTTTCCCATTTCGACAAAATGACATTTCGGCAAAAATGCATTTCGACCTTTTCACATGTCGACAAAATGCCATTCGGCAAAAAGCATTTCGATTTTTTCACATGTCGCCAAAATGACATTTCGACAAAATGACATGTCGACAAAAAACCATTTCGACATTTTGACACGTCGGCAAAAAGGCATTTCGACAAAAAGGCATTCGCCATTTTGCTTTCGGCATATTCACATTTCGACAAAAAGACATGTCGTCAAAGTGTCCTTCGACAATATGCATTCGCCAAAATGACATTCGGCAAAATAACATTCGCCAATGTGTCCGGACACCATTTTGGGTACCCTGCGCCCCGCAATCCGCCGCCCCTGCCCCTGAGCATGTCGGCAGGGCGACAAAGCAGCCAGTGCAGTCCCATGCCAGGTCGGACGGACCTCTGAACAGGCCGAATGGGCCCCTTGACACATAAGAGGGGCTTCTTGGAAGGTCAGAGGAGTCCCTGGTGAGACCGGAAGGGTCAAAGAACGTAGAGATCCCAGATGAAGATTAAATACAAAGAGGACTTAATCCACAATAAAAATATTAAAAGTGGAGCCTTCGGGTATATTGTAACACCCTTCGTCAGGATGCTACAATATACCCGAAAGCTCCGATTTTATTTTTTCCTGTAGAGTAAGCCATCTTTGTATTATATATATCACCCACTCCACATCATGTCTTTTCGCTTCGCGGATCCCAGATGAGTCCCTGAACATGTCGGAAGAGCGTTGAAAAGATCAGAGGGGCCCCTAGACGATCTGAAGGGACCTTGGGCCTTTCAACAGTAAGAATACAGTTGTACAGGGAATAAAACTTAACATTTTCGCACCGCTCCGCGGCGCAATTTAACTACAAATTCAACTATATGCGGGTTAGGGAAAAAACCGGCCAGTTTCTCGGCGCATTTATGTGTTATGTTGCTACTTTCCTATATAATTGGGCAAAATAGTTCACTTTAGCACTTTTTTACCGCACTTTGAAACCCACAATATAGCAATTGTAGAGGTCCGCACCATACGCAATGCGACGCATTGATGAGAAAGCATATCCAGGGCATAAGACTCAAAATTTTCGCGCCGCTCCGCGGCGCAATTTGTTTACGAGTTCCAGGTCTTGAGCTTAAAAAATATTCCAAGTTGGGATAGCTGATTCCAAATTGGTGTCGCTGGTTCCGAAGTTGATATGGCAGTTCGCTAACTCCAGCTCCTAAAAGTTGGTATGGCCCATGCTATACCTGTCATACTGCATTTTCCATCCTTGTAACTTGCCTTTTCATCCGTTTTTTTCTGGGGGGGGCCCTTTCAACGCTCGGGAAGGGGCTCTTTCGAGGCGCCGCCCCCCCCCCCCCCCCCCCTGGACGAAATCTTGGCTACGTGCCTGGCATCACCCATTGCAACTTTGCATTCATTGCTCACCGTAGTGTATAATATAAACAGGATCAACGTTTGCAAGCCTATATGAGCTATCAAAGAATGAATAAATAATATAATCTCAGCAGACTCAGAGGTACGTTGGTATTGTCATACCCCGGCTCAATATTCTGATGAATGCACTCGCCGAACTGCGCCGAACTAGCCGAACTGCGCAACTTATGTAGCTATTCAAAACAACAGGACTCTTGAAGACAAAGCCATGTTTCTCTGGCCTAAGCACATTTGTCTACGCCGGAACCGGTGCGTTAGCACAGGAACGTCATCCAAATTGGGGGTGGGGGCCAGCCAGGGGTTGGCCCCCCACCCTAGGGCTAATGTTACAATTCTGCTAATCTGGGGGCCGGAACAATCCTGGGGCCCGGACCCCAGCCTCCCCCTCGGTGGCGACGCCCCTGCGTTAGCATCATCAGGAAATATTGCATATCTACTCAGGACCCTTTCCCGCCCCAGGGAGCGAGCGTATCACAGACCAGACTCCTGCACCTCCGGTCAGCCCAGTCAGCCCACCTGCGACAGTTACGTTCGCGACCCGCAGCTGTTGGCCTAGTTACAGAGGCGCAGCCAGGGGGAGGGGCAAGGGGGAAATCCCCCTTTACGGGTCACAGGAGGGCCCCACCGAGATTGGCCCAGATACCATTTGCGTTAGCTAAATGACTTTCAAAAAGCCATAGAGGAGCCCTCAAACCAGGCAAGGGTCACTGGTGTATGGCAAGGGCCCTCAGAGACACTGAAGGGCTTTCGAAGCCAGCCCAGGGGTCATTGAGCCCACCCAGGGGCCCAAAAACTGTCCCGGGGCCTCTGGAGCATGTCCAGGGGCCCATTGAGTCCACTTAAGGGCGCAAAAACCTGTCCAGGGACCTTTCGAGCATGCCCAAGCGTCCATTGAGCCCACTCTGATGCCCAAAAAACTGCTCAGGGGACTCTAGAGCATGTCCACTTGTCCAGGGATCAATTGAGCCCACACAGGACCCAAAAACTACCCAGTGGCCTCTCGAGCATGTCCTGGGGCCCATTGAGTATGTGCAGGGCCTCTCGAGCTTGCCCAGGGGCCCATTGAGTCTGTTCAAGGGCCTCATGAACCTGCCTAGGGGACATTATAGTCTGTTCAGGGGCCTCTCGAGCTTTTCCAATGGTCCATTGATCCTGTGCAGGGGCCTCTCGAACCTGCCCAGGGGCTATTATAGTCTGTTTTTTTTTTTGTATCCACATAACACATAACTATAAAGGAAAGTAGCAACATAACACATAAATGCGCCGAGAAACTGGCCGATTTTTCCTATTTTTGTTTTGTTATTGGACATATCCTTTTTTATATTTATGTTCAGGGTCCTCTCGGCTTGCCGAGGGGCGATTGAGTCTGTTCAGGGGCCTCTCGAGCTTATCCAGAGGGCCATTGAGTCTGTGAACGGGGCTCTCCAGCCTGGAGCGCCTGCTAGCCGTGGCCGGTGCGGTCGGTGCGGTCGGTGCGGTCGGTGCGGTCGGTGCGGTCGGTGCGGTCGGTGCGTGGTCGGTGCGGTCATAATGAGCGGTAATGTGCTGTATTCTGAGTTCTGACCCACCTGGTTCTTGGGTTTAAAAATGGTAATTTGATAAATCTTATGCGTTTTTTTAATTCGGGGGGGGGGGTGGGGTGGAAGTACCAAACAATTTCCCTCTCAGGAGAGTGTGCTGCAATATTTGTCAGCCAGGGGCGTCGCCGACGGGAGGGGGTCTGCCCCCCCCCCCCCCCTCTTAGAAGGCGGGGGTCGCCCCCCCCCCCCCCTCCCCCACACACACTTTTGCGGAGAAAATTAACAATTTATCGCAAAAATTGCCTTTGCAGCAGTGGTCAAAATGTCAAAAACTAGAAAATTTCGCGCCGCTTCGCGGCATGACACAAATTTCGCAATTACTTATACAAATTTGGAAAATATGGGAAAATGAATTTCATTAAGTGTCTGGCAGAGGCTCTCCTTGGCGGTAATTGCTGGCCCCAGGGCCCATTCCCTTCATAAAATATTGACTTTCAAGCAGGCTACATGTTTAGCTAGTCTGCCGAGTTCCGAAAAAAGGTGACGTGAACGCAAAGACGAGAAGATCGGCACCCGGAAGCTGCTCCAGCGGTGCCCAATTTGCTGGACCGAAGAGCTAATAGTGGGAACGGGCCAGGACCATCTCCCCAAGCCATTTCCCACCAGGCTCCTCCAGATCCACAGGGAGCATTTATGCGCGGAAAAGTCGTTCTGCCTCTTGCTGTTTTCAAACCATTTGCACTGTTACCAGTCGTCTGTTACAGTGCGGTACATATGTAAATGTATAGTTACACTGGCGGATCCAGCCTCTCTCCGTGGGGGGGGAGGGGGGGGGAGAGCATCTTTTTGTGGCAAAAGGGTACCCCATTTTTTCTCCGCGGATTTTGGCCGGTCACCTTATTTTGGCATTCAAGCTTCAGAAATTCACTTTTCGAATTCACAAAAAATATTTTGTAGATTTTTCTCCCGAAAAGATACATTTATTTTTAATTTTGGGGGTCAAAAACACAAAATTTCGAAAATCCGAGATAGCCATTTTGAAGAAAATGTAATTTCCTTTCTTTTGCCGTTTTTTATTATTTGTTTTCAAAACTCTATTTTCTACGATTGTTCAAACATTTATCGTTTTTCCACCAAAAATGGCATGACATGACGGCATTAAAACGTCATTATCTTCCAAAATACTACATCAATTTCATTGGAATTTGGTGAGAAGACGTAGAATTGATGCAGCATAAGGTACTGCAAGTTTGACGTTGATATCTATCATAGTTTTCAAGTTATTGAGAAAATCCGGGAGGGCGAGGGGCAGATTCTGCCCCCTCCCTCCCTCCCTCCCTCCCTCCCTCCCTCCCTCCCTCCCTCCCTCCCTCCCTCCCTCCCTCCCTCCCTCCCTCCCTCCCTCCCTCCCTCCCTCCCTCCCTCCCTCCCTCCCTCCCTCCCCCGACAGAGGGGCGCCAGTAAGTGTCACCAGGGCTGCTTGAATTGCATCAGGTGCGCTGTTTTGCCTATCATCGAAAGAAAGGGATACATACAAACTTCAAATTCAATCACTCGAGAGAAGAAAAAAACTCCGTTTTCATTAAGTTTTCTCCTAAGATCATCGTTTTAATGTGTTTTTTTCACGTTCAGTGCAGGGAACGCACGGGGCATACTTGTATTGAATGCCCCTCCCATATTCCTGTGTGGGGGGGGGGGGGGGCATTTGCCCCTGGTGCCCCCCCCCCCCTCCCCTGGATCCGCCAGTGCCAGCAATTACCGCAAAGGAGAGACTCTGCGAGACACTTAATGGAATACATTTTACCATTTTCCAAATTTTTATAAGCAATTGTGAAAGTTGTCATGCCCCGAAGCGGCGCGAAATTTTTTGTTTTTTTACTGTGAATAGCTGGATTTTGACTGCTGCAAAGGCCATTTTTACGATTTTACGATTAATTGGGAACGCGCAGAGGGGGGGGGGGGGCATACTTGTATTGAATGCCCCCCCCCCAGATTCCTGTGGGGGGGGGGGGGGCATTTGCCCATGATGCCCCCCCCTGGATCCGCCAGTGTATAGTTATTATTATCATATGTACTATTGAGCGCTGACTGCCACCGGCCATCGTGATTTACTATCCGAGGCTATATGAAAAACTACTTTCATTTAAATATTTTGCATCGTACCGAGATGTGCAACCAGGAAAATAGGTACCTATCCACTCATGGTCTGGTTCCAATATTAAAATGTCGTTTTCCAGGACCTTAAATTAACATTTTCACGCAGCTTCGCGGCGTCAAATCGGTAGTTATCGTCATAACGAATCCATAGTTATCGTCTTCGGTTCGTCGTAACGCTGAATTGAATGGATATAATTTTTAGCGTCTTATCCTCTACAAGGCCCACTGCCTATATTTATTAACAAGTACCTACTATACATGACAATCAACATAAATGCTGCAAAGGCTTAAAGGGAAATAATGACCTTTTCCCACAAAAATGGAGTTAGCACTTGAAATCGCCAGACGAAACCAAAATATATTGTAAATTCATCACATTTTGCATGCAAAAATTTCCTACCGAAAGATATTTCAAGTTATAGTTGATAAGCGTTCCACGCTTTTAACGATCGGAACTTGCAAGTACTTTTGGTCCTCATCAAACTACGGGCTTTTCCCGTATTGCTTTTTTACGCAATGGAGTGGAAAATATATTGTGCGTTATGCTTATTGTGATTATATGCCCGGCGATCTTCTAAAACTAACAGCGATTGGAAAAAGTGGCAATAAAATCGGAAGCTCATCGATGCACATCAACGGCGGCATAGTTAGTGGTTGCGACCCTCAATTTTTGCAAATAGATTCATTTGTTTTCAACATTAGGAGTTTTGTATAATTTGTCTGTGGCTGTATATAACACTACGCTTTATATTATCATGAAAAATAATAATTTTCCCAAAAAAAACTAAAAAACAATAACACAAAACTGGCAATTAATTCGGAAGCTCATCGATGCACATCGACGGCGACCTATTTAGCGTCGACGATTTGTTTACAAAGTCATTGTCATGCTTCTCGGCGCACTTAACCATTTGAGGCGAGTTGTTCCTGATTAGTATACCCAAGTCCCGTAGCAAGCTTCGTTAATGACGTCACTGGTGCCATTCTTGTGTAGCATTGCAAAATATATCTGATTTTGAGTTGAAAGCTAATTAAAGACATTCAATTTTTGTAAGTTTGAATTTTCTTGTTAATCATTATTAAAGGTATTTTATCACTGTATTTCATAGTAGTTGACACTTCAGAAACTTATGACGTAATAATATTGTATCCAATATGCATTTCCCTCGCCTTTTGCTATTGTGGCGCAGTGCCGAGTGTTTTGCGAATACTTGCCTGGGGTTCAAATCATTCCGCCCTTATTTCATTCGAGTTAGTATAGTTTGCATGTTGTTGCTATTCATGACCTATACTGATAGTCAGTCATGCATCACGGATGCTTCACGGATTGCTTCACGGATCAGTTTGATCGGAAACGTCACAGAGCCTCCAAAAATGCCGCACTCGATGTAAACAATGGTAGGGAAGGACGAATTTGTCAATGACCTTCATGAAGTACACAAGGTACTTGTTTTGTATTTTTCCAAACTTACAACTTTTAATTTGGGAATAATTTTATTTAATTCTTAAATTTAAATAAAATAATTTTAAAATCATAACGGTAGCCTAAGAAATTGTTGCTAACAAAATCAAAAGGTCATTATTTCCCTTTAAATATACGTGCATTTAACGAAAAAAAGTAATAATACGAAAAATGAACCCCATTGTTATACGTGTATAAAAATGGGGTGCATTTTTCGTCATTTCAGCCCCCCCCCCCCCCCACACACACACACTCAAAAGCCGACCCCCCCCCTGTTGTCAGCTAAGATAGGTTTTCTCTCCTGTACGTAACAATACAAATTAGTACTGCGCTCAGTGCAATGCCTACTGTGGGTCCTGGTCCAATCCAGCTCATCAAAAGTTGACGAAGAAAAACTGTTAAAAAGGGGGCCTCACAAAATAAAGTGGCTGACATCCGTAGAGCTTTTCATATCCAGGGTATTATTTTGGGGGAGGGGGCCTCTCCCCCTCTTTCTGAAGGTCTGACTGCGCCGCTGCCTAGTTACAACGGCCGGGGACCGCCGAAACGCAGCCGGCCGCTGACCGGCAGTCAGCTGGCGGTCAGCCCGGTCAGTGAGGCGTCCGGCGTTCCTCCGGAGCACGTGCCGAGATGAAACCAAGATAACTATGGGATGAAACTGCCGGTCCCGAAGCCTCCAACGGCGGGTCCCGGTCAGCAGGGTGCTACTCAGCTTCACAGGAGGGGTAGGCACAGCCGGGGCCCGGGCACAGGGGTCATTGAGAGTGATTGTCGGTGGACTGGGATGACGCAGTCGGAGATCGAAGGAT
Source organism: Chirona hameri (assembly GCA_036785665.1). Taxonomy (NCBI): domain Eukaryota; kingdom Metazoa; phylum Arthropoda; class Thecostraca; order Balanomorpha; family Balanidae; genus Chirona; species Chirona hameri. Next base: position 117,427 of record JAXIVJ010000344.1, on the reverse strand, counting down.
ACTCACCGAGGCGATGGCGAAGGCCGGAGGCGTTTCCGCAAGATATAACACTTCGCAACATACCGCTCAGTTGCTGGCACGAGGTCCAAAAAAATCAATTTATTGACGCGTCAATTTGTTGATGAAAAGTGGGTGGAGCTTGTCATAGGCACTGTTTAACCCGCACACTGCAGGGGGGGGTTGATTTCCGCCCCCCCCCCCCCCTCAGGTTTTTCAAAGATTGCGAGAAAAAAAACGGCGGCGCGCAGCGCCGCCAGGTTTTGGCACACCTGTTAGGACATCAATTGCGCACACTTCGAAGAAAAAAAAATAACCTCGGGTCATCTCAGGTCAGGTCACCAGACCAGGTCAAGTGACCCCACCTCCAAAAATGTTTGCAGTTGTGCCAAAGCCAGAGTTTTTCACCGATCAGTTTGAAACTTACAGGATGTCATGAGGGCATAAGTACTTACAATTCGTTTATCTCGGAATTTTGATATCGGTGACCTAAGGTCAGGTCAATTTCGTAACTTCCCCATAATAAGTCAATGGGGAAATATACAATGCTTCCTATTTCAAGGATATGCATGATATTAGTCCAATTACTTCTGGATCATGTTATTATAGGATATTCTTGATGATCCAAGATTAATTTGTGTTCAGTGACCCCTATTGGGTCATTTGAGGTCATGCGAGGTCACCATCACTTTGTCAAAACTCCCGACATAATGACGATAGAGAAGTAAAACAGACATCAAAGTGTTTGTCTCGTCGAGATACGTCTTCCCATATGCAACATATGGGAAGACGTCAACTTGGGTCAACACTTGACCTTGACCTGAGGTAAAATTGTTAAGTTGACTTAACAAGGTAATCATGTATATCATTCAAAGCGCCTTAACAAGACAAACACAATGGCGTAAACAGTTTTCCGTTATCTTTATTAAGTAAAAAGTTAATAGCAAAAAGCGATTTAGCAAAAAAAAACGGATATTTTTTTTCTTTTTGACCTCTGGAGGCTCAAATATTGACCCGAGATCAAATCTGAGGACACCTTCGCGATTGCAAATTTCACTGGCTGGAGTTTGCTTTTTTCCGTTTGTTTCTAACTAGCATCGTTTCTGAGATATATGGGAATTTCTGAAGCGATGTCCTAAAACAGGAAAAAACGGGAAAATTTGACCTTTGATGGCCTCTGGTGACCTCAATTTTGACCTGACCTAAAAGAACACTGAAATACTTTCGATAGAACATGTATCAAGCTATCAAATGCCTTTTTCTGCTTCTCGTTACGTAGCGTAGTTTTCGAGATCTCAGGGGGGGCAGAAATCACCCCCCCCCCCCCTGCAGTTCGTGTTCGGCGCAAAGCCCCTGCAGTGCGCGGGTTAAGGATACAAAATTGACACAATGATTGACAACATTTCACTAAAAACACCTAGTCCCGATGGAAAATAGTCAGTCCTAAAAAATAATCACACCATCTGATGCACAACTGATTACTCCATCTACCTCGGTCACAACTCAAACTGTTTGGGTACGTTTTTTTGGCTTGTTTTGGAAAAGAAGAGTGGCGACAAATTATCACGTGGCGACAAATTACATAAAATAGGTTTGTCATTTTCTTAGGATAACCTTTTTAAATTTTCAAGTTTATATTTTGTAAGTAAATAAAACGGATTTTGTAATGTAATTGCATAAAATTATTATGAAAAAGTATGTTTTATTATTATTCACCCATGCTGTTACTGCTTCAATATTTTGAGTTATTTCAATTTGAGTTAAAATCAATGATTCAGGTGAGCCAATGGATCAAAAAATTGATGCACTTATAAAGCATCAATTTTTGCATCAATTTCCAAGAGAATTGTTGAATATCTAGGTGGCTGAAACTGTATTATGAGCCACACTGCACAGATTCGTGTGTCATTCATTGTCATTCATCCCATCAATGTTATTCAGTGCTTCATGATTGCTCTTTGTAAATCGTTCATTTTCCCCAATACCATTTCTGGGCTGGATAAAAATTTGACACGTCAAAAAAATTGATTATTTGGGCCTAGTGCCAGCAACTGATATACTGAGCTATGAAGTGGAGATCTAAAGAAAATCAACTTCAGCTAGCAGGCATATTACACAAATCAAAACAAACCGCCTGCCAGACGCCCACTTTTGGGGGAAGCCCTGCGCTGCGCTGCCAACGCCGAGCAGTTGCCCCCCCCCCCCCCCACCGGTCTAACTGGTTAACTTAGAAGCCACCACTGTTGTTCCGTGACTTAGTGCATGATCGGTGTAACCAAAACTGAATTCTTAGCACGGAACGAATTCCACCCAAATCATCCCTCCCTGCGGCTTCCTGGTCCAGCTGTCACACCGTCCGCTACTACGCCATTCCCGCCACATTCCACACGCCACTTTCGCGCGCAATTCCGCCCGGGACCCACGTGACGACCATGACGCAATGGCCGGGCTGTGAGCCGCGGGCCGTGGCCCTGCCCAGCGTACCCACCGAATATCTTCTCGCAGGGCGAAGTCCTCTACAGAGCCGACTGAACACTTGAGTGGCTGACGGTCGCCACCGGAGTGTCCACACGCTGGATGAAGAAGAGAGCACGCGGAGCCGGCGCCGGTACCCCACGCGCAGTCGGCGCCACTATGTTTAGAGTACAGCGCCGCCAGAGTCGCGCCACGTCTCTGTATTGATTCTCACGGCCGTCAAGTGTCCTCCCCGCCGGACGCCGAGGTGGACTCGCCCGACAGTGTCGCGTCCGGCCGCGGTACCGGTCCAGATGGCGCGCCGAGCGGTGTCCCCGTCCCGAGACTGCTGAGCGGGGAGGGAAGGAAGGGGGGTGAGGCGACAGCAGAGCTGCACCGCGCCTGCGGCCCGCATGCGAGGGACAAAGTATAGGGGTTGTGACGTGACTCGGTAGCTGAGAAAGGGTGAAAATCAGTCTCAGCTATCCACCTACAAAAATGATGCTCCCTCAAACACAACATGCAAGTCAAAATCAAACACACAAGTCGGCGAAGAGAAAATGAGCATGAGCAGCATTCCTTGGCATGACACCGAAGAGGCCGTCCAACATGCGATCATTACAAATAAGAGAATGTAAGTGAAGGCTAAGCTGGCACAGAATGGGCATCTGATAAAGGAGAATTATGTCAGCGGCTCGTATCGACAAAAATACAGCAGTGTACTTCCAGAAAAATGCGATTGGTCCAAACCTTCAAAACAAGAAAATACAACATGAGCAATCTGCACCTGATCAACAGGTAACTACCTATTGGGCACGTTTGCTATCACAAATACAACAACGGACTACAAAAATAAGTTGTGAATCGGCGCAAAATTAAGCGCAGCTTGTTTTAAAAAGGTTAGGATTAAACGATTATTCACATATAGGCTCTGTACAGACTACTCCGGAGAGCAAACGCATATATATATATATATATATATATATATATATATATATATATATATATATATATATATATGGAAATATATCCATGCCGCATCATCGTTATCGCGAGCGTTCAAGATACCTTTGAGATAAGTGTCATTGTTCGGCCTTCATCTCCGAATACCCCCACTGATAAAGGCCTGTAACTGTCATCTCCGAATACCCCCACTGATACGAGCCTGCAACTGTTGGTGGCTCCTGATCAACCAACTGAGATGACAGCTGGCCGTGCTGTGTCTCGGACGGTGGGCAGTTGTCGCCTGTCGCCTCGATCTGTCGCCTGTCGCCTCGATCGCGCGCGTGCACCGCCGGCGGTCCCTCCCTCCCTCCGTCCCTCGGCGGCCGGCGGGCGGCCTTGGCTGGCGGCGCGTTCCGGAGCTGGGGAGGAGAGCGAGAGAGGCAACACACGTTATGTTCATCTACTGGCCGCCGGCCGCGAGATGACGACGAAGAAGGGGAGGAGGATGGACGAAGGAAGGAGGAGAGGAAGACCGATAGATAGGCGGATGGCGACGATCGAACTCTTCAGCATAGGAACATGGGCGAATTTGATGTATACATATATAACTGTATTTGGAACAAGAGAGAAAAGTGCATGTATCATACGATAAGTTATGGAGGGACGCAATTTGGTATGCGTCAAAGGATGACATATTTCTTGGGAAAGAGGATGATAAAATGGGGATAGAGAACAAAAGGGAACCGACCGGAAACAAGGGATTACGCTGAAAAAAAGAAGGGAAACTGGATAGAGAATCGATATTAGGAAGAAGGGCAAGAAACAACGAAAAGAAGACAACAGCGAGCCAGTGACTGCACTGTTTCGCTCTAGAGAGCGAATAGCGATAGCACCGGTGTGTCTCACCAGCGTGCCGCGCCGCGCCTCATGCCAGGCAGAGGGGGGTGCGGGGGGGGGGCGTTGGAGACACGGGCACGTGACCTCAGCGGACTCTGTAGACCGGTTCGGTGGCAGCCAAACCGGATCAGACCGAGACCGGGGCCACACCTCCGCGACGCACCAATGGCAGCCCGGCTCGCGGTGGGCTCGCCCGCCACTGCGTCGGGCCCCCGCCTCGAGGTGCACGCGGCGGCGCCCGCATGGTGATGGTAACGCCGATAGCCGTGTATGGACGAGAGACATCCCGGTCACCGGCTATCGTCGCGACGGAGCTGCGACGAGGTACCCGTGGGTGAGGGGTGGAGGCAGGACAGACAGCGGGTGCCGAGAAAGGCGCAGGCCAGTCCTCTGACATGTCCATCAAGACAGCCCAGGTTCAGCCCAGGTTCAGCCCAGGTTCGGCCCAGGTTCGGGTCACCTCCGATTGAGCTGAAATTTGCAAAGAATATCCACCAGAGGCCCAGTAGTCCACACCTAGCAGTATTCGGTGTCAATCCCAGCGGTTTGACCTTCAGAGGTCATGCAAGGTCACGAGTTCAAATATTACACAGCACATGTGGCCTACCCAGAAGAGCTACGGTGATGAATCCAACGCTAAAATACTCGTACGTACTTGGTCTTACGTTTCCCACAACGACTTGACCTCTCAAGATCACCATTTGACCTAAGGTCATTTGAGGCTCAGCCGCCGATACCATTGCACACTGCACAGCACAGCGCATAACTGGCATACACAAAATATTCTACAAATTAAAAAGCATGTCGAAATGTGGCCCAGGTGATGCGCTAACATTCGCCGAAAAATCCACTTCATAGCTATCACGGTTTGACCTTGACAATTAAAGGGAATAGTTCACCTTTAACATGGGGGTTTCGACTGAGATAGCAGATTTGTAGAGCAGATCTAAAAATGGGTTGTGGTGAAAGAATTACCTCCCTACGTTAAGTAATTTCGACACAGAACTAGTGGGGCCCGGTTTCATGTCCGCTGTTCCGGGCCACGATCGGGACATGTACGCTCGCCGCCGGAGGCAGGTACACTCTCGGGCACGTTGTTTTTTATCACGACGCCTCGTTAAAGGGAGTGTGCCTACTGTTTTGAACTGTCAAAATTATTTTTCCTACGATAAGTAGCTATTGTTGTGATGGTTGGATACGATGAAATTCACATCTGGAGCCCCTTTAGTTGAATTTTCACTTATATTGTTTTCGATTATTTTTCGTTTCGATATCGAAAAAACGATTCCCACTACGGTGAAGGTAATCAAAGGTAACAAATTGATACGTGAACGACGCACCTAAGACAATCATGATGCATGCAAGCATGATGGCCGCCCAGGCTCTGTTGTTCGGCAGCTGCTATCAGCGCACACGAGCTGTTTGTTCGAATTGCTATTGGCCGGTGATAACGATATGCTAGCAGTGTAATCGATAGTTGCAGTGCTTTTAGTAGTGAGAAGCCATCTGGAGTCTATCTGATAACTTTTTGCTCCCAAGCAAATTCCTGGAGTCTTTGAATATCTCAGCAACTAGGGTGAATCTGGATAAATGATGCAGTGGTTCAATTCAGAAAATTGTGTTCTATAGACCAGTGTCATTTACCCCAACTAAGCGATGTGAGTAGGCACACTCCCTTTAATATCCGCTCAGCCGCCCGGGCGGCGCGGCGGCCCCTACGATTTCTCGTGAAATGCAGAGAGAAACTTACTTCTTTCTCCACATATATCTATCAGTTGTCCAAACGAAAGTCATATTCGTAGTTTTGAGCTCAAGATGCACCGTATGGTTGAATTTCAAGACAACTTTCAAGGTGACCTATTCCCTTTAAAGGAAATAGTTCACCTTCAACATTAGTTTTAAACTGAGATAACAGTTTTGTAGCCCGTGTTGGGAAACCCCTATCTGCAAGTTTTCTTGACTGAAAAGACTCTCCAGCCAAATTGATTTTTTTTTGGCGAAGGAATGCGGTGCTGGCGAAAGAACATTGTACTGGTTCTAGCCCGGGCAGAGGCTATACCATCAGCCAATCAGCGTGCAGCTAGTGCTAGCAAGCGAACCGCCGGCCGCCGGTTGGCACATCTCCAATGCGAGTCTATCCTTACGCAACTACTTTCGAATCTGATTGGCTGAATCATTGTTTACATTCGTGTGACGTCAGGACTCTGACTCAGAGAGTATGCATATAGTTTTTTGTTTTATAAACAATACAAATTTACGGCCTTCTGTCCTGAATCGGCGCGATATAAGGCCATTTTTGGCAATATAAAAATAAATTGAATAAAAAAATATAATCAAATCAGGTTTGGTAAAAAAAAAATACAAGGTGAACTATTTCCTTTAAAGGAAATAGTTCACCTTGGACAAATTTTACCCAACACGATTTGATTACATGGTTTAATACAATTTCTTTTGATATTGTCAAAAATGGCCTTATATCGCGCCGATTTAGGACAGAAGGCCGTAAATTTGTATTGTTTATCAAAACTATATGCATACTCTCTGAGTCAGAGTCCTGACGTCACGCGAATGTAAAAAATGGTTCAGCCAATCAGATTCGAAAGTAGTCGCGTAAAGATAGACTCGCATTGGAGATGTGCCAACCGGCGGCCGGCGATTCGCTTACTAGCACCAGCTGCAAGCTGATTGGCTGATGGTATAGCCTCTGCCCGGGCTAGAACCAGTACAACATTCATTCGCCAGCACCGCATTCCTTCGCCAAAAACTCAAATATATTCGGCTGGAGAGTCTTTTCAGTCAAGAAAACTTGCAGATAGGGGATTCCCAACACGGGCTACAAAACTGCTATCTCAGTTTAAAACTAATGTTGAAGGTGAACTATTTCCTTTAACGAGGCGTCGTCATCAGAGACTACGTGCTAGAGAGTGTACCTGCCTCCGGCGGCGAGCGTTCATGTCCCGATCGTGGCCCGGAACAGCGGACATGAAACCGGACCCACTAGTCCTGTGTCGAAATTACTTAACGTAGGGAGATAATTCTTTCATCACAACCCATTTTTAGATCTGCTCTACAAATCTGCTATCTCAGTCCAAAACCCCATGTTAAAGGTGAACTATTCCCTTTAATTGTCAAAGTCAAACGTGATAGCTATCAAGTAGGTGTTTTCGGTGAAAGTTAGCGCATCACCTGGGTCACATTTCGCCATGCTTTTTAATTTGTAAAATTATTTGTGTATACCAGTTATGCGCTGTGCAATGGTACCAGCGGCTGAGTCCCCAAAGTACCTGAGGTCAAATGTTGACTTTGAGAGGTCAGGTCGGTGTGGGAAACGAAAAACCAAGTATGTACGAGTATTTTAGCGTTGGATTCATCCCCGTAGCTCTGCTGGGTAGGCCACAATGTGCTGTGCAAAATCGAACTTGGGCTGAACCTGGGCTGCCCTCTCGCAGTAACGTTTAAAGGAAATAGTTCACCTTCAACATTAGTTTTAAACTGAGATAGCAGTTTTGTAGCCCGTGTTGGGTAACCCCTATCTGCAAGTTTTCTTGACTGAAAAGACTCTCCAGCCGAATATATTTGAGTTTTTGGCAAAGGAATGCGGTGCTGGCGAAAGAATGTTGTACTGGTTATAGCCCGGGCAGAGGCTATACCAGCAGCCAATCAGCTTGCAGCTGGTGCTAGCAAGCGAACGCCGGCCGCCGGTTGGCACATCTCCAATGCGAGTCTATCTTTACGCGACTACTTTCGAATCTGATTGGCTGAACCATTTTTTACATTCGCGTAACGTCAGGACTCTGACTCATATAGTATGCATATAGTTTTGATAAACAAGGAAAATGTACGGCCTTCTGTCCTGAATCGGCGCGAGAAAGGCCATTTTTGACAATATAAAAATAAATTATATTAAAAAATGTAATCAAATCGTGTTGGGTAAACATTTTCCAAGGTGAACTATTTCCTTTAATATCCGCTCAGCCGTCCGGGCGGCGCGGCGGCCCCTTGTCAGAGACTGTACTTGGCGTCAGGCGGAGCGGGGCGGAGCCAGAACGCCAGCTGCTATCGTACGACTTCTCGTGAAATAGAAAGAGAAACTTACTTCTTTCTCCACATATATCAGGGCCTATTTTAAGGGAAAACCACTGGGGGCGGGGGGGGGGGGGCAAAAATGATTTTTTGGGGGACATTTTTTTGTGGCAAAAAGGTACTCCCATTTTTTCCCTCCGCGGATTTGGGCCGGTCACTTCATTTGCTATTCGAGCTTAAGAAAATCACGTTTCGAATTCACAACAACAAAAAAATTGCGTACATTTTTCAGAAGAAACAAAAATATATTTTATTTTTGGGGGTCAAAAACCCCCAAAAATTACCAATTCGAGATAGCCATTTGCAAGCGAATGTCATTTACTTTATTTTGACGTTTTGTATTTGTAATTTGCTTTGGAACTCTATTTTGTACGATTTTTCAACCATTTATCGTTTTTCCACCAAAAATGGCATGACATGACGTCATTAAAACGTTATTATCTCCCAAAATACTAGATTAATTTCATTGAAATTTAGTGAGAAGACGTAGAACTGATGCAGTATAAGGTACTGCAAGTTTCACGTTGATATCTATCACAGTTTCGAAGTTATTGAGAAAATCCGGGATGGGGCAGATTCTGCCCCCCCCCCCCCAGCGGGGCGCGTGTCACCGGGGCTGCTTGAATGGCATCAGGTGCGCTGTTTTGTCTATCATTGAAAGCAAGGGATACATACAAACTTCAAACGCAGTCACTTGATAGAAGAAGAAAAACTTCCGTTTTCATTAAGTTTTCTCCTAAGATCATGGTTCTTTCACGTTCAGTGCAGGGAACGCGCAGGGGGGGGGGGGGCGGGGCATACTTGTATTGCAGCCCCCCCCCCTCCCCAGAATCCTGGGGGGAAGGGGGCATTTGCCCCTGATGTCCGCCTCCTGGATTCGCCAGTGGGGGCGGATGCCGTCCGCCCTTAGTTTCTTTTGGAAATAGCGGAAAACGACGCCATTTCGCGCCGCCATTGTTGGTACAACTGCTTGCCTATCAATTGCCCAAATCCTGTTAATTTGTTTACCTCGGGTCTCCTCAGGTCACATCACTAAGTAAAGTCTAGTGATTCTACCTCCAAAAAAAATGTAAGGTCGTGCCGCAGCCACATTGCTTGACCGATCAGATAGATACTCACAGGATTTAATCAGGTCATAAACACCTACAATTCTGCTATTTCGGATGATTTGTATATCGGTGACTTAAAGGAAATAGTTCACCTTGGAAATGTTTTACCCAACATGATTTGATTATATTTTTTAATACAATTTATTTTTATATTGTCAAAAATGGCCTTATATCGCGCCGATTCAGGACAAAAGGCCGTAAATTTGTATTGTTTATCAAAACTATATGCATACTCTCTGAGTCAGAGTCCTGACGTCACGCGAATGTAAACAATGGTTCAGCCAATCAGATTCGAAAGTAGTCGCGTAAAGATAGATTCGCAATGGAGATGTGCCAACCGGCGGCCGGCGATCGCTTGCTAGCACCAGCTGCAAGCTGATTGGCTGATGGTATAGGCTCTGCCCGGGCTAAAACCAGTACAACATTCTTTCGCCAGCACCACATTCCTTCGCCAAAAACTCAAATATATTCGGCTGGAGAGTCTTTTCAGTAAATAAAACTTGCAGATAGGGATTTCCCCACACGGGCTACAAAACTTCTATCTCAGTTTAAAACTAATGTTGAAGGTGAACTATTTCCTTTAACCCTATTCCCTGGCGGCCAGAATTACGTTAACCTGTGGGCGACAGATCCTGTCCCTCCCCCCCCCCCCCCCCAGATATCTAGAGAACCGCTCGGTCTATTTCAATGGGGAAAACGCCATTCGATTCGTCATGACAAGATCTCTCTTTTTGGACCCCGAAATTTTTGTTTTGTTCAAAAATGGGGAACCAGGGGGCAAAAATCCGAACATTCTGGATGTTTTTTGAAAGGTCATTGCGGCCATGTGGCTCGACCGATTTTCATGCTCCAAACGTTTTTGAGCTTCAAATGTACTGTTATTGAATATATCAAAGACAACAAAAAAAATATAGGCGTATTCAGGGAATGTAAAATGGAGGGGGGGGGGGGGTTCTGGAAACAAAATATGCGCTGTTCGTGATTGTTTGGGACGACATGAACGTCACATGTGGGCTGTAATTTGTTCAATCTGATATATTGCGCATAGGCTGATCCAGGAAAAACATGGGGGCACCATGCACGTAACGCTTTTACCATCTTACTAATTTGAAGTTGGATCTAATTTGAGGGTGGGTATCGCCTCCCATTGATTTATCCTGAGTGCGCCTCTGCCTCCAAAATACGTACAATCCCAGTATCTATGATGCATATTGCATTGCAATTGTTTCTGACGCATTTATTGCACTGAAACCCACGAAGGAAGTATGCGACGCAAAACCGCATTCGTAGCAACCTCCCCAAAACAGGAGCCTGGAACCGCCTCTGCTGAACCAATTTTTTCAAAATTTTGACACAACACGCACCATTCAATTTTGGGAAAAGTCACAAAGTTTCAGGACGCTAGGCCTAACGGTTTATAAGCGGCAAGTAAAAACCACCGGGAGGGGCAGAATCTGCCTCCCGCAGGGAATAAGTATATCTAAAGAAGTCTATTTTGTGACCTCCCAATTGTAAATAATTGGGGAAACATGAAAATGCATATAAGCCCACAGGAAATGGTTAAATTTTCCCAATTTTCACCAGAGTCCCACATCTTTTGAAAAATACAAAGATCCAGTGGCGGATCTACAGTTGGGCAAAATGGGCAATTGCCCCCTCCCCCCCCCCCAACCGCCTGAATCGGCGAGAGATTGACACATTTCCTGGTATAGAAGAAATCTAAGCAACTTTTACTGAGGACAGTTAGTTTTAAATCAGCTATCAATGCATAAGCAAGCCAAATCCGATGCGTTTTCAGAATTGTGAGACTTTTTGGAATTTCCCCCCCCCCCAACTACCCATTCTGGATCCGCCAATGCATCCATATCGTATTTTTATTATGCGACCTCCACGAGGTAAAATCTATTCAGCCTGAAGTCATTCGTCATCTTTCTTCCATAACTTTTTTACTGAACCAATAAGGCGCCGTAGTTGGCGATGCACGAGCGAAAGGCGAAGGAAATGTATGGTGAATTTCAACTCGATCAGGGAAGTAGTTTCTGAGATAAAATACGTGGTCCACACGTGCGCACGTGCAGAAACACCCCACCCCTGACTTGTGGGAAAGTGGCGGCTGAGAGATCCCTAACCACACACCAAATTTGAACACAATCGGCTCAGCAGTTGCCCCCACCCACTCCAAATTGTGTGGCGACGTTCCTGATCCAACAAACCCCGATCTCCCCCACTCTTCTGCCGCTAATGAGCAATTGTTCAAAGCAGAGTTCGTCACGGGCTGGGCTGACCCTATGGGCCATGGGTCGGGCCTGGGCTGGGCCTCAACTTTAAGGAAATCACCGGGCTCTGGACGGGCCTGGGCTGAGAATGTTGAAGCTCAGGTCAGAGCTGAAATAAATATAAAAAAACAGCAGTTCACTTCCACAGCAACACACTGTTGCTGTGTCTGTGGCTTTTTGTTTGTTTTTGGTTAGCATAGTTGGTGCATTGTTTCACATTTATAGTATACAAGCAAATATGCTAGGATCATGATTGTAAATTTTGTGAAAATATTTATATGCTTAATCTGAACGGGCGCCTGGGCCTCAATATTATACATTTGACCGGGCCTGGTCCGGGCCTGGGCTTGGTGTTCATGGGCCTGGGCCGTGCCGGGCTGGGGGTTGGTGGGCCCGTGACGAACACTGGTTCAAAGGATATCGAAATTAAAGATATTCCGGAAATAATTTAAAGATACTTATTTTGGCTGGGAAATACTAAAACTTAGGAATATCATGACATTTGCATTGGAATTGTACACATTTATCACCAGGTATAAAGCATATTTGATTTTAATTTAATATCTATCAAGCGAAAAATGACATGGAAATACTTAAATCAGGGTGGGCAACATTTCTTGACTGGGGGGGAGCAAAACAGCTCACTGGGGAGGGGGGGGGGCATCC
>JAXIVJ010000344.1:0-100000 GCA_036785665.1 Chirona hameri | reverse complement strand
GTGCATGATTTGAGTATATCGCTACGAACCATGTATCCACTTACTCATCTTACTACTTTTACCAAGAATGCACGCAAAACTGTCCAAAATACAGTTGCGAAACGATAGGCCCAGGTGCACGCTCCCTCCCGAGCCAACAGCTTGACGGGAGAACCGATATAACGTAACACCAGAACCGGAATCCTATGGCGGTGGTCTTACCCCATCCCATGGCACCCGTCCCCGGTCACTTGCCAGGCGAGACCGGTCCTCGACAGGGCCCAGAGGTCAGACAGACATACAGACAGCCGGCGCCGCCGGGCTGCTGGACAGAAAGTAGGTGAGCCGAGACGCCCGGTCTGCCGTCGCCGAGCTGGATGGGTTTGATTGCAGGTCACCCAGGTGTGTGGAGACGGACTTAACTCGCCAATAACTGCTCCGGTTGTTGTAAACGTGGAGTGGAAAGTCGGATATCGTGCCGTACTGAGGTGTTCGCGCGTATTACAGGCGATCGGTGGGAACGTTGGTTCGGGGTTCGCAACGAGACTTTTCATTTCCTTTCTAGGAAAGCCGGCTGGAGTAATAATCCAGGAGTCGTAGGCAGGCACGTGGCCAGGATTTCGTCCAGGGGGGGGGGGGGGGGCGGCTCGAAAGGGCCCCCTTCCCGAGCGCTGAAAGGGCCCCTTCCTAAGCGTTGAAAGGGCCCCTTCTCAAGCGTTGAAAGGGCCAAACAAAACGGATGAAAAGGCACGTTACACGTATGGAAAATGCAGTATGATAGGTATGGCATGGGCTACCAACTTTTAGGAGCTGGAGTTAGCAAACTGCCATATCAACTTTGGAACCAGCGACACCAATTTGAAATCAGCTATACCAACTTGGAGTACTTTTTAAGCTCAAAACCTGGAACTTTTAAACAAATTGCGACGCGGAGCGGCGCGAAAATTTGAGTCTTATGCCCTGGATATGCTTTCTCATCAATGCGTCACATTGCGTATGGTGCGGACCTCTAAAATGTTATTGTGCGTTTAAAGGAAATAGTTCACCTTCAACATTAGTTTTAAACTGATATAGCAGTTTTGTAGCCCGTGTTGGGAAACCCCCTATCCTCAAGTTTTCTTGACTGAAAAGACTCTCCAGCCAAATATATTTGAGTTTTTGGCGAAGGAATGCAGTGCTGGCGAAAGAATGTTGTACTGGTTCTATCCCGGGCAGAGGCTATACCATCAGCCAATCAGCTTGCAGCTGGTGCTAGCGAGCGAACGCCGGCCGCCGGTTGGCACATCTCCAATGCGAGTCTATCTTTACGCGACTACTTTCGAATCTGATTGGCTGAACCATTTTTTTACATTCGCGTGACGTCAGGACTCTGACTCAGAGTATGCAAATAGTTTTGATAAACAATAAAAATTTACGGCCTTCTGTCCTGAATCGGCGCGATATAAGGCCATTTTTGACATATAAAAAGAAATTGTATTAAAAAGTGTAATCAATTCGTGTTGGGTAAAAATTTTCCAAGGTGAACTATTTCCTTTAAAAGTGCGGTAAAAAAAATGCTAAAGTGAACTATTTTGCCCAATTATATAGGAAAGTAGCAACATAACACATAAACGCGCCGAGAAACGGACCGTTTTTCTTTTCTAACCCGCATATCATTGAATTTGTAGTTAAATTGCGCCGCGGAGCGGCGCAAAAAAAAAGTATTCCCTGGACAACTGCATTCTTACTGTTGAAAGACCCAAGGTCCCTTCAGATCGTCCAGAGGATCCTCCGACCTTCTCAACGCCGTTCTGACCTGTTCAGGGACTCATCTGGGATCCGCGAAAATACATGATGTGCAGTGGGTGATATATATTAAATACAAAGTGGGCTTACTCTACAAGACAAATTAAAATCGGAGCTCCCGGGTATATTGTAACACCCTTCGTTAGCGATTAAGAGGCATTTGGTAACATGTCATTGCTCGTCTTAAATACGAGCAATGACCTGTTACCGAATGCCTCTTAATCGCTGACGAAGGGTGTTACAATATACCCGAAAGCTCCAATTTTAATATTTTCCTTGTGGAGTAAGTCCTCTTTGTATTTCATCTTTATCTGGGATCTCTACGTGCTTTGGGCCCTTCCGGTCTGACCAGGGACTCCTCTGACCTTCCAAGAAGCCCCTCTTGTGTGTCAAGGGGCCCATTCGGCCTGTTCAGAGGTCCTTCCGACCTGGCCAGGGACTGAACTGGCTGCTTTGTCACCCTGCCGACATGCTCAGGGGCCCCTCCGACCTGCCCAGGGGCCCCTCCAGTCTCGCTAGGAACTCATCCGGCATGTTCAAGGGCCCTTCCGACCGGCCCAGGGACCGTTGCGGTCTAGCCAGGGGCCCCTCTGATCTGCCCAGCGACTCTTCTGGTCGGACTGCGCTGGCTGCTTTGTCACCCTACCGATATGCTCAAGTGGCCCTCCGACCTGCCCTGGGGACCCTCCGTGCTGGCTAGGGGCCAATTCGGCATGTGCAGGGGCCGCTCTTACCCGCCCAGGGGCCCTTTCGGTCTGATCAGGGGCCCCTCCGATCTGCACAGGGGCATTCTGAGCTTTCCAGGGGCCCTTCACCCTTCTAAGGGGCCCTTCCGACATGGCAAGGGACTGCGCTGGCTGCTTTGTCACCTTGCGACATGCTCAGAGGGCCCTCCGACCTGCCCTGCGGCCCCTTCGTGCTGACTAGGGGCCCATTCGGCATGTTCAGGGGCCGTCCTGACCCACCTAGGGGCCCTTTCGGTCTGGTCAGGGGACCCTCTGGCCTGCACAGGAACCCTTTGAACTTCCCAGGGGCCCTCCAACCTGCTCAGGAGCCCTTATGACCTGGCAAGGGACTGTGCTGGTTCGCCCTGCCGACATGCCCAGAGGCCTCTCAACCTGCCCAGGGGCCCCTCTGTGCTGGCTAGGGTCACATTCGACGTGTTCAGGGGCCCTTTCGGTCTGGCCAGGGGCCCCTGACATGCACAGGGGGTCTTTTGACCGTCTAAGGGGCCCTCTGGTCTATCAGAGATGGTCCTGGTGATGATACCGCGCTTCGCGCGGTTTCGTCGGCCCTCCGCCGGCGAAAAAGGCCCTCCTGGCCTCCAGGGGGAGGCCCCCCCCCTTGGCTACGTACCTGGTCGTAGGTCCTCCATGAAGAAGAATAACCAGTAAAACAGAGAACATGCGCTCACCTGTTCTGCGATGGGTATTGGGTGGAGCACATCTCGAATGACATGAACACGTAACAGCTAAGGCAAAGGCGGCAGACACTCCTTTGGCATCCTGGCAATAACTATATCACTGGGAAATTATGGCAGTCTTGAGTATAACATTAAACAGTTTGTTAAGATTTTTATTGTCACCAGTAGGGCTTATCAGTTGATGTATGTGTATGTACACTATATCGTCTACCGACACATCGGCAAAAAAAACCCTGAAAACGAAGCTTCTGTAAACAAGAGGGCGGCACCTAACATCTAACAAGGACAGTGTAACAGTCACCAGACGTAGATGGCGCTGAAGGCAGCACGAGAGTCACAGATAGCGCTGAAGGCAGCAAGAGTCACAGATGGCGCTGAAGGCAGCACGAGTCACAGATGGCGCTGAAGGCAGCAAGAGTCACATATGACGATGAAGGCAGCACGAGTCACAGATGGCGCTGAAGGCAGCACGAGTCACAGATGGCGATGAAGGCAGCACGAGTCACAGATGGCGCTGAAGGCAGCACGAGTCACAGATGGCGCTGAAGGTAGCACGAGTCACAGATGGCGCTGAAGGTAGCACGAGTCACAGATGGCGCTGAAGGCAGCACAAGTCACAGATGGCGCTGAAGGCAGCACAAGTCACAGATGGCGCTGAAGGCAGCACGAGTCACAGATGGCGCTGAAGGTAGCACAAGTCACAGATGGCGCTGAAGGCAGCACGAGTCACAGATGGCGCTGAAGGCAGCACGAGTCACAGATGGCGCTGAAGGCAGCACGAGTCACAGATGGCGCTGAAGGCAGCACGAGTCACAGATGGCGCTGAAGGCAGCACGAGTCACAGATGGCGCTGAAGGCAGCACGAGTCACAGATGGCGCTGAAGGCAGCACGAGTCACAGATGGCGCTGAAGGCAGCACGAGTCACAGATGGCGCTGAAGGCAGCACGAGTCACAGATGGCGCTGAAGGCAGCACGAGTCACAGATGGCGCTGAAGGCAGCACGAGTCACAGATGGCGCTGAAGGCAGCACGAGTCACAGATGGCGCTGAAGGCAGCACGAGTCACAGATGGCGCTGAAGGCAGCACGAGTCACAGATGGCGCTGAAGGCAGCACGAGTCACAGATGGCGCTGAAGGCAGCACGAGTCACAGATGGCGCTGAAGGCAGCACGAGTCACAGATGGCGCTGAAGACAGCACGAGTCACAGATGGCGCTGAAGGCAGCACGAGTCACAGATGGCGCTGAAGGCAGCACGAGTCACAGATGGCGCTGAAGGCAGCACGAGTCACAGATGGCGCTGAAGGCAGCACGAGTCACAGATGGCGCTGAAGGCAGCACGAGTCACAGATGGCGCTGAAGGCAGCACGAGTCACAGATGGCGCTGAAGGCAGCACGAGTCACAGATGGCGCAGATAACAGTTTGATAGTGCGCATAGCTGATGCTGCTCCCCTGGTGGTGAGCACAGCGCCTGCTGCCGCTGCTCCCCTCGATGCGGTGTGAGCGAAGAACCCCACCAGTAATTGAGAAGACTTAAGAATTAATGATGGAATGGAATTCATGACGAAGAGACCGAATAGTTCGGAATCCAAGTACTGAACCAGGGGTGCCGTTACAAAGGTCATACCCCGCATCTACATCTACATCCGCGAAGAAGAGTTGACCACTTCCCTTTACCGAGGGTTCGAGCTCAAATGGAAAAGGAAAGTTCTCGGTCGACGGTCGTCTCGGCACAAGGTGTTACGGGTTCACGCCTAGTGACATCCTGCAACGTTGTCAGTCGGTTAGAGCATTTCCAAATGCAAATATACAAACATGGATATTGATATAGTCATTCATTTGCAAACAAAATGTAGGGCAAAATATTTTTTGAAGTTTGTAAAAGGACGAAATTAGTATCACATATGTATGGAAACATTACAAGATATCACTGAACACCAGCGCGACAATCCCAGTAGTCTATATTGCCAACAGAATGTTTACAAAACATTCTATAAACTGTTGTAGATAGAAAAGGAATCACTAATGGCACTTTCTATTCTTTCATTTCTATTGTAATTTCCACCACAAAAGTGTCATTCGTTTCAGAATTTCGGAAATACTGGCGGATGCGAGCTTTCCACACAGGTTTGGCAAGTCTGGCCGCCTTGCGAAAGTACATTTATATCGATGTACGCCTGCCCGAAAACACGAGAATATTTGTAATGCCGATATGCAATTGAAGACAGCATGTCCTACCAGCTGGGCTTTTTATTAGTTCCTTCCAAATACCAAATAAAACTAAAATGTAAAATAACGGCTAATGGGTACCCGGGTGCTTTGCTTCACTTACTCATCGTGTAAGAGCACATCCTTGTAAAACATATAACGCACATCTCATCAACAATATGCATCGCAGTATCGCACAAAAGCATCAACGTACGACGTACCAAGCACCCATCTGCATCCAAACAAGTGACAACACACCGCCGCACTTCACACACTCCCAACACTCCGCAGCACTTCACACACTCCCAACACTCCGCTCAACCACGTCACACACACACAACACTCCGCTCAGCCACGTCACACACTCCCAACACTCCGCTCAGCCACGTCACACACACACAACACTCCGCGCAGCCACGTCACACACACACAACACTCCGCTCATCCACGTCACACACTCCCAACACTCCGCTCAGCCACGTCACACACACAACACTCCGCTCAGCCACGTCACACACACAACACTCCGCTCAGCCACGTCACACACTCCCAAGTCCCAACACCGCTCAGCCACGTCACACACACACAACACTCCGCTCAACCACGTCACCCACTCCCAACACTCCGCTCAACCACGTCACACACTCCCAACACTCCGCTCAACCACGTCACACACTCCCAACACTCCGCTCAACCACGTCACACACTCCCAACACTCCGCCCAACCACGTCACCCACTCCCAACACTCCGCTCAACCACGTCACATACTCCCAAGTCCCAACACTCCGCTCAACCACGTCACATACTCCCAAGTCCCAACACTCCGCTCAACCACGTCACATACTCCAAACACTCCGCCCAACCACGTCACCCACTCCCAACACTCCGCTCAACCACGTCACACACTCCCAACACTGCTTAACCACGTCACTCACTCTCAACACTCCGCTCAACCACGTCACACACTCTCAACACTCCGCTCAACCACGTCACACACTCCCAACACTCCGCTCAACCACGTCACCCACTCCCAACTAGCGTTGGAATTTTGTTCATTTTCTGGACTTTTGAGGTCCAATTAATTTTGCTCTCTTCATTTCTTTCTGGAAATTTGCTGTCTTTTCACCTGATCTTACTGACATTGCAATTAAAATAAAATCAATTTTCCTCATAACGATTTAATATATATTACAAATCGGGAATTTTCTAAATAATCCAATAATCTGGCCGGGGTGGTCCAGTGGACAACAGACTTTGGTGCAGAGACCGCACCAACTGTGGGTTCGACTCCCACCTAGTCACCCGCGTTGGTGTCTCGTCCGACCCGGTGTGGCCCTTGAGAAATGCCTTGTAAACCTAATCCCAGAGAGGAGCAGGAGCGCCTCCTGTAAGTGGGCGAAAGGCCCGTTGGGTGAGATGAAATAAATTAAATCTTCTTAATAATCTTAATCATTTTCATTTTCAAACAATACAATTTTACTCTCCACCTATGGATTTTTGCTCTCCGGGCCAGGTCATGAAACACAAATCCAACACTGCTCCCAACACTCCGCTCAAACACGTCACACACTCCCAACACTCCGCTCAACCACGTCACCCACTCCCAACACTCCGCTCAACCACGTCACACACTCCCAACACTCCGCTCAACTACGTCACACACTCCACATTCCGCTCAACCACGTCACACACTCCCAACACTCGCTCAACCACGTCCCCCCCCCCCCCCCAACACTCCGCCCAACAACGTCACACACTCCCCCCAGCCACGTTCCCGTTCAGTCTGCCCAGAAGCCGGTCGTGCTCTCCCGAATCGTCGCCGTGTTATCCCTTCTCGAGCGCGTGACGGCGCTGGCGTCTCCCTTGGCGCGCAGCCGCTCCGCCTGGTGGCGGCGTTTCCGGCGCAGCTCGCGCGCCAGTCGCCCCTGCAGCACCTCAGGCGCGATCGTCGAGGCGGCCGTACTGCGGCTGCGTTGACTCGCCGAGCGCGCGATCGTCTCGTTCATCTCACTCCGCGCCGCCGTGCGCTGCTCCTCCAGACGGCGCTGCTTGAGTCGCTTCATCTCGCGGCGCCGTGCCGCTGCCGCCGCTTCGTCCTCCTCTGCCGAATCCTCGCCGCCACCGCCGGAGTCTGGTCCGGAGCCGGAGCCGTCAGAGGCGTCGGTCGCCTCGGGTCGCAGGGTCACACGGGTCGCGGAGTCGAGCGGGAAGCCCTGCGGCGTATCCGGCTGTTGCGAGACGACCCCCGTCGGCGTGTCGTCCTCCAGCGACTCGACCGCGTCCTTGAAGCTGTCCTCCTCACTGCCCTCCTCTGCGTCCTCCTTCGCGTCCTCGCCTCGCTTCCCTCCCTCCTCATCGGCCCTCCCGGCGTCCTCCGACTCATCGTCCTCATCTGACTCATCCTCGTCGCTGCCCTCCTCCTCGCCTAGCCCGGCCACGCTGTCGAACTCTGCGAACTCTCTGCCGTAGCCGCTGGCGCGGATCTCCGTGTCCATGTCCTCGGTGCGCACCACCTCGGAGAACACCGGGTACTCGTCGCTCTCGAAGTGGAAGCGGCGCTTGAAGAACCGCCGCAGGCAGTCGACGTCGCGCTGGAACAGGTATTCAGCGTTTGGGTGCGATGTGCTCACCATCTGAGGGAAGTCGATCAGAATTATATGCTCCTCCTCTGTGACCATCAAGTTGAACTCGTTGAAGTCGCAGTGGATGACGCCGCACTCTGCGAGCCGGATCATCAGCTCCATGCTCTCGGCGTACAGCTGGCGCGGGTCGGAGAGCTCCCGCAGCTCGCACAGCGGCTCGCCGTGCACGATCGACATGAGCACCGCGTGTCGGTTCTGGAACACGGGCCGCGGCACGGGGAAGCCTCGCTCGTGCAGCGCCTTCATGTAGGAGAACTCCTTGCGCGCCGACAGCGTCGACAGGTAGAGCCACGACATGTGCGACCGGTTCTTGTGGTAGTCTCGCAACAACTTCAGCTTGCGGAACGACGTGCGCCCGAGCCGGTGGAACTTGAGCGCCAGTGCCTCACCGTGCGTATCGTACGCCGCGTACACGTCCGACTCCTTCCCGGTGCCGATCTGGTTTCCAAACCCATCGATGACGTCCTCAGAGACCATGCTGTGCAGAGAGAGGAAATCGTATCCACTAACGGTGAGCCGGAGTCCGTCGTAGCGCTTGCCGCGTTCGTAGGCCAGCAGTTTGGAGCTCTGCAGCTGCCGGATCACCTTCTGGGCGCCTCCCGAGCGCAGGTTGGCAAGTGAGCAGGTCAGTGGCGTGGAGACCAGCTCGTGGTTGCGCATGCCCGTCTCGACGCCCTGGAGCACGCGGAAGTCCTCCTTGGACATGTAGCGCAGGATGCCCACATCCAGACGGCCCATCGTGGAGAAATGGAGGCTGGCAGTGGGCAATAACAGTCAGGTTATCTGTGGACACAAGTGACGAGTTAAAACCGTAATTTGTAACAAGATCTAGAGCTAAATTCAAGTGCTGCTTACTGTGTTAAAGCCTAAAAGAAGCCGAACTCCATTGACCTCCTCAGCCGAACTCCATTGACTGGGGATGGGTGGGTGGGTGGGGGTAAAATTCCTCCACCTGGTTATCCTCCGAACCAATGATCGCAGCGAGACGCGCAAAGCGGCATTCGAAATCTCTCGATGTGACGAATC
Organism: Chirona hameri; assembly: GCA_036785665.1. Taxonomy (NCBI): domain Eukaryota; kingdom Metazoa; phylum Arthropoda; class Thecostraca; order Balanomorpha; family Balanidae; genus Chirona; species Chirona hameri. The sequence goes on along the minus strand of JAXIVJ010000344.1, from coordinate 90,937 downwards.
TAAAGCATACTCGAAAGTTTCAAATTGAGGTCACATGTCAGTTCACGGTCAGGTCAAAGGTCCTTATGAACCCCGCTTTAGCCATGCTAAGTAGCTGTTGGATAGCTCTGTTGTTTTGTGTATTTTTTGAGGAACCACATTATATTTAGATATAAGGATTAGATATTTAGTTTTGTGGATCGTTTAGGTATTATTTTTAAGCATTCATAGTTAGCTGTTACCTCTTACTTGCTTTTTAAAGGACTTTTCATTCTAGCTTGTGTGCGCCAAAATTGTCTTAGTCTTATTTTTGTGTTATTAGTTGCAGGGTTGGATAAGTAGATATTTTAGAAAATTAGGGATAATTAAGGTGTATTTAGTATTCAGTTTATTTAAGGATTAGATATTTAGTCTAGTATTAGGTGCACTCATAGCTGATTTGTGTCACTAGCGTTACCTAGATCTAGTTAAGGTTTAGAAGAAGAAGAAGAAAAAAAGTTAAGTTAGTAAAGTATTGAAAAGTGCATAGTACCTAAGTTATATACCTAAGTTACTAGTGTATTCAAATGAGCATGACTAGGATGCAGGCGAAGGTAGCAGAGCTAGAGGCCCTCCAGGCTAGAGTAGCGGAGCTTGAGGCGCAGTTAAGTAAGTGTAGGTGTAGAGATGAGCCGCAGGAGGGTGTAGCTCCTGACCAAGGAACGTATGCGCAGATCGTGGTTAGGGGGTCAGAAAAGGAGCCTACAGGATCAGGGACCAGTGGTAGTTCTGATAGGGGCATAAGGGAGGAGGATAAGGCAAAGGTGGATAGTGCGGCTGGGGTTTGGAAGTGTGTTGGAGGGTCACGTTTCTGGAGACTCAACATTGTGGAAAGTAATGCTAGGGCCACAGACAGTAAGGATGAGGAGGGGTGCTGGGTAATGGAGGGTGGTAGCAGAATCTGGAGGAGGAAGAGGGAAGGGGATCAGGAGGGATGGACAAAAGTTCAGGGTAGAGTCAGGCAGTACAGCCCCGGGGAACATCAGCAGGTTACAATAGAAAATAGGTTCAGTGCGTTAGAGTCAGCAGCTGAAAGTGACAGGGAAGAGATTCAGCATTTAGTGGTTGGGGACTCAAGGGTAAGGCCCTTAAGGCGAACATTCTGTGGGAAGAGGGACAGATGTATAGTCAAACCGGGGGCAAGAGTAGTTGATATGGGCCCTGTCATTGAGGCAGAACTTGGTAGGAGTAGCCCGGAGACAGTTATAATACAGGTGGGGGTGAACAACATAGGACCTAGGCAGAGTGTGAGAATAGTAGCGGAGTACCGGAGCCTGCTGCAGAGGTTGAAGGAGTCCAGGAAACCAGTCATTGTGACTGGCATCCTCCCTCGCTGTGGAGCCAGTGAGGAGTGGTACTCGAGAGCTCTGTCTGTGAACAGCTCAGTTCAGAACTTATGTTCAGCTATGGGGCTTAGTTATGTAGACTTATGGGATCAGTTCTATGAGTGGCATAGGTACTATATGAAGGATGGGCTTCACTTATCGGATGAGGGGGCAAGGGCTTTGGGAGATGCCTACAGAAGTGTCATTCAGGGAAACTAGGTAGGAGGGGGGGGGGGGGGGGGGGGGTTCAGGGACGCTAGTACTAGGACATCAGGAAGTAAGCATTGGTAGAAGTTCATGTCAGAATAGGACAGTAGATCATAATTCCCTCAGAATTAGTAGAGTCAGCTCAAAGTATAAGATCACATGTGTGTTGCTGAATGCCCAAAGTATTAGGTCTAAATTTGATGAGTTTGAGTGTCATGTTGCCCTTGAAAAGCCTGATATCATTTGTGTAACCGAGACATGGGTTAGTGAGGGGTATAATAGGGATAGGCTACAGGATTTCGAGTTACAAGGGTATAACATGTTCTCATACTGCAGAAAATCACGGCAGGGAGGCGGAGTGTTTGTATATGTAAATAGCTTGTACTGCACTACTAGAATTGATGATTCTAGTAAAGTAAAAGAAGTCGAATCAATCTGGCTTGACATTAAAATTGGTACAGGAAACAGAGGAAGGTTGAGGATAGGTGCATTTTACAGACCAGGGAATCTTCCAAGGAACTCCCAAGCTGAAACAGACCAAGATATTTGTGAGGAAATACGTAGGAACTTTCGGGCTCAGTGTCTTATTATGGGAGATTTTAACTTAAGAGGATACGAAAGTATAGCAGAGGAAACAAATGAGTGTAGGTTGTATAAGCAAATCTTTGAAGAGGAGCTTTTCATGCATCAGTTTGTAACAGAGCCAACCAGACATTGATCCATTCTAGACCTTGTATTCTCAGACAACAGTGATCTAGTAAGTGACATAAGTATTTGTGAAGGTCTAGGAACCAGTGATCACAATATGGTTAAATTCAATATCTCATCAGAAATGAGGCCCAAAGATAACCTTATTATGGTTCCAAACTTCAGCCGGGCTGATTTTGATGGTATTAGAAATGACCTCGCACAGATAAAATGGAACGTTGAGTTGGCAGGTTTAGATGCATGTGAGGCCTGGAATGTTTTCAAAGCTAGATTAAGCCAAATTCAAAATCGGCATATACCCCTCAGGCACAAACGTAACAGAACCAAGGGCAATCCAGTTTGGCTTACCCCAGAAGTAAGGAGTGCTATACAAGCTAAAAGAAGTGCATTTGGCATTTTGAAGGGATCTTCACTAGATATAAATCAGAAGGCCTACCAGAATGCAAGAAATTCAGTTAAGAAAAAGGTCAGAGCAGCTAAAAGGGCAAAGGAACTTGATTTAGCTAGACATTGTAATGCAGATAGTAAGAAGTTCTTCAGTTTTTATAAGTTAAGTACAGTTTCCAAAAATATAGGTCCATTTAAGGTAGATGATGTGTTAGTTAGCAAGGACAGTGAAATGGTTGAAGTGCTTAATGATTGTATCGTGGATCCGCCTACCGAGCGGACCCTAATGAATTAGGGCATGAAAGCTGTAAAGCTCGTGACCTGTTAATATTTTGGCTTGCTCTGTAACTGACCTGAATATACAGTTCGGTCTTGGTCCTCATAGCTTTTAGTCCCACATATGATACATGGCGCAGCCGGCAGGATTATTTAAAGTGATAATAATTCAATTTAGCCTTACCTTCATCAGCAATGTGGGACTTAATTTAGCAAGCGTGCGCAATTTTAACGTAGCTTCTTTTCATGCCGCTATCAGATATTTAAGCCTATAATTTTACAGCATGCCAGGTGCGTTCCGTCCTCCAGATGAATTCGACTATACTACGCCAGAGCGATGGCCAGCTTGGAGAGACAGATTCCAGCGCTATCGACTAGCCTCGGGCCTGCACAAGGATGACGGTGAGGTTCAAGTTGCCGCCCTGATCTACGCAATGGGACCGCAAGCTGAACACATCGTCAACACGCTGAACTTGTCGGCAGAAGAAGCCAACAACTACGGCACGGTTGTGGACAAGCTAAACGGCTATTTCATCCCGAAAAGGAACTACATAGCCGAGCGCCAGGCCTTTGAATCGAGATGTCAAGCGGCAAATGAAAGCAGCGAGTGCTTCGTGCGAAGCCTGTTTGCTCTAGCCGAGCACTGCGGCTTCGAGAACCAGCAAGAACGGATCCGGGACCGGCTCATAGCTGGTATGAAGAACAAAGAATTATCCATGAAAATTCAGCTCCAAGCGATGGACGAAGACATAACTTTGGATAAAGTTGTTACAATGATGCGTAACATGGACATCGTGAATAATGGGCAAGAATCTCAGCGAAATGTTGACCGCATCGGCATGCACAGGTCTCACCCCGGTCCGTCCCGCCAAGACAGAAGCTACCAAGCGGGAATGCAGTATGAGCATAGCAATAGCAGAAGCTATTCTAGCGTAGGACAGCAAGCCCAACGACAAGGCACATGCAAGTACTGTGGCCGTGACCGCCACAGCCGCCCCCAAGAATGCCCAGCTAAAGGCAGAATTTGCAATAAATGCAAGAAGCGTGACCACTTCGCTGCTGTGTGCCTTTCGCGTGTGTCTGCTCGAGAGGTGGAATGCGAGTGGTCGCCTCCATTCACACCGGCTGAAGACCACGGAAGTGTATTCATCGGCGATGTTGATGAAGCTGCTGCCCAAGAATGGACCATCCTAGTTGATGTGAACAAGCAGAAGGTAAAGTTTAAAGTTGATTCTGGTGCAGATGTCAGCATTCTAAGCTGGAACGACTACGTGAGACTTGGCCTACCACAGCTGCAGCCTGCAAGCAACACTTTGCGAAGTGTTGGCAAAGTCCTTGATGTTGAAGGCAAAGTGAAAGCACGCGTGCACTACAAAGACAAGGTTCTTCACTCCGAGATTTTTTACGTTCTGAGAACATGCTCTGAAAATCTGCTTTCTCGCTCAGCCAGCTCCCGCCTGGCTGTACTGCAGTTCGCCGGCGAAATCAGCAAGATAAGCGAAGGCGTATTTGGAGAAACGGGGCTGATGAAGACGACTCCAATCAGTATAAAGCTCACAGAAGATGCTGTGCCCAGCGCTGTGAATACATCACGCAACATTCCCATTCCGCTGCTAGACGTAGTAAAGCGAGAACTAGAGCGCATGGAGGAACAAGGCATCCTGAAGACAGTGACTGAGCCCACTGACTGGTGCGCCCCCATGGTGCCGGTGCGAAAAGCCAATGATGGAGTGAGGATCACCGTGGACTATAGGCGGCTGAATCAAGCTACCAAGAGAGAAGTCTACCCGATCCCGACACTAGAAGACCTGACCTCCAAGCTCAGCGGTGCGACTCTATTTTCAAAGCTGGACGCCTCATCTGGCTTCTTTCAACTACCTCTTGATCCTGAAAGCTCACTGCTCACTACATTTATTACTCCTTTCGGACGCAAAGCCTTCACAAGATTGCCAATGGGTGTCAGCCTGGGACCCGAATGTTTCCAGCGGAAGATGCATGAGATGCTGGAAAACCTGCCCGGCGTCCTGTGCTACATGGATGACATTGTGTGCTTCGGCGATGCAAGTACACATGATGTCCGCCTGCAAGATGTGCTGCAGAGAATTGAGGAGTCAGGACTACGACTCAATAAGAAGAAGTGCCAGCTGAAGCAGGAAGAAATCAAGTTTCTAGGCTTCAAGATAAGTAAGCACGGCATCCAAGTTGATGAAGAGAAGCTAGAAGCGATCACAAAGCTACAGGCTCCCAGTAGCGTGGAAGAGCTGAGGTCACTCCTCGGCATGATCAATTACCTATGTCGGTTCGTGCCAAACATTCAAGAAAATCTGCGGCCTCTCTATGATCTGCTGCGCAAAGATACCGCTTGGCTGTGGACAAGCGCACAGCAGGAAGCACTGGACAGAGTGAAGCAGCTGTTGACATCAGCACCGGTGCTAGCCTTCTATGATCCAGCAAAAGAAACGGTCGTCAGCGCCGATGCCAGCAGCTATGGATTGGGAGGCTGCATATTGCAAAAACATGGCAATGAGCTCAAGCCAGTGGCATACTGCAGCAGGACACTAACAGAAACAGAAAGAAAATGGGCGCAAATCGAAAAAGAGCTTCTGGCAGCCACATGGACATGCGAAAAAATGCACATGTTTCTGGCGGGTCTGCCGAAGTTTGAGCTGCAGCTTGACCACAAGCCTCTGATTCCGCTGATTAACTCAAGAAATCTTGTGGAAGCACCTCTCCGTTGTCAGCGCCTCCTCATGCGGCTGATGACTTACAATGCCCACGCCCTGTACGTCCCAGGCAAGCAGCACGTTCTTCCGGATTTTCTATCCAGATTTCCCGGAACCAAGGATGATGAAATCAGTGCCGCCATGATCAGCGAAGTCCACCAGTACTGCAAAGCCGCGTATGAAGCCATTCCTGCCACTCATCAGCGTCTGAAAGAAATAAGCGAAGCGCAAGAAGCGGACAGCGTGCTACAGCAAGTCGTCAAACAAACACTCAGTGGCTGGAAAGAAGGACCGAAGCATCACAGCCTGAGCGAATATTTCGCTGTAAGAGGACAGCTCACCGTCATCTACACCACCTTCGGAACCCTCCTGATGAACGGCAAGCGTCTCGTGATTCCGCCGACGCTCCAGAGAGAGATGCTGCGACGTCTCCATGACGATGGTCACTTTGGGCTGAATAAGTCCAGAGAAAGAGCAGAGCATTCTGTCTGGTGGCCGGAAATCAGCAGCGATCTGAAGAGCCACGTAACTCAGTGCTCATTCTGCCAAATCAACTCACCGAAGCAGCGCAAGGAGCCGCTCATCTCCACGCCAGTTCCAGCGAGACCCTGGTCACATGTAGCAGCTGACATATGTCATTCCGGCGGAGCTACCTGGCTGGTAACCGTCGATATCTTCAGCAGATACTTGGAGATCCAGCGTCTTCCCAATGTAAGCAGCACAGGCGTGGTGGAGTGCCTCAAGACTCTGTTTAGCCAGCACGGTATTCCAGATCTCCTGACAACCGACGGGGGTACGCAGTTTACCTCTGTGACGTTCGAGGAATTCAAGAAGTCTTACAACTTCGAGCATCGGGTGACAGACCCACACCATCCGTCGTCCAACGGAGCTGCTGAACGTGCGGTACGCACCGCTAAATGGGTCCTTAAGCAGAAAGACTGGCATCTAGCTCTCCTGAACTACAGAGCGACCCCCATAGAAGCTATCGGCTGTTCACCTGCAAGGCTCCTCATGGGACGCAACCTGCAAACAAGACTTCCGGTGGCAAGAACCGAGCAAGCTGAGTACCAAGCGGCCCGTGAGAAAGACAAGGAAGGGAAGGATAAGATGGAGAAGAACTTCAACAAACATTATAGCGCCAAACCACTCTCAGAACTCAAGCCCGGTGACGATGTACGCATGAAGACGGACAAAGAATCCAACTGGTCAGAGCCAGCTCAAGTTCTCAAGAAAACAGGTCCAAGAAGCTACATAGTACGGCGCGGAGGAACGACTTACAGGCGCAACCGTCGTCACCTAAAACCAACTGAGCAAGACGGGCTCCAGCGCCAGCGCTCCTCACCGCCAACTCCCGGCGCGACGAGCCCGACGCACTGGCCAGCTCTGCTGCGGTCTCCTCATCTGTCGCGTCGTGCCGTACTGGGTCCAGCATCGACCCCAGCGGCCCCCACTCAGCCGACCAGCAGTACAAACCCAGAAGGACCCAGTCCGCCGGGTAAAGAGCAGTCACATGCTCGCAGCAATACCCAGCGCCGGACTCCCACGCCAGAGGGACGCCATCCTGACGGGATCAAGTCGTTCTCTCCCCGAGTGACCCGCAGCGGTAGGCGCTTCGGGCCGTGACATGCGTCTCGCTTAAAAGGAGGGAGATGTATCGTGGATCCGCCTACCGAGCGGACCCTAATGAATTAGGGCATGAAAGCTGTAAAGCTCGTGACCTGTTAATATTTTGGCTTGCTCTGTAACTGACCTGAATATACAGTTCGGTCTTGGTCCTCATAGCTTTTAGTCCCACATATGATACAATGATCAGTTTCAATCTGTCTTTACTATCGAGGACCAGAGTAGTATTGCAGCACTTCAGCCTGAGCTAGAGACAGAGGAGACTATAGGAGAGCTAGGTGGCATAAGTAGTGAACTTGTTCTAGAATATCTAAAGAAAGTAAGGCCTAACAAGGCAGAAGGACCTGATGAAATCCATGCTAGACTTTAAGAGAATCTGAAAGGGAGTTGTCGGTTCCATTAGCCATAATATTTTCTAAATCACTTGCAGATAGTAAAATTCCACTTGATTGGAAAAGAGCAAATGTTGTTCCTATTCATAAAAAGGGAGATAGAAGTAAAGAGGAAAACTATAGACCAGTTAGTCTGACCTCATTAGTCTGCAAGGTGCTTGAATCAATCATCAAAGATAAGATTGTTGAATTCTTGGAGCAAAATGAACTCATCAAGGATACACAGCATGGCTTTAGGAAGGGCCGTTCTTGTTTAACTAATCTTCTGGAGTTTTTGGATGTTGCAACAGATAGCTTTGATCAGGGTAAACAGCTAGATGTAGCTTTTCTTGATTTCAGTAAAGCATTTGACAAAGTCCCCCATACAAGACTGGGGTTGCAACTTAAAATTCATGGGATCAGGGGCAAGATTCTGGATTGGATAGAAACGTGGCTTTCAGGACGCCAGCAAAGGGTTATATTGAATGGGTGCCAATCACAATGGAAGGAGGTTCTCAGTGGGGTTCCACAGGGCTCAGTCCTGGGCCCATTGCTTTTTATAATATTTGTGAATGCAATTGAGAACAGTATAGACAGCAAAGTCTTGAAATTTGCAGACGATCTAAAAGTTGTCAGAATTATTAGAGGAAAACATGATCAGGATGTTTTTCAATCAGATCTGGACAAGCTAGTTGAGCGGTCTGAAGCATGGCAGATGAAATTCAATTTGAGTAAATGTAAGATTATGCACGCTGGACGGGTTAGCAGTAAACATAGGTATGAAATGGGTGGGCAGAAAATGGAGCAGATTGAAAAGGAAAGAGATTTAGGTGTCGTGGTAAACAATAGACTATCAGCGTCAGACCAGGTTGTAGAAGCTAGGAAAAAGGCACTTAGAATGCTAGGGGCCATTAACAGAAATGTTTCCTACAAGAGTGAAAAGGTAATAACAAAACTGTATTGTGCATACGTTAGACCACATTTGGAGTATTGTGTACAAGCCTGGTCTCCAACATATGAGAAAGATTGCTGGTTGTTAGAAAGAGTTCAAAAAAGGGCAACAAAAATGGTTAATTGTCTTGGTAGTTTACCTTATGAAGATAGATTAAAGAAATTGGGTATGTTTTCACTTAGATATAGAAGGCTAAGAGGAGATCTAATTGAAGTCTTCAAATTTGTAAATAGTCAGCATTCTGGATATTTAAAGGGTATGTTTGAGTTCAATAGGGAAAATCGAGGTAGAGGTCATCAGCATAAACTCATTATGAAACAAAGTAGGACTAGGCTACGACAGTCATTTTTCAGTAGAAGGGTTGTAGGACATTGGAATATGCTACCAGGGGATGTCGCTGATGCAGTGACACTTGCTTCCTTCAAAATTAGATTAGATAAATACTTTACAGAGAAGGGATTAGTTCATAAATACTGGTGGGATTAGCCTTCTTTTATGCAGGTAGAGTAAGGTGATTTGAAGGGGCGAGACTGGTGGAGGGGGGGGGGGGGGGGGGGGGGTGTGGGTGGGGTGGGGTGCAACCTCGGATGGGCCCAAGAGGCTCTTTGTTGCACTTTTCTTTTATGTCTTTATGTCTTTATGTCTAAACTTGAGGTATTTGAGTGTATGGGCCATACTTTCCATCCAAAGCCTTCGATTGCGACCATGATCACTCAAAGTGTTCTCAAAGGTATAATACACAATGTTAAAGTGATGAGCTGAGCTAAATGAGCTAAAGTGAGATTGTTGGCAAAGCTCAAGGTCATGGTCAGGTCACAAAAGGTCACTATGTGCACAATATCTACGAAAGTCATGCAATTTATGTTTTATGGGTTATTTTACACGTATAATTTGACAGTGATAAGTCATTTTACCACTTCATTTTATTTACGTGAAGTTAGTGTCAAACTCAGGTCAAGGTCAGCACATAAAGTAAAAATTCAAAATTGATAAATCTAAATAAAAAGGCATGTTTCTGGACCAGTTTTTCCAGACCAGAAATTCCTCCACCTGGTTTTCCTCCGAACCAATTATCGCAGCGAGACGCGCAAAGCGGCATTCGAAATCTCTCGATGTGACGAATCTAAAGCATACTCGAAAGTTTCAAATTGAGGTCACATGTCAGTTCGCGGTCAGGTCAAAGGTCAAACTTGAGGTATTTGAGTGTATGGGCCATACTTTCCATCCAAAGCCTTCGATTGCGACCATGATCACTCAAAGTGCTCCCAAAGGTATAATACACAATGTTAAAGTGATGAGCTGAGCTAAATGAGCTAAAGTGAGATTGTTGGCAAAGCTCAAGGTCATGGTCAGGTCACAAAAGGTCACTATGTGCACAATATCTACGAAAGTCATGCAATTTATGTTTTATGGGTTATTTTACACGTATAATTCGACAGTGATAAGTCATTTTACCACTTCATTTTATTTACGTGAAGTTAGTGTCAAACTCAGGTCAAGGTCAGCACATAAAGTAAAAATTCAAAATTGATAAATCTAAATAAAAAGGCATGTTTCTGGACCAGCTTTGCCTCAGAGATGCAGTGGTGACATTCATTTGTTTGTAGCTGGTCATTAAAAACAAAACAAAAAATCTGTCATGATATACCCATATTTTATAAGCCATAAGTCAGTCAAAAATGGTGATAGTTTTTTTTTTTGGGGGGGGGGGGTAAAAAAAAAACAAATCCGAGATAGCCATTTTGTAGCCCTTGCCATTTTCTATCTTTTGACGTTTTTTATTGCATTTTTCTCCAAATATGGCAGTTGTACGGTCAGTTAAAGTTAAGCTGATTTGTAAAGTGTAGTGCTACATCTCGGAAAATTGTTGACGAAATTGCTTCATATTTGCACAGAAGATGTAAAATTGATGTAGCAGAAGGTATCTTAAGATTTACGTTGATAGGGCTATTGGATTTTTAGCTATTGCGAAAGTTCGTTAGGGGGGGGAGGGGCGTCAAGCGCCCCCCGTGAATGGTGGGTTATAATAGGTGACCAAAAATAGTTTTGAAATGTATGTACAAGCTGCCATTTGTTTGGTTTATGTAATTCATTTTGCCTTTCTTATCCACATGCCTCTGATAGTAATATTGGACTGGAGTGGATTATGTCATTAAGTTATGACATTGTTTCATTTTCCTAATCACAGAACAGATTAAAATCGGCACATGAACAATACAACTGTCTTGATACTGGACCAGCCACTTTTGGGAATTTTCAAACACTGAGTAGGCTGGCACTCCTGATGACTCAATTTACATAAATCAAACAAACCTACAAACTGACCCAGGGTCAGTGTCCCAAAATTTGCCGATTTGGGTGGGAAATGAAACCCAAATGTGAATAACTTTCTATTCTCACTTCCCATTTTAGGAGTGAATGTTTCACTCCCAAATTATTAATTGTGTTATTGATTCTGACATAAATATTGACTAAAAATACATTATTGCAATGAAAACTACTGCTTTTCATATTCAAAACAGAAATAAATACCATCATTGAGGGTAACTTTAGCCAAATGGAAGATCGTAATTTAAGTTAGTATTGTGCACGTTCTGTTTCAAAACAAAGAATGTTAACCTCACTTATGTAATTTAGAAGTTCTTAGGGTCAGGTTTGGCTGGACACAAATTATATTGAAAACTAGAAAGAAAAACTTTTAAAGTTACTTTTTTTCCTTTTTTTCTTCTTTTTTTTGATGGTACCCCTGGCCAAGAATTCATGGCTTTCCTCATAAAATTAAGTCCGTGGCTAAAGGTGGCTAAAGGTGGAGAGGGGTGGCTTAAGTTGGCATCAGGGTAACTTTAGCCAGGATCGTTACCACACAATTTGTAGTGGGGGGTTGGCCCCTGCTCCCATATGGCTGTCAAAATCCTGCCAATCTGGGGGGCCGGAACGATCTTGGGGGCACCGACGACCCCCGGGGCGGGGCATCGCCATGCCGACCGGTTGATTGTTAAGTATCAGGCAGACTGGTTACTGATTTGACTCTGATTGAATTGATTGGAATCGTTCAATCAGAATCCCTTGAATCAAAGAAGAATCGATTCACCACCGGATTTGTTGATTAATGAATCATGATTGAATCAAAACCCGCATAGAAACAAGGCTGATTGAAGCAAAAAGACTGTGCAATGCTGTTTCAATGGTGAGTCAAACGTGATTTCAGCTGAGCAAAAAATGTTTTCATTTTTTTAATCGGAAAGATTCATTTCTCAAAATGGTTATCCATGAATCAAACGGTGACTGAATCATTCATATTCCAATATGAATCATAATTGAATCCTTCCAAAAAAGGTGAATCAATAGCCAGTATGGTATCGGGTTTGGGATTCTGTCTTAAATGCTGCCCCTCAGGTCAGAAATGCATTTTCTAATCCTTATTGTTTGACTTTGTATTTGTATAGTTCAATACCACTGCGTAATAAAGTACCATATTGTTGCATCGTACCAGCTAAAAATATACAGCTTTAGCACAAAGCACAGGAAATGAAAAATGGCAGGATCATGGCTACATGCGCTTATCAATAATGCTGCTGATACTATTTGAGCCGTATTAATATCATGCTGATACCTATGAGGACTTGCAGATACTATGTTTTCCTTTTTTTTAAATGTGTCTCTATTTCTGACATTTTATCATTATCAGAGCATATTGATGCACTATATTTTCAGCACAGCGAGCAAATGCAAGCAGTGTTCTAAATGTGGGTCCCTCACCCTGTGACACTACTGGTACCACCTGTGACCACCAGTGGAAGCTGCTGAAGCCCAGGGCCGTCTCCCGGGTTTGACGGAACGCCTTCAGCGTGCATGTGATCAACCAGTGGAACGCACTGCCGCCCCCAGCATCAACGCTTTCAAAGCTAGACTTGACAGACATTGGGCACATGCCATGTTCACCATCCACATCAACAACTGAGGGAGAGGGCGGTACATACTTGTGGTCCCACCTTAGTTATTAGTAAATCCCTATAATATACCTACCAATTGATAGAGAATATCACGTTTAGTAACTATGGATGTGTTCCCCAACACATTTTGCACTATAACTAATTATAACTTCAATAATTAATATCTCGCCGTTGTTTACATGTCAGCTGACGACGACCGACCTTGATACGACAAGTATAGACAGCGTTCACGGCGGCCCGGCTATGACGTCACAGAACCGATCGGACTTAATGGCTACGAGCGAATCTTAGGTTTCGTCCCGATCGGACTTAATGGCTACAAGCGAATCTTAGGTTTCATCCCAATCAGACTTAATGGCTACAAGCGAATCTTAGGTTTCATCCCGATCAGACTTAATGGCTACAAGCGAATCTTAGGTTTCGTCCCGATCGGACTTAATGGCGACAAGCGAATCTTAGGTTTTGTCTTGATCAGACTTAATGGCGGGGTTAGGTTAGGTTAAGTCAAGTCATTGTTCCAATGACGTCATGGACGATCCTCATTTTTCCTGTGAATCTTCCTGCGTCAATATATCTATCTGCGTAGATATGGCGACGATCGTAGTGGACGATCAGTCGTTACACCTTCCAGATTTTTGTTTTGTTTCAACATGTATTATGTCCTGGTAAACAATCACATGTATACACTATTTGAAGGTATGCAAATTGATGAAGATAGGGAAATATTCGACTTGTCGGACCATAATCTGATTGAAGTAAAATTCAAAGCTCAAGGAGAGAAATCTTCTGATTACAAGAAAGCAAAATGGGAGGACAAGGTGTACTTCAGCATGAAATCTGAAAGAATGTGCGAGTTTATTGACAAACTAGAGAGCAAGGTTAGAAGGCAAGACATCCAAGATATTGAAGAACTAAACCAGCTGATGTGGCAAACATAACACTAAGAAGGGTGTATCGCAGGAAAACTGAACAGAGGGGTAAGGAACAAGACAAGATTCAGGAACCCCCATGGGTGAATGGAGAAATACAGCAGGAAATCAAGAAACGCAAAGCCCTGAACAGGCAAAAAAGAAAGGAAATCACACAAGAAGAGAAAAGAAGACTTGAACTAATGTATGCTCAGCAAAAGAAGAAAGTACAAGCAATGATACAGGAAGAAATGTACAAACATGAAAGTAAGATAGTAAAATATATCAAAGAAAGTGACCAAAGAGGGAAAAGAGTATGGCAATATATTGATAAACTGAGAGGGAAAGAAAGAAAGCAAGACAATACAAGTATACAGTTATATACTGAGACGGGCACCAAGCTAAGTGATGAAGAAATGGGTGAAGAGTTGGTTAGATACTGGGAGAACATATACAAGCAGCATACAAATGATATAAAAGAAAAATGGAATGAAAACACTAAAAAACAGTATGAAGAAGAACATAGACAAATAGATGAGAACTATGAAAGCAATATATGTAAGTTCCCAAGGACGTTGAGGGAACACATGGATATGGTAGCTCAGGTAAAGGGGAAAATAAGTGCAATGAAATCTCCTCAGTTTGAAGTTGATCAAATAAGGAGATGCCTAGAAAAAATGAGAAACAATAGAGCAGCAGGGCCAGATGGACTGAAGACTGAGATGTACAAGATAATGCTAAAAAGTGAAGTATGCTTAGGAGTACTGACAAAATGCCTTATGAATGTGCAGGAAACGAAAATACCAGAAGAATGGAAAATGTTGAAAACTAAGATGATACCAAAGACAAAGAAGCCAATGGCTAAAGATCTGAGACCCATAGCTTTAACAAATGTATCCTACAAACTGTTCATGTCACTGGTGAAATAAAAAATCGAAACACACTTAAAAAACAATGGGGGAACTCAGGGAAACCCAAGCAGGCTTTACAGCGGGAGGAAGAGTAGAAGACAACCTGTTTATTGTGCAATACTGTGTAGAAGAAAGCCTTAGAATGAAGAAGTCACTGATATTGATATCAATAGACTATAGTAAGGCGTATGATTCAATTAAAAGAGATGTAATGATAGAAACGCTGAAGAAGGACAAAGCACAACCGAAACTGATAGATGTGATAGCTGATATATATGATGGAGACAAAACAGTGATAGAGATAAGAAGTGATCTGAGAAAAGAAATAAACATAACAAGTGGAATAAGACAAGGGTGTACAGGATCAACAACATTGTTCAAACTACTTACATACATCATAACAAACAACATAGAAGAAAAGGGAAAAGGGTTTATGAATGAATTGTTAAAAATAAGTGCACTTTTCTATGCAGATGATGGGCTGTTGTTGGCGCAAACACTGGAAGATGCAGCCCACAATCTGAGGATTCTCATTGAAGTAAGTGCAACAATTGGATTGAAGATAAACAAAGAAAAAAGTAATGTAATAATATGGAATATGGAAGAACAGCCTGCTGACATAGGAGGAGTAAAAGTACAAGACAATATCAAGTATTTGGGTATAGTTGTCAAGAATAAGCGAAACATGTTCAAGAAACAGAAGAAGAATATGATAGAAAAAGCACAAAAGCTAGCAAATATGACATACCCAGTCATACACAAGAGTTGTCATAAACTAATGATAGGGAAGACATTCTGGAAAAGTGTAGCATTACCTTTGATATTATATGGAACAAGCATCATAAACATAACAGAAACAGAAATAACTGAACTACAACACATAGAGAACGAAGTTTATCTGCAAATTCTAGGAGCCCCAAAATATGCACCTAACTGTACATTAAGAGGAGAAATAGGAGCATCACACATGAAAACTAGAATCATAAAGGGAAGACTTCAATATCTGGTAAACATCCAAGAACAGGGAAATCAGTTGCTCAAGAATGTAGTGGAAGCAGTGGAATTAATGACAAAAACAAAGGTACCAAGATTACAAGAAGCTATAGACAAGAACTCAGAATTCAAGAAGCAGAGTTTCAAAGAATGAACAAGAAGGATATCAAAGAGAGGGCAACCCAATGGGACTTAGAAAGATGGCAAGAAGAAATTAAAAGTAAAAGTAGCTTACATATGTACCAGAAGTGGAAAACGGAAATTAAGGAAGAATCTATGTATGACAACAGACCTTCATCAGTTATCCTATACAAAGCAAGAACCGGAACTCTTCCATTAAACAATAGAAGAAGACACACAGGAGGAAATATTGGATGTGACTATGTGGGGCAGAGAGAGAAGACACAGCACACTTTATCCTACAGTGTCCTAGAATACAAGAGGAGAGAGGAAAGGCAACAGCACTACAACAACCTTATGAAGAAAATATTGAAGATATTACTGGAAATTATCTGTTCAACAAGGAAGATATCGAAGATAAAAAGGAAATACTATTCAAAATGTGGAAAACAAGAGAAAAACAAGTGAAAATGCTACAGACGAATGACGAATGACTAATGACAGACAAGATGTAGACGAGAACAAACTCAAGGAGGTGCTGTTACAAAGGCCACACCTCCGAAACTCATCATCATCATCATTGTTAGGTAAGATACATTCTAAATAACATAATAAATACAGAATAGTGTCTTTAAAGATGCATAGTGACTAAATAGTGAAGTTTTGAAACATCTAAAACGTTAGGGACGTTGAGTATGTATGACCCTTTATAAGTGTAAGTATAAGTAAGCATTTCAGCACCAGACAACAGTAGGTAATCCAAAAATAGAGTAAGAATCTAGAATGTTTCCTGCCAGTGACATATTCATAAATTTAATGTGACCGATTTTTAAGCAGTTTGAAGTTTTTTTCTTCTTGACATACATGCCCTCTATGGGTCGTCAAGTGGTCGCAGTGCTACGCAATAGCCGTTTAAAAAATATCGTATTTTCGCGACCGCTTACAATGCCTCAAAATATAATTGGAGCACTCTATTTGTTTAGTATTTCCCTACTGTGCCTCCAACTGAGTTGCTCCTCAGACACTGAGGCTATCGATAGATGAGATATAAACTTCGACTTATTGCGAATTTATGACTGTTAAAAAAAAACAGGAGTAATGCTATAATAATGAAAGAACAAAAAGCTGGGAGAATCGGTACATCACGACCAAGAATATTAACAAGGAAATATTATCACATACCAACCAAATTGCCCAGAAAAGTGAACTGTGCGGAACCACGAACACAACACGTGTGTGCGCTCGCAGGCTGTTTGGTTCCAAGGTTGTGAAATTAGCAAGTGTGAAGTCCTCTAGCAAGCAAGTCCTCTAAAACACTGCAGTTTAACAACCGGTTTCATGCAAGATTCTTGCGAAGTGGCATTTCGTAGAAAACTATTTTGTTTGATAAAATACATTTAGTCCCAATGTTTTTGAATGGATGGATTTACGAGGTCAGGCCCGTACGCTAAGCATAGCTTGTTGCGCAGGCCCTGACCCCACCACCTGAGCGCTGTTCGGCGGCCGGCTCTCGCGAGAGCGCTCACCGACGTCACACAGGGCAGTGTCGTCATAATGAGTGACGTCAGCTCGCGGCCGCCGAACACCGGCGAGCAAACCCGTTAGCAAGCCATGCTAGCGCTCTTTTTCAATCGCTGGAATGCCGCTCGCGCGCGAGCACGTGACGTCACGTAAGGGGCACGCGTACATGAAACTGTGCGCGTGTCGTCATCGTTTGCTCGCTCCTGATTGGTGAATCGCACGTTGCTAGGCAACCTGCGAGCCCACTAGCACTGGCTAGCGTGAGAGCCGGCAGCCGAACAGGGCTCAGAGCCCTGTTCGGCTGCCGGCTCTCACGCTAGCCAGAGCGCTGTTCGGCGGCCGGCTCTCGCGAGAGCGCTCACCGACGTCACACAGGGCAGTGTCGTCATAATGAGTGACGTCGGCTCGCGGCCGCCGAACACAGGCGAGCAAACCCGTTAGCAAGCCATGCTAGCGCTCTTTTTCAATCGCTGGAATGCCGCTCGCGCGCGAGCACGTGACGTCACGTAAGGGGCACGCGTACATGAAACTGTGCGCGTATCGTCATCGTTTGCTCGCTCCTGATTGGTGAATCGCACGTTGCTAGGCAACCTGCGAGCCCACTAGCACTGGCAAGCGTGAGAGCCGGCAGCCGAACAGGAGCGCTGTTCGGCTGCCGGCTCTCACGCTAGCCAGTGCTAGTGGGCTCGCAGGTTGCCTAGCAACGTGCGATTGACCAATAAGGAGCGAGCAAACGATGACGATACGCGCACAGTTTCATGTACGCGTGCCCCCTTACGTGACGTCACGTGCTCGCGCGCGAGCGGCATTCCAGCGATTGAAAAAGAGCGCTAGCATGGCTTGCTAACGGGTTTGCTCGTCGGTGTTCGGCGGCCGCGAGCCGACGTCACTCATTATGACGACACTGCCCTGTGTGACGTCGGTGAGCGCTCTCGCTAGAGCCGGCCGCCGAACAGCGCTAGGGCTAGGGTATATTTTTTTTTCTCTCGTGAAAATGATTGTCATTGGTGCGCCAAAATAATATCTGTTCAAAAATTATGCTCATGAAATGTTCGTTTTTCTGCCATCCAATCAGAGCTGTGTTTGAGTAAGTGCAAATCAACTATTGGGCCAGATCCGAACCGTTCGCTGTCTTTGAGCAGGATGCGAGCAGAGGGAAAGCTACAGCGTCCTTAGCTGACGCTTCTTCTTTTGCCACGGATCTCTCCGTGCGTGAGCTTGTGACCGGTGCAGAAAAGAGCGTGTCGTTGTAGAAGCGCCGGGTGGAGAATTTGCTGAATTGTAAGGATTATGAGTAAATATCATGTTTTATTATATTTCCAGTATTAACATAATAAGCAAGGATCCTTGCAGGTTGATGTCATTTTTTGTTTCATTTCCATGGTGTTTTGGTTTTGTATTAACCTATTGGTATGAATATTCGTTAGGTATTGCAATTCAAATTCAAATTTGAGACTGAATGCAGCATGAACATTGGCCCCAAGTTTCAAAATTTACATACTCAAATTGTATGGGGCTGTTCCAGCACCCTGAACCGGAAGAGGTTTTATCCTGCCAGTTAAGGCACAGTGGAGCGGAGCACAGGAATGGATAGCGGATATTTCCAATGTAAACAGCATGGATAGCATTCCACCAATGTGTGACTGCGCCAGAATTATCATCACTCAATGTTAACTTTTCTCCACCACTGCTCGCCAAGCGGGGGAGGTTTTGCTCAACCTGTTGGGGTTGGAGGTTCAACCAATTTTAGTTGAGGTGTAGGAACAACCAGTGGAGAAAATGAAGCCTCAACCTAATCCAGTTGAGGGTGCTGGAACATCCCCTATGTTGTGATCAACATTTTGCATTTCACTTCCATATTGACACTTATTCTAGGTTTTATAACTTGATCTTGGGGTGCCAATGCTTATGGGGAAGGGTAAACCGTACCTAACCCAGGACCAGGGTGGGAATTCTACTTTTTTTGTTGTTGGTGGAGGAGTACATATCTTCGCAAACAAAGAGTACAAAAATAACCTGATGGTAGGTCAAAAATAAATACTGATATCCTAATGAATAATGATGAATGATAAACTACAAAACTAAATTCCCCAGATCAAAATGTGCTGACAATTCTTGGTAAGTACCTATGCATTCATGCAGAAAAGCAATGTATACCTACCTAAGCACACATTTTCTTTTTCAGGACAACAATTCAGAACAATGCCAGAAAACCGTTACATCAACATGGGGCCTGGCGGTCATAACCAGGAAATGTGTCCATGTAAAATGAGTCACTTTTAGTGTTTTTTTTTCCAGTCTGGCTCTCCAACCGAATAACATTTCAAATCACGAACTGGCCTTCATATCATATAATTAAAATTATTTCAACGCTACCCCAAAAAATACCCACTGTGAGATCAACCCCACAATAATCAGTAATCACAACTCACGTGTGCACCGCGTTTGCGTCACCAACAAACAATGACAAAGGCTGTTGTTTCACTACTCGCTACTATTCTATGAGCGAATGGCAAACGTCACAGGTACAAGGGAGCTAACGGCTATCCATACTGGTCCAGCTCTCAATCAAGCTAGTCGATTGGTCAAAACCGAATAGGCTTCTGATGTCACAAATGTGAGTCAACATGTTACAGAGATAACAGCATCCCAGTGCGTTTTGCAGTCAGAAAAGTAATTGTTACTCTTTTACAGAGTACTTGTTTTCTTTCTGAGGCGGGAGAATAATTGGTGGGGCAATTGGAGTAGGTCACACTGTGTTGTGGCATAGGGACCTACTCTAATTACATTTGTACTCCCAATAGTTGTACTCTCGTCAGTCTCTCAGGTCAATATCTCCGGAACCGTTCCACGCAGCGCCATGAAATTTGGCACAGCTATTGATACATCTCTTTTGCATCTTCTGACTAAATTTGATGTCAGGGTCATGTCAGGTCAGGTCACCAGGTCATGTTAAGTGACCCTACCTCAAAAACCAATCAGAACACTACCAAAGAAAGAGTTTTGGAACGATCGATTTGAAACTCATGAGGTATGGCAAGGTCATCAGGAACTACAATTCGTCTATCTCTATTTTTATTTAAAAAAAATAAAGGACTAAGGACAAAATCAGTCGGGGGAGGATCCGTGGGTTGTGGGGGGGGGGGGGCAAATCCAGTGGCGTATTTCCCAAAAAAATGTTGAGTGGGGAGGAGGGGGGGGGGGGGGGGGGGGGTAGCGGGCCGTCAGCCGTAAAGTTGTTGACCCGGGGTGGGGGGGGGGGGGGGGAGGAGGGGGTTAGCAGACCGTCAGCGATCTATATTATATTCCCCGGCCTCTACGCTGTATTTCCCCGGCCTCTACAGTCCGCCCCTGTAGCTCAGTGGGAGAGCGCTGGACTTCTGATCTTTCCCGGTAGTGGCAGCCCGGGTTCGAGTCGCTTCGGCGCTCGCTATTTGCTCCTGTCTGGGATGGCCTGCAGCCGGTGGCAGCGGTCGCACTCAAGGTCAGGTGACGTCAGTGAGCGGGGCGGACCGTGTCCAGGTATGTCGGGCACGTAAAACTTTCGTCTCTAAATTCTGCCGGACGCCAGGAATTGCGCGATCGGGTGGTGGGGGCAGGACCTGCACACAACAAGCTATGCTTAGCGTGGATCCTGACCTCGGAAATCCATCCATTCAAAAACATTCGGACTAAATTTATATATAAAAAAAGCTGTGGCTGTTGTGTTGCGATGTTACGATAAATTAATTGCCGAGACTCTTTTCGAATGCGACGCTTTCAGCGCAAATAACCCGCGTGAAGGGCACACGGTGCAGATTTGTTTTTGGGATGTAATTTACGCTATACCAAAAACTACTCACTTTGTACTAGTTTTCCCAGTTTTGGTTAAGTTCACTGCATCTGTACTTATTTCTACTCTATCTGTAATATTCCGTTATTTGTACCAAATATCAGAGTTTTTGTGGAACTTTAAACTAGCCTTGTAAACTAGTAAAATCCGTACCAAACGATGCTCAGTTTGTACCGGATTTTACTAGCTTTGTAATACATCGATAGTTTCATCCAAATCTGGTAGCAAATATAACTTTTTAGCTTAGTTTTCAGTATAAGTTTTAACTGGTAACATTGCGCGCCAAATTGCAGGGACATAACAACATTTTGCATATTCCTTTTGCACAAGCGCTTGGCACAAGCTAAACCAAAGCTACATTTATGAGTCTTGACCAAAACAATGTCTGAAGAACAGAGTACAAGTAAACCCAGGGGCAGGGGTAGGGTGTGGGAGGAGGTGACGGTACTGGACTCCCAAGAAGAGCTTGAGAAATGGTTGCCCCCCCCCGGCCCAAAGATTTGGCAAAGGTTGGGCGCCCCTCTTGGCTGCCCACACTGGGGCAACGGGCAGGGGCGCCCCTCGGTAAGGAGCGGTACTTGGATAATTATTGCCCCCCCCCCCCCTATCCTAAATTACCTTCCGCCGCCACTATACGGCAGTCAACTACCAGTTTAGGTTGTTAGTGACTTTGGACGTCAGTAGCTCAGCTTAATGTAATAGCATTGCACTGCTACGGAACCCACGATTCGCAGAGCGGTTGCGTTGCAGAACACAAGACTACTCGACCCTCATGAACCGGAGTACGGAAGTACCTACGGCTAGCGAATGCAACAAGTGGGAGACTAGCAGGGGTGGAGAATTAGGGGTTTTGGGGGTGCGCGAGCACCCCCTGAGTACCCTCACTACCAAAAGCACCCCCTCAAATTGACAAGAAACCTGTTAAACCCTTTATAAAATCATATCTTATGCGAATAGACGGTGCTCCAAGAGAGTATAAACTAGTCTTCTAACTCATTTTACTCATTTTCCGGTAAATGGTTGACTAAAAACAAATGAAAGGTTCAGTCACCCGATGAAAAGCACCCCCTGGCATTTGGGCAATTATCCACCCATGGAGACTAGTGCCATTGGACAGCCGGTGGCGACCCGTGAGACTTCTATAACTCTTTGGGTTCGAGGCGTGTTCGGAAATTAACGAAGACATTTTGCTTGGCAAAAATAGTCGGGAATTTGGACGCTGAACTTAGGTCAGACACGTTAAGACAAGGGTTCGGGAGTCAGAGTAGCGTAAAAGGTACAAATTGAGCACATATTGGTTCAAACTGAGCGTCTGCATCTGGCAACCACATGAACTAGGTATTTGGCAGGAAAAAAGGTATAGACTGAGTAAAGTTTGGTACTAGGTGAGTAGTTTTGGTACAAATTCCAGAGTAGTACAAAGTGAGTATTTTTTGGTACAAAGGCTCGAAAAACTAGTGATGGAATAAATTATTCCCCTTTGTTTTTGCTGACGGTGTTTGCCTTGTGAGTTGGGTTTGTTCAAGGAAACTTTATAACTTTGTTCAAGGAAACTTTATAACTTTGTTTGGTTTGTTAACAGTTCAAGTTGGGACTTGGGTTTGTCTTTGCCTAAGCTTTTATTTTAATCCAGTGGCAGTGGGTGGATGGAGGTAATTGTGGTGTTGGCTACAATTCAGAACAACTTTCCAAGCCAGAAGTCAACCTTTTATGAACAGGTTTTCTCTGCAACAAACACTTATATTAGTTAATAAACAATAGATATTTCTGAGGAGTACAAAAAAATCATTTTTTTACCAGTCACAATTTGGGAGTACAAAATGTGTTGGTGTATATGGAACCAACAAACGTGAACTTTTCCAACACTGCGGCCAGGACACATCCTAATGCCAGAGTTTGTATGCTATTGGCGATGTAGTGCATCAGTATCATTGACATTGTCAATAGAATGAAAAGTTCAGCATTAGGACATGTCCAGTGCTACAGTTCTTTGTATCAGTGGGGCTGTCATCACCGTTGTGGCCGGCGTCACAAGAAAATAAAGGCTCAAGGTTACTATCACCGTTGTTAGTCTGGAGTCATATGGAAGCCTGTATGACATCACCAGATTTTAATTTACAGCAGTCTACAAGATAGTCCGGGGAGTGACGGTCCCCAGTAGGTTCTGCAGCGCAGCGAGCGAATGTGAGCACTGAGCAGAGTGTTCTAAACATGTGTCCCTGCAACCGTAATTGCTGTAAAGGTTAGGTCAGGTTTGATTATGTTATTACTAATATTACTAATAAGATAAATGAGCCTGACCTAACCTTTACAGCAATTACGGTTGCAGGGACCCACATTTAGAACGCTCCGCTCGCATTTGCTCGCTGCGCTGTAGAACCTAGGGGGGGGGGGGGGGCTGTCATCCCCCTGTACCACCCAGACCATCTTGTAGACTGCCATAAGTCAAAATCTGGTGACGTCATACAGGCTTTCATATGACTCCAGACCAACAATGGTGATAGTAACCTTGAACCTTGATTTTCTTGTGACGCTGGCCGCAACAGGGATGCCAGACCCACTGTTACCCATTTATTTTCCTCATCATGTCGATGTTTATTAGGGTAAACAACTGTAATGCTGGAAATGTCCTAACACCATAATTGTCATGCTATTGGCAATTTAGATGATCTGATGCACTAAATAATGTCAATAGCATGAAAAGTCTGGTGTTATCATGTACAACATAAAAGTTGTTTACCCAAGGTCTCTGAACTCATTTCGCCTATGCCGATGTCCAGGCTATGCATAAATAGGACTAATGTGTGTTCTGGAGTAATAACCTTTGTGATTGAAAAGCTGTGAATTAAAATGGTTAGAATCATTGGATAGAAAGACAGGTGATAAGGGTTGTGCATGTTGTTTCAGTTTAACTGTTGCTGTTATTGTTGCCGTCTTACTGTTTACCCTGCTGTTGAGCAATCATTTAGGTTGGTTATAATCATTTAGTTTTCAATCAAAAATCATTTAAAAAAAATCATTCAATCATAATCATAATCATTTAGGTTGGTGTGTACAGTGTGACAATTTCCAACTATACTCTAGGGTTCTGTTTGTCATTGGACCTAACATGGCATTCATGACAAAGCAAAAGGTCAGCCAATGATTCTTTTAAAGCAAAACTCAGGAAAGGCAAGCCAGTTTTATGCAGATGAGTTGAGTCTCTGATTGGTCTTGCTTTGGTGTACTGTCACCAGAACATCAAACAAGACTGGAGAATCAAATCAGATAACACTACAAGCCTCTATTTCATTGGATTTACATCATCTAGCACTAGCAATGAACCATCATTCATAATTCAATATTTAATTGGCATTCTGTGGTTGGGGAGATTGTGGTTGAAGTTGTGTTAAAATATAAACATGTATCTTTTTAAATAGTGTCATAATTTGGTTATTTCCCCGGCCTCTGCCTGGGGAAGTGCCAAATTGGCCTCCCTTGCAGATCCACTGATTTACCAGTTCCTCTGAAAAGTTTATCCTCCACATTATTTTTTGCGTTCTGATGCCTAGATCCGATGTTAATATGCTGGCTGGCAGTCCATTATGTTGTTCTCCTTGACCATGAACTCGTAATATTGCATGCTGTATTATTATACACAAATATTGGATATTCAGACAACTAATTAACCAGTCTTCCATCAAATGTGTTTTCAAATGCTGTGCTGCATCAGTGATTTGCGACGAGATCCACCACTAGATAAATAAACTGTTCCTACTGTGCGGTTCAGCTATGTTTCACTCTGCTACATGTGCCTTTCAGACAGGATGGCGACCCTGAAGTATGCTGTGGGCCTGGCGCCCTCGGATCCAGATACCCAGTCGGTGATGATCCTGGGTCAGATCCGGCACCTGGCCAGGGTCACCTGGGACACCATCAAGGTCAAACTGGCACCTCAGGTCACAGAAGCGGTAAGTGAGCAAGCGGGCTGAGGAATGATCTTCCTGCTTCATAGCCTGATGCATTTGATGGGAGGCTCACTTGTAACTCCATGAGATGTATTGTAGGTATTTTCTGTCCAAATAACTATCATTATTGTTAGCAGAAAGGAAGCAATTTGCATGCCATATTTGGCATCATAGCCGCACAATCGTCACTGCTGCCAACACCACACCAATGTCAGTGCTGTGGTGTCCCAGTCGGCACGAGTTCCATATCAGCAGTACTGTGCGACCAGTAACCCTCCCTGTGGGTGACACCCCATTGACCCTGCCCTGTGACGCATTGGCCAGGTATGGCAGCGTGCCGTCTCGGAGCTGTTCCCGTCGCCGACCGACTCGCTTCACCTGTACCTGAACCAGGCCACGCTGGCCGCGCTGCCGGGCAAGTGTTCCCGCCACAACACGCCGTCCCGCGCTCACAGCGTCACCCGACTGGTGCGCTCGCTGCTGACCGGTGTCGACCAGACGGTCGTGGTGAGTGCCGGGTGCCGGGTGCCGGGTGCCGGGTGCCGGGTGCCGTGAGGGCCGTGAGTGTCACGAGTGACGAGTGTCGAGCGCGGCCTTGCCGGCCCTGGTTCTTTGGCCGGCTACATTGTGTGTTCAGTGTTCATGTGAGGAGGTGAACACCGACTCTCGCTGACCATCCTATGGCGCGCTGCCGCGGTCTCCGCTGACGACACTTGTGACGCCACATGTGACGTTCCCCCTGTGACGCTCCCCCTGTGACGCTCCCCCTGTGACGCTCCCTCTGTGACGCCACATGTGACGCTCCCCCTGTGACGCTCCCTCTGTGACGCTCCCTCTGTGATGCTCCCTCTGTGACGCTCCCCTTGTGACGCTCCCCCTGTGACGCTCCCCCTGTGACGCTCCCCCTGTGACGCTCCCCCTGTGACGCTCCCCCTGTGACGCTCCCCCTGTGACGCTCCCTCTGTGACGCCACATGTGACGCTCCCCCTGTGACGCTCCCTCTGTGACGCTCCCTCTGTGATGCTCCCTCTGTGACGCTCCCCTTGTGACGCTCCCCCTGTGACGCTCCCCCTGTGACGCTCCCTCTGTGACGCTCCCTCTGTGATGCTCCCTCTGTGACGCTCCCCTTGTGACGCTCCCCCTGTGACGCTCCCCTTGTGACGCTCCCCCTGTGACGCTCCCTCTGTGACGCTCCCCCTGTGACGCTCCCCCTGTGACGCTCCCCCTGTGACGCTCCCCCTGTGACGCTCCCCCTGTGATGCTCCCCCTGTGACGCTCCCCCTGTGACGCTCCCTCTGTGACGCTCCCTCTGTGATGCTCCCTCTGTGACGCTCCCCTTGTGACGCTCCCCCTGTGATGCTCCCCCTGTGACGCTCCCCCTGTGACGCTCCCCCTGTGACGCTCCCCCTGTGACGCTCCCCCTGTGACGCTCCCTCTGTGACGCTCCCTCTGTGATGCTCCCTCTGTGACGCTCCCCTTGTGACGCTCCCTCTGTGACGCTCCCCCTGTGACGCTCCCCTTGTGACGCTCCCTCTGTGACGCTCCCTCTGTGACGCTCCCCCTGTGACGCTCCCCCTGTGACGCTCCCCCTGTGACGCTCCCCCTCCTGCAGTTGGTGTGTGAGCGGGCTGACATGCTGGCCACGGCGTGTGCGGTGGCGCGCGCGCTGCCCATGTTGTGACGCTCCCCCTCTCTCCTCCTGCAGTTGGTGTGTGAGCGGGCTGACATGCTGGCCACGGCGTGTGCGGTGGCGCGCGCGCTGCCAATGTTCTCGCGAAAGTCGGGCCCGCAGCCGGAGCCGACCATCACGGTGGAGGTGCTGGTGGTGGACGGCGAGCAGGCCTCTGCTGACGAGGTGAGAAGCAGCGAAAGTCGGGCCCGCGGCCGGAGCCGACCATCACGGTGGAGGTGCTGGTGGTGGACGGCGAGCAGGCCTCTGCTGACGAGGTGAGAAGCAGCGAAAGTCGGGCCCGCAGCCGGAGCCGACCATCACGGTGGAGGTGCTGGTGGTGGACGGCGAGCAGGCCTCTGCTGACGAGGTGAGAAGCAGCGCGGGTCGGCTGGGGAGGTGAGAAGCAGCGCGAGTCGGCTGGGGAGGTGAGAAGCAGCGCGAGTCGGCTGGGGAGGTGAGAAGCAGCGCGAGTCGACTGGGCAGGTGGGAAGCAGCGCGAGTCAGCTGGGCAGGTGAGAAGCAGCGTGAGTCGACTGGGCAGGTGGGAAGCAGCGCGAGTCAGCTGGGCAGGTGAGAAGCAGCGCGAGTCGACTGGGCAGGTGAGAAGCAGCGCGAGTCGACTGGGCAGGTGAGAAGCAGCGCGGGTCGGCTGGGCAGGTGAGAAGCAGTGCGGGTCGGCTGGGCAGGTGGGAAGCAGCGCGAGTCGACTGGGGAGGTGAGAAGCAGCGCGAGTCAGCTGGGCAGGTGGGAAGCAGCGCGAGTCAGCTGGGCAGGTGAGAAGCAGCGCGAGTCGGCTGGGCAGGTGGGTGACCACCCAGGGTCCAGGGGCAAATCTGGATGGCAAATCCGGCAACGAAACCAGGAGGTAATAACGAAAATATATGCAATAAATAATATACAAAATATGTTGTCATCATTCGAGGTGGCGATAGTGGACAGAGACTGTACCTAGAGATGAGTATACAGGCCGGGCAGGAAGTGGTACTGGTCGTGAGGAAACAAAAATATATTGGATCTAGCTGCTCCTCGGAGTTTTAACAGACTTGTTCGCGATGCTGTTCCTCCTGCTGTTTGGAGACTGTACAGCTGGGATTTTATAGCATCGCACATCAACTAATGCCAGGATGTCTTCACCCAGCTGAGGTGACTTTCTTCAGCTGGTTCTGCACATCCGTACATCACTTCTGTATCCGTACATCACTTCTGTATCTGTGCATCACTTCTGTATCCGTACATCACTTCTGTATCCGTACATCACTTCTGTATCCGTACATCACTTCTGTATCCGTACATCACTTCTGTATCCGTACATCACTTCTGTATCCGTACATCACTTCTGTATCCGTACATCACTTCTGTATCCGTACATCACTTCTGTATCCGTACATCACTTCTGTATCCGTACATCACTTCTGTATCCGTACATCACTTCTGTATCCGTACATCACTTCTGTATCCGTACATCACTTCTGTATCCGTGCATCCTCCGTCACGCTTCCTTCCTCGTGCCTCAGTGGTCACCCCGCGTCAAGCTATCGTGGATTCGCGCGCTCATTACGTGGCCATCGTTCGATCTCTGTGATCGGTCGCCGGCTTGTGAGGCGTGTTTAAGGCCGGCCACTGACCGTGTATGTCTCGCTCCTGACTGTGCGGCCCTGGTCGGCGGCCGTGTGTGTTAACAGATGCAGCTGATGCAGAACTCGGCCCGCGGAATCCGGCTCACGGCCCGGCTCGTAGACACGCCCGCAAACGAGATGCACACCGACGCATTCGTCGAGGTTAGTCGCCAGAGCAGGGTTCGAGAGGTCAATAGATTGTAAGAAAATAGAGGCCTAGAGGTTATAGAGACGAGCCATGGAGGATGCCATATCCATAGCGAATGAATTACCAGGTCTGTGTAGTTGGTGTGCCTGATAAGAGCCTGTTCTGTGTTAAATAAGAGTGCAAAATAGGATTCGCACAACCAAAGAGCTCGTCGATAGTGCCATTGATGGTAAATTAAACCCTGGGTCTCCCGTCTCTCGAGATCTATGACATTTTTCGTGTTTACCATTGTCGTCTGACCTCTAGCACGAGCTGACCTGATCTTGCCTGGCCTAACCTGACCTAACCTGACCTGATGTTGTGTCCCTGCAGGAGGTGAAGAAGGTCGGAGAGGAGCTGGGAGTCCCGCTCACCCTGATTCGAGGCGAGGAGCTCAAGTCGAGAGGATTCGGCGGCATCTACGGCGTCGGTAAGCAGTAGAAAGGCGTCGCTTTCTTTCGTCAGAAGCAGCCTGGTGTATTACTGGTGATCCACAGCGTTCTGGGAAAATGTCACGTTTATTGCTGCGGTAATTCACTGATATAACGCCACCTTAATGAGTCGCTTTTGTCTTATCGAGTACGATCGAGAATCGAATACGATCCCGGATGGCTCCCAATGCGTCGTATTGACTGACATCGACTCCAATAAGAAAACGTTCTGTTACGTTTCGTTCCCCGTCCCCCGCAGGAAAGTCTACCCACCCTCTCCGGCCGTGCTGATGACATTCCTCCCCGTCCCCCGCATGAAAGGCAGCTGTCCACCCGCCGGCCCTGGCCGTGCTGATGACGTTCCTCCCTGTCCCCCGCAGGAAAGGCAGCTGTCCACCCGCCGGCCCTGGCCGTGCTGATGACGTTCCTCCCCGTCCTCCGCAGGAAAGGCGGCTGTCCACCCGCCGGCTCTGGCCGTGCTGATGACGTTCCTCCCCGTCCCCCGCAGGAAAGGCAGCTGTCTACCCGCCGGCCCTGGCCGTGCTGATGACGTTCCTACCCGTCCCCCGCAGGAAAGGCAGCTGTCCACCCGCCGGCCCTGGCTGTGCTGATGACGTTCCTCCCCGTCCCCCGCAGGAAAGTCTACCCACCCTCTCCGGCCGTGCTGATGACGTTCCTCCCCGTCCCCCGCAGGAAAGGCAGCTGTCCACCCGCCGGCCCTGGCCGTGCTGATGACGTTCCTACCCGTCCCCCGCAGGAAAGGCGGCTGTCCACCCGCCGGCTCTGGCCGTGTTGATGACGTTCCTCCCCGTCCCCCGCAGGAAAGGCGGCTGTCCACCCGCTGGCTCTGGCCGTGCTGATGACGTTCCTCCCCGTCCCCCGCAGGAAAGGCGGCTGTCCACCCGCCGGCTCTGGCCGTGCTGATGACGTTCCTCCCCGTCCCCCGCAGGAAAGGCAGCTGTCCACCCGCCAGCCCTGGCCGTGCTGATGACGTTCCTCCCCGTCCTCCGCAGGAAAGGCGGCTGTCCACCCGCCGGCTCTGGCCGTGCTGATGACGTTCCTCCCCGTCCCCCGCAGGAAAGGCAGCTGTCCACCCGCCAGCCCTGGCCGTGCTGATGACGTTCCTCCCCGTCCTCCGCAGGAAAGGCAGCTGTCCACCCGCCAGCCCTGGCCGTGCTGATGACGTTCCTCCCCGTCCCCCGCAGGAAAGGCAGCTGTCCACCCGCCAGCCCTACAGCTGCCTTTCTGCGGGGCGACCGGGGAGGCACGCTCCATCAGCACGGCCAGGGCTGGCAGGCCGTGTCGACAGCGCGGCCTCTCCATGAAGACCAAGACCACCATGCCGGGCATGAAGCGGGATCTGGGAGGCGCGGCGGCCATCCTCGGCGCTTTCCTGGTGGCCGTGAAGGCTGGGTTCACGGAGAATCTGCACGCTGTGTTCTGCCTGGCGGAGAACGCCGTCGGACCGATCGCCACCAGGCCGGACGATATTCATACGCTCTACTCGGGAAGGTATGATGGCCGGACGATATGCATACGCTCTACTCGGGAAGGTATGCTGGCCGGACGATATTCATACGCTCTACTCGGGAAGGTATGATGGCCGGACGATATTCATACGCTCTACTCGGGAAGGTATGATGGCCGGACGATATGCATACGCTCTACTCGGGAAGGTATGCTGGCCGGACGATATTCATACGCTCTACTCGGGAAGGTATGCTGGTCGGACGATATTTATATACTCTACTCGGGAAGGTATGCTGGCCGGACGATATTCATACGCTCTACTCGGGAAGGTATGCTGGCCGGACGATATTCATACGCTCTACTCGGGAAGGTATGATGGCCGGTCGATATTCATATACTCTACTCGGGAAGGTATGCTGGCCGGACGATATTCATACGCTCTACTCGGGAAGGTATGATGGCCGGTCGATATTCATACGCTCTACTCGGGAAGGTATGCTGGCCGAACGATATTCATACGCTCTACTCGGGAAGGTATGATGGCCGGACGATATTCATACGCTCTACTCGGGAAGGTATGATGGCCGCGCCGGGTGGTTTGTGGCGTGTGGCTAAGGTTGGTGGTCGCGGTTTGATACCGTCCATTGCGATTCACAAGGCCTGCTGCCATTTTTTTGCTATCTCCTGTGTTTGTTTTCTAACGTATGTATGTGCTGAGTGTATTTATCTCTGGAGTCTCTGTATTACCTAGGTTTGTTTCTGACAAAGAGTGTCTTTCATTGCAGGACAGTGGAAATTAACAACACAGACGCCGAAGGCAGGCTGGTTCTTGGTAAGATCTCAAAGGAGTATTTCCCGTGATATTTGCATTTTATAATTTGTTTAATGAACACGTATATGTATATAATGACCATAGTATTTACATGAGTTCAATATGTCAAGGTTTAAGGATAAAGTTTCCGTCCATAGTTTTGATATTGAGCCGTGATCCGTTGACGCTGACGATCTCTCTTCTTCAAACAGCCGACGGCGTGGCCTACGCCAACAAAGACCTCAAGTGTACAACCATTCTGGATATGGCTACTCTCACTGGAGCTCAGGTCAGTAATGAGAGTTACGGTCAAAATTCTCTCCACTTGAATCATAATGAAATCGGTTGGTGTTGAGTCTCAACTAAATTATTTGTTATTGTTACTAAATGGATCTTATTAATTATTTTTAGAATAGGAGATGATGTCGCACATTATAACAATTCACACGTTAGCCCTATTAGTGGCAGGAGGGGGGGGGGGGGGGGGGCAGATTCTGCCCACCCCTCATGTGTTTCGCAGATATCTCCGGAACGGCTGAGAGCAGACCCATGGAATTTTGGGAATTTTCCTAGAATTGATTTCCGCATCTGGAGTCAAAATTTGAGTTCCTAACCATAACAGAGTCGGTCCCAGGGTCCGATTTGTGTGGGTTTTTTTCGGAGACATTTGGCGATAATACGGAGATACGATCTTCACGGCTTCTTCCTAACTGCCTGAAGTATAAAGAAGTTACATTGGTTTACGGTGATTGAAACAAGTGCAAATTAGTTGATGTTAGTGAACTATAATAAATATTGCACGGTAGAGGCGGTTTCAGTGACTTGAAAAGAGAAGGGTTTACAGGAAGTTTATATATATATATATTTTGCCTCCCTTTTTCGCTAACCTGGCACCGCTTATGGATACAAATATGTTTTACAACTGCTGTGTCTGATGTCACAATAACGCACCATTTCATTTATACAAAATACAAAAAACAAAAGACTGTTTTATTACGCATTTATTTCACCCCATATTTAGTGACCTGCAAACACCTATGATTTTTGCATTTTCAAAAGTCACCGTCATATATCAATCCCCAATTCAATATCTATCGATCCCCATTAGTTGCGTTCAAATCGGTTGATAAACATGGCAGCTGTGGTGGATCAAATATATCTAATTTTGTTATTTTTTGTCCCCCTCCCCCTGTTGCCCCCCCCCCCCCCACATCCAAAATTTAGGAAATATTTTTTTTTTCCAATGTAGATCGTGTTGAGGGGAATCGAACGCCGTTCGATTTTTGCAATTCTCTATCTCGATCTCGAGATCTCCGGAGAAGGCGAATCCGCCCCCCCCCCCCCTGCCACTAATAGGGGTAGCCAGGAGCCTGCCATTAATAGGGTTAAGCTGGTTTCTTCGATGAACGATTCGGTAATGTATCATTTTATGCATGGCTCTTGTTTTCTTAAAGCTCGTCCCTTTTTTATCTTGTCAACTCCTACCTGGCTTCTTGAGTTCCTATGCCGCCCCAAACTGACGCTACCGACACCGTTGCCGCGCAGGGCACAGCCACTGGCAAGTACCACGGCGCGCTGCTGACGAACGACGACAGTTGGGAGGCGCTGGGCGCGGCAGCCGGCCGGGCCTCGGGCGACCTGCTGTTCCCCGTGCCGTACGCTCCCGAGCTGCACTTCAGCGAGTTCGCCTCCAGCGTGGCCGACATGAAGAACTCGGCCGCCGTGAGTGTCGGGGACGGTCGTAAGGGAGGGCTGGGAGGCGGGGAGTTGGGGACAGTGTGAGGCGGGTGGAGGGTCGGTACTGCTGGGGGCGGGGACGGTCGTTAGGGAGGGCTGGGGCGGGGAGGGCGGGGGGTTGGGGACAGTGTGAGGCGGGTGGAGGGTCGGTACTGCTGGGGGCGGGGACGGTCGTTAGGGAGGGCTGGGGCGGGGAGGGCGGGGGGTTGGGGACAGTGTGAGGCGGGTGGAGGGTCGGTACTGCTGGGGGCGGGGACGGTCGTTAGGGAGGGCTGGGGCGGGGAGGGCGGGGGGTTGGGGACAGTGTGAGGCGGGTGGAGGGTCGGTACTGCTGGGGGCGGGGACGGTCGTTAGGGAGGGCTGGGGCGGGGAGTTGGGGACAGTGTGAGGCGGGTGGAGGGTCGGTACTGCTGGGGCGGGGACGGTCGTTAGGGAGGGCTGGGGCGGGAGTTGGGGACAGTGTGAGGCGGGTGGAGGGTGGGTACTGCTGGGGGAGGGGACGGTCGTTAGGGAGGGCTGGGGCGGGAGTTGGGGACAGTGTGAGGCGGGTGGAGGGTGGGTACTGCTGGGGGAGGGGACGGTCGTTAGGGAGGGCTGGGGCGGGGAGTTGGGGACAGTGTGAGGCGGGTGGAGGGTCGGTACTGCTGGGGGCGGGGACGGTCGTTAGGGAGGGCTGGGGCGGGGAGTTGGGGACAGCGTGAGTCGGGTGGAGGGTCGGTACTGCTGGGGGCGGGGACGGTCGTTAGGGAGGGGCGGGGAGGGCGGGGGTTGGGGACTGTGAGGCGGGTGGAGGGTCGGCACTGCTGGGGCGGGGACGGTCGTTAGGGAGAGCTGGGACGGGGAGGGCGGGGGTTGGGGACAGTGTGAGGCGGGTGGAGGGTCGGTACTGGCAGCTGGGGGCGGGAACGGTCGTTAGGGAGGGCTGGGACGGAGAGTCGGGGGTTGGGGACAGTGTGAGGCGGGTGGAGGGTCGGTACTGCTGTGGGCGGGTGATGGGAGGTGACCGGAGTGGACTGGGAGACGAGGTTTGGAGGATCCCAGACACCTACGGGGTGGCTGACCGGTGGTGTTGGCACGGAGGCGGGGAAGGATTGCGGGCAGAGGGTCGGGGGCTGGGGATATGCTTTGGGAGGCGATGGGAAGATGAGGGTGATTGGCGTGTGGGATGGGGCTGGTAGATGGGTGTTTGTTGCTTCTATTGGTGTTTGTTATTGGTTCGCTAGGACCTCTGCTTCAGTTCAGTTATCTGTGTGTGTTGTGTGATGGCACGTCCACTATTTTAGATTGTTTGTTATTCCAAAGTACTGTTTGTAGCTTGGTCATTAATCACGCTGTCAGTTTTAAGTGCAGTTTGTGATTTTATGTGAGCAAGAGGTATACAGTTGCCGACAGGCTGTGTCTGCACTGCTACTCATCTGACATGGGCGGCATACAGCCTAGCAGCTGTGGTGCCCTTAAACTCAAATCATCATCATCATCATCATCATCATCATCATCATCATCATCATCATCATCATCATCATCATCATCATCATCATCATCATCATCATCATCATCATCATCATCATCATCATCATCATCATCATCATCATCATCATCATCATCATCATCATCATCATCGCCGCCGCCGCCGCCGCCGCCGCCGCCGCCGCCGCCGCCGCCGCCGCCGCCGCCGCCGCCGCCGCCGCCGCCGCCGCCGCCGCCGCCGCCCGCCGCCGCCGCCGCCGCCGCCGCCGCCGCCGCCGCCGCCGCCGCCGCCGCCGCCGCCGCCGCCGCCGCCGCCGCCGCCGCCGCCGCCGCCACCACCACCACCACCACCGCCACCACCACCACCTACTCGGCTGGCGGACCTA
The DNA here is from genome assembly GCA_036785665.1 of Chirona hameri. NCBI lineage: Eukaryota > Metazoa > Arthropoda > Thecostraca > Balanomorpha > Balanidae > Chirona > Chirona hameri. The sequence goes on along the minus strand of JAXIVJ010000344.1, from coordinate 56,385 downwards.
TATTTCCCGTGGACTTGTGTCTGAACAGCTACTCACCTGTATGTCTGTGTGACTCACAGGATCGCAGTAACGCGCTGGTCTCCTGCGCCGGTCTCTTCATCGCCGCCAACCTCGGCTTCGACTTCCCCGGCTCGTGGATCCACGTCGATATGGCCTCACCGGTGCACTCGGTACGTTCCCCAGGTGGTGGACCCGGTGAGACCAGTCTGCTGTGGGTAGTTCCTTTCCTGGCCCTCGTGTCACTCGGCAGTCGGCTGGCCCGGTCCTGCTATGCTATCGCGAACTCTGACCGACATTTGACAAGAGCAGGTGACGAGCGATCAGCTGTTTGTGAGTCGAATGCGACAGCTCTGTTGCCTGTTGTTCTAAAGCTGCCCGGGTAACGTGTCGTTTGCCTTGCTACCCATTTGGCTTATGTTTCTAATGATCAGTGAGAGACCAAAGCACTTCTGAATCTTTCTCCGGCCGTCGTCGCGTCCTCAAGCCCCAATATCATCGTCGCGCGAGCCGCGACCTCTGACCCTTCCGTGACCCCGTCTCCTCGCAGGGTGACCCTCTGACCCGTCCGTGACCCCGTCTCATCGCAGGGTGAACGCGCCACTGGTTACGGCGTGGCTCTGCTTTGTGTCCTGTTTGGCGCGCACTCGTCGCACCGTCTGCTGCAGGCACTGGCTCCTCCGGTGCCGCCGCCGGCCGGCCACACGGACGGCACCAACTCCAGCAAGAAGATGCGCCTCGAGCAGCGTCGACCCTGAGCGGGTGCCGGTGAGCCGCCTTGCTGGCCGCCGCGGGACAGAGAGAGGGAGGGAGGGAGGTGAGTGGGTGAGCGCGGCTCCGTCGGTGGATCGCTCGCTCGAGGCGAGTTGTCTGGCTGGGGTCGGAGCCGGCCTGTGGTCGGATGGTCGGGGTCTGGGTCGATTTGTCGTGCCTGGTGCGAGCTGGCAGTGAACGCACGCTGCTGCTGTTTTAGCTCGGTCGCTGCGGGACAGCGCTGGATAACGCCGTAGTGGCCGTGGTGTCGAGAGTCTTAGTTACCGTAGTCTCGTCTGAATGGCAGCCGCTGGTCGCCGCCGCTCGCCGCCGCTCGCCGCGCGCTGGGCGGGCGCCTGATTAACAAAGCCGTGTTCCTGTCTGGTGCGGACGCCGTGTTCCGCGCGCGTCGCGGCGCCCAGCCCACCAGCCTTGTTTGTACCTCAGTTCAACGGTCGCTCACACATGTACAAACACCGTTATTATTCGTCGTCCGTGCCGTGCGGTGTACCTGTCTGCTGCCGCCGCTACCACCGCTGAGAGCTGTTTCCGCCGCCCAGAGGCGCCCTGTGGACGAAAACTGGCCACCCGATTACCGGTGTCTTGGGATTCGTTCTGTGAGAAACAGCACACAGATTGAGTTCTTATATCGAATGTTTCCGGACCTACAGTGTGGAGTTTTCGATAGCTAAGAACTCCATGTGTGCTGTTTCTCAGGCCTTTGTTGTGTTTTTCAGCACGACTTGTCTTTGGTAGCTTCGGGAGCCGTGTGGCCAGGTTTCGTCGCGTCTCACCTCCTCTGCCGTCTCCGTGGTGTGAACAATGTTTAATCAGGCCGTGCCCGTATGCTGTGTTGCCACGGGCCACGTCGCCGCGTAATCAGGCCGTGCCCGTATGCTGTGTTGCCACGGGCCACGTCGCCGCTTAATCAGCCGTGCCCGTATGCTGTGTTGCCACGGGCCACGTGGCCACGCCGCGATCCGTTACTCTGCTGGAAACGGCCGTGCCCTCGGCGTGCGTCAAATCAATACACGTGTACGATTATCACGTTATCACGATCACACTGCTTCGGGGGGGGGGGGGGAGAGGAGGTAATTGCCACTCTGGTTCAGGGGAGGGATTTATGAGTCACCAGTTATAAGTTCCAGAGGTACTATCAGACACCAGTTTGAGTTTGAGTAATTGCTCGGCATCAAAGCGGCTTGTCTAACATGATGAATGGGAACAGCATATTATTTCTTCGCTCTCTTGCTTAGCCAACGGAAGATTGTATTATAACCAATTTCCATGGGCCGTTAAAGGGTTATGCTGTCAAAAGTCACATACAATCGCCGATGGTAATAGCATAAAGACACAAGGTTCCATCTGTAGACTGAAGGATAACCAGCGAGCCGGGCGGACCGTCCTCAGTCCTTAGGGGACGATAAACTTTCGACTCTAGATTCTGCCGGTGATTGGAATTGCGTGATCGGATGGTGGGGCCAGGGCCAGCGCAACAAGCTTAGCTTAGCGTGGATTCTGATCTCGGAAATCCATCCCATTAAAACATTCGGACTAAAAAAGCAACATAAGTTGTTAACGAGAAAAGTGTATTTGAGCAACAATATTGCCGTTTGTAACACAGCGAAATATTGTACTGTACCGAACTCAAATAGAAGCTTGCGATAGATCCCAGTGTGCATTTGACATGATAATTTGCACCATTGCCTGGTTCTCTCGCTACCAGGAACTAGTGCACTCTATAACTGTCCCTGTCTGAGATCATCAATGTCGGATATGATTAGTCTGCTTTTCGTGCAGATGCTGTGCAGATACTGTGCTGAAGACGGTGCACGACTGCACGAGTGCTGACAAGAACATACAAACAGAGGAACATCTTATCGGAAACATGACATTTTATCAATCTTAGCGAAAGTTTTGTATCGAAATTCTTTTGAATCTTGGGACCCGGAAGCTTCTGATGCGTCTTGTTTCCTTGTCTTTAATTATGTTGTCACAATATCACAGCAAGTTTCGCATTTCGCCTTCGTGGTGGGTACCATCACATTTGGAGATGACATCACATGCTCGCTCCGCAAGAACTCGGCACGGATAGAGGGCGCTGCCAGAGGCTGCTTACCCGTGCTGCCACCTAGTGACGTTTTCAGAAACTACGGCCCGAAAACTGACCGCTGATGACATTGCACACATGCTCGGCCATCAGAAGTGCGATTTTCAGCTGTCTCCATTCCACCAACAGACTGGATGTGTCAATGAAGTGCACATGCCGACGATGAGCCTGCCGATTTCGGGGCTTTCTGTCGACCTTCCTTGTGTCGTGAGTAGACCTCCCCCTTCATCTCCGCTGAAGCGAAGTTGTGACGCGTCTCCGTAAATCCTCTTGTGAATCCTCCACAAGTCCTCCGTAAATCCTCTGTGAGTGTTCTCGGCTGGTCGGCTTCTGCTGATGCTCGCTGGTTAATAGCCGTGGGTCTCTTCCTCGTGCATCAGCAGGTCGCGAGACGAGTTCGACTTTGGCGTGGCGCCGCTGAAGCCCGGAGGAGCGCCCATGTTCCTTGCCCTGAAATGACCGACTGTGTTAAGGCTCGGCGGAGCCGGGTGGCTGGGGCAGCTTTTACAAACCGGTATTAAACATCTCAGGCTCAGAAGTATGGACCATGCGATTCATTTTCATATGCACCCAGAATCGGAACCTCAAGGGACTCGTAATCAACGGAAAAGGCGAATAAATAGTGAATAGGTACGTGTCCTAGATGCGCCATGAAAGAACTAATGTTTAGTTACAAATGAGACAACCAAGTTATCGTTATTTAAAGGGATATTGCCAACTCCGGAGGATTTCTAAAAAACAATTTAAATGAATGGTGGGGATCAACAATCATGTATGCTCAAGCTCAAACTTGCTCCTGCAGCACCTACAGCAGTGTATCGGCAAAACATTTTCTATTTATTTGTGACTCCAAAACGTTGGTCCCAGCTTTGCTCAGTACTAGATTCATGTTGGCCGCTCTCATCCAGTTTGTCCGCCACAAATAGCAGCCCGCCCAAAGACGAAGCGTACGAATTCGCCAAGACTTGACCTTGAAAAGTTTGTCTGTGTTATAAGATATTGGTCACAAATCTCCTACGGCCCCAAAGTCGAGCCATAGCCATTCTTGATGTTTTATTATGAAAGAGGCTAAGGTTGTTGAAAATATAATTAACTGCATACGCTTTTTAATTTTAAAGTTCACACTGACGGAATGGTAGGTGAAATCGGCCACGCTTACTCTACCGATACACACCAAACACTCTATATTGACCCGCGAGGTGACAATATTCCTTTAATTTAACGACAATCTGCGAAGATAACCGACCCAACACGGTCCTTTCTACTCTATCGCTAATGTTCATGGTTGATAAATCTATGTTTGTCAAACAGAATCGTGTCGTGAAAAGATGCAGATAATCCATTGCATGTACCCAGAGAATCCATCTGGATGGATCGATTCTAGCCCATATAAAAATGTCCCCTGCTGTGGTGTGTGTGTGTGGGGGGGGGGGGGGGGGGGGGGGGGGTAACCGGTAGCGACACTTGCCTCTGGTTATGTTTCGGTTTCTGTTTGCGCTTGAAGCAGCTGCAGCACTTGCTGTCCTCGTCACAGCACTGGCCGTCCCAGCGAGCGTACCACATCAGCAGGCCGAACAGGACAATCACTCCGATGACGCCGCCCCACAGCTTCACCTGTGGACGGGGGAAGACGTTACAAGTCAGAAGTTACACATCCGGAGGATCACGCCGCCCCACAGCTGCACCTGTGGACGGGGGGAGACGTTACAAGTCAGTAGTTACACATCCGGAGGATCACCCCGCCGCACAGCTTCACCTGTGGACGGGGGAAGACCTTACAAGTCAGTAGTTACACATCCGGAGGATCACGCCGCCCCACAGCTTCACCTGTGGACGGGGGAAGACGTTACAAGTCAGTAGTTACACATCCGGAGGATCACGCCGCCCCACAGCTGCACCTGTGGACGGGGGGAGACGTTACAAGTCAGTAGTTACACATCCGGAGGATCACGCCGCCCCACAGCTTCACCTGTGGACGGGGGAAGACCTTACAAGTCAGTAGTTACACATCCGGAGGATCACGCCGCCGCACAGCTTCACCTGTGGACGGGGGAAGACCTTACAAGTCAGTAGTTACACATCCGGAGGATCACCCCGCCGCACAGCTTCACCTGTGGACGGGGGAAGACCTTACAAGTCAGTAGTTACACATCCGGAGGATCACGCCGCCCCACAGCTTCACCTGTGGACGGGGGAAGACCTTACAAGTCAGTAGTTACACATCCGGAGGATCACCCCGCAGCACAGCTTCACCTGTGGACGGGGGAAGACCTTACAAGTCAGTAGTTACACATCCGGAGGATCACGCCGCCCCACAGCTTCACCTGTGGACGGGGGAAGACCTTACAAGTCAGTAGGAGTTACACATCCGGAGGATCACGCCGCCCCACAGCTTCACCTGTGGACGGGGGGAGACGTTACAAGTCAGTAGTTACACATCCGGAGGATCACGCCGCCCCACAGCTTCACCTGTGGACGGGGGAAGACCTTACAAGTCAGTAGTTACACATCCGGAGGATCACGCCGCCCCACAGCTTCACCTGTGGACGGGGGAAGACCTTACAAGTCAGTAGTTACACATCCGGAGGATCACGCCGCCCCACAGCTTCGTCTGTGGACGGGGGGAGACGTTACAAGTCAGTAGGAGTTACACATCCGGAGGATCACGCCGCCCCACAGCTTCACCTGTGGACGGGGGAAGACCTTACAAGTCAGTAGTTACACATCCGGAGGATCACGCCGCCCCACAGCTTCACCTGTGGACGGGGGAAGACCTTACAAGTCAGTAGGAGTTACACATCCGGAGGATCACGCCGCCCCACAGCTTCACCTGTGGACGGGGGGAGACGTTACAAGTCAGTAGTTACACATCCGGAGGATCACGCCGCCCCACAGCTTCACCTGTGGACGGGGGAAGACCTTACAAGTCAGTAGTTACACATCCGGAGGATCACGCCGCCCCACAGCTTCACCTGTGGACGGGGGAAGACCTTACAAGTCAGTAGTTACACATCCGGAGGATCACGCCGCCCCACAGCTTCACCTGTGGACGGGGGAAGACCTTACAAGTCAGTAGTTACACATCCGGAGGATCACGCCGCCCCACAGCTTCGTCTGTGGACGGGGGGAGACGTTACAAGTCAGTAGTTACACATCCGGAGGATCACGCCGCCCCACAGCTTCACCTGTGGACGGGGGAAGACCTTACAAGTCAGTAGGAGTTACACATCCGGAGGATCACCCCGCAGCACAGCTTCACCTGTGGACGGGGGAAGACCTTACAAGTCAGTAGTTACACATCCGGAGGATCACGCCGCCCCACAGCTTCGTCTGTGGACGGGGGGAGACGTTACAAGTCAGTAGTTACACATCCGGAGGATCACGCCGCCCCACAGCTTCACCTGTGGACGGGGGAAGACCTTACAAGTCAGTAGTTACACATCCGGAGGATCACGCCGCCCCACAGCTTCACCTGTGGACGGGGGAGATGTTCCAGTACCACATCAAAAATCGGGTGATCACACGGGTCACACCGCCCCACATTCCTTGACTGTTCATCCTTGTCAGTTGCCATTTCGTGTGATCTCTTCGTCCATGCCATCTCACCTGCGACCTGCAGCAATGTAGCCGTCCATGTGATCTCACCTGCACTAATGTAGCCGTCCATGTGATCTGACCTGCACCAATGTAGCCGTCCATGTGATCTGACCTGCACCAATGTAGCCGTCCATGTGATCTGACCTGCATCAATGTAGCCGTCCATGTGATCTCACCTGCAGCAATGTAGCCGTCCATGTGATCTGACCTGCAGCAATGTAGCCGTCCATGTGATCTCACCTGCACCAATGTAGCCGTCCATGTGATCTGACCTGCACCAATGTAGCCGACCATGTGATCTGACCTGCACGAATGTAGCCGTCCGTGTGATCTCACCTGCACCAATGTAGCCGTCCATGTGATCTGACCTGCACCAATGTAGCCGTCCGTGTGATCTCACCTGCACCAATGTAGCCGTCCATGTGATCTGACCTGCACCAATGTAGCCGTCCGTGTGATCTCACCTGCACCAATGTAGCCGTCCATGACGTGATCTGACCTGTTTCATGATCTCCTCGTGTTCGTCCATGTCACCGCAGCAGGACGGCTTGGAATCCTCGGTGCAGCAGCGTCGATCGTCGCCGCAGGTGTACAGCATGTTCGGGTCCTCGAACTCATCCTCGGTAGGCTCCCGGGCCGCGCCCACCAGACAGTGTTTGCCGAGCGCTGCCGGGGGGGGGGGGGGGGGGGGGGTGACCAATGAGAGGACGGCTGCGGTGACGGGGTGAGGGTTCACGTGGAGTGTTGTGCGCGACTGGTGTGGGTGGGTTAAGTACGACATGGTGGGATCAACGCCAGGAGACTGGCACAGAAACTGGGAACTTGGGCCCAGTTTCTGTGTCAGTCATGAATGAAATGAAAGAATGAAAGAGATCGAAGGCACCGGCGAATGATGCGTAACGGCTCTAGTGAAACGTCTGGTCTCGCTCTTAACGTTCGATCAAAAGCGGTCATCTCTGCCACCGGGCTGTATCCCTGCCGTACAAATGAAAATGAATGAATGCCACAGAAAATCAGACCAATAGAGACAACGTCGGACGACCGCTGCCGACGCGACGTCCAACTCACGAGAGTGACTACAACTTCCTTCCTTCCGACCGACCCACGTACCTACAAGCAGGATCACCATCTGACCGCCACGGGGCCAGCCCAGCGAGCCTCACCTGTTCCACAGAGCAGCAGCAGCAGGCCGGCGGTGAGGGCGGTCCGCGTCATGGCTGCACACCCCGGGCACCCCGCTCGCTGTGTCTGTCCGACCCGGGACCCGGCACGGCGGCGTTACCCCGAGCCATGGAGACGGAGCCCGGCTGCCGGGCACCGCGACCTAACGCACCCGACGGCAATCAATGTTGACATGGTGACTTGAAAACAGCACGGGCTGCGGCACAGTGGTCACGGTCTGGGGGGGTACCGGCTGAGGTGATGCGGGCGGGGAAAGGGATCGGAGTGAGGAGCGGACGCATGCGCAAGGCTCGCAGGAGAATGCAGAAGTTTACAGCTTTTGGAATCAGTCGATGGTGGGTGCCTTGTCAGCATTCCATCGACGATGGATCTGGCAGTTGATTAACTAGCGTGGCGTTGGAAGTGACAACACCTTTGCGTACACTGTCTTGTGTTTTCTGTACTTTAAGTTTGGAGCTGCTTAATTGCACTCCGTTTTCATTTTTCTTCTTCTTATTCTTAACAGTTGTGTTGAGTCTAGAATCAGAGTAAGTTGCATGACATTTTGCTGCGCTAGGTCGGTTGCGAACCGCGGACCCTGCCTCACTGGGGAACGCCCAAACCATGTTCAGGTTCACCCTTTCCTCGCTTCAATATCCCAGGCACCTTTGTTCCGCTAGGCTTTAATTCACTGCACTAAATACAGTGCCAGCCTGTGCCAGCGTCGGCGGCGGGCCCGTGTACCCCACCTCCGCGGCCGACAGCCAGGCCCCTCCCCTCTCACCCCGGGTGGTGAACAAGAGGTCGATACCTGCCGACCGGCCATAAAGCCACGTCACATGTCGCTCACGCAAGGCCGACACACAGCCGGTGCTGCGACCGTAACCAGGGGTGGTACTGGTCAGTACTGCAGCCCGACACAGCCGGTGCTGCGACCGTAACCAGGGGTGGTACTGGGCCAGTACTGCAGCCCGACACCGCCGGTGCTGCGACCGTAACCAGGGGTGGTACTGGGCCAGTACTGCAGCCCGACACACAGCCGGTGCTGCGACCGTAACCAGGGGTGGTACTGGGCCACTACTGCAGCCCGACACAGCCGGTGCTGCGACCGTAACCAGGAGTGGTACTGGGCCAGTACTGCAGCCCGACACAGCCGGTGCTGCGACCGTAACCAGGGGTGGTACTGGGCCACTACTGCAGCCCGACACAGCCGGTGCTGCGACCGTAACCAGGGGTGGTACTGGGCCAGTACTGCAAGGCCGACACACAGCCGGTGCTGCGACCGTAACCAGGGGTGGTACTGGGCCAGTACTGCAGCCCGACACAGCCGGTGCTGCGACCGTAACCAGGGGTGGTACTGGGCCACTACTGCAGCCCGACACAGCCGGTGCTGCGACCGTAACCAGGGGTGGTACTGGGCCAGTACTGCAAGGCCGACACACAGCCGGTGCTGCGACCGTAACCAGGGGTGGTACTGGGCCAGTACTGCAGCCCGACACAGCCGGTGCTGCGACCGTAACCAGGGGTGGTACTGGGCCACTACTGCAGCCCGACACAGCCGGTGCTGCGACCGTAACCAGGGGTGATACTGGGCCAGTACTGCAAGGCCGACACACAGCCGGTGCTGCGACCGTAACCAGGGGTGGTACTGGGCCAGTACTGCAGCCCGACACAGCCGGTGCTGCGACCGTAACCAGGGGTGGTACTGGGCCACTACTGCAGCCCGACACAGCCGGTGCTGCGACCGTAACCAGGGGTGGTACTGGGCCAGTACTGCAGCCCGACACAGCCGGTGCTGCGACCGTAACCAGGGGTGGTACTGGGCCAGTACTGCAGCCCGACACAACCGGTGCTGCGACCGTAACCAGGGGTGGTACTGGGCCAGTACTGCAGCCCGACACAGCCGGTGCTGCGACCGTAACCAGGGGTGGTACTGGGCCAGTACTGCAGCCCGACACAACCGGTGCTGCGACCGTAACCAGGGGTGGTACTGGGCCAGTACTGCAGCCCGACACAGCCGGTGCTGCGACCGTAACCAGGGGTGGTACTGGGCCAGTACTGCAGCCCGACACAGCCGGTGCTGCGACCGTAACCAGGGGTGGTACTGGGCCAGTACTGCAGCCCGACACAACCGGTGCTGCGACCGTAACCAGGGGTGGTACTGGGTACAGAAACTGCAGCCCGACAGCCGGTGCTGCGACCGTAACCAGGGGTGGTACTGGGCCAGTACTGCAGCCCGACACACAGCCGGTGCTGCGACCGTAGCCAGGGGTGGTACTGGGCCAGTACTGCAGCCCGACACAACCGGTGCTGCGACCGTAACCAGGGGTGGTACTGGGCCAGTACTGCAGCCCGACACAGCCGGTGCTGCGACCGTAACCAGGGGTGGTACTGGGCCAGTACTGCAGCCCGACACAGCCGGTGCTGCGACCGTAACCAGGGGTGGTACTGGGCCACTACTGCAGCCCGACACAACCGGTGCTGCGACCGTAACCAGGGGTGGTACTGGGCCACTACTGCAGCCCGACACAGCCGGTGCTGCGACCGTAACCAGGGGTGGTACTGGGTACAGAAACTGCAGCCCGACACAACCGGTGCTGCGACCGTAACCAGGGGTGGTACTGGGCCAGTACTGCAGCCCGACACAACCGGTGCTGCGACCGTAACCAGGGGTGGTACTGGGCCAGTACTGCAGCCCGACACAACCGGTGCTGCGACCGTAACCAGGGGTGGTACTGGGCCAGTACTGCAGCCCGACACAACCGGTGCCGCGACCGTAACCAGGGGTGGTACTGGGTACAGAAACTGCAGCCCGACACAGCCGGTGCTGCGACCGTAACCAGGGGTGGTACTGGGTACAGAAACTGCAGCCCGACACAGCCGGTGCTGCGACCGTAACCAGGGGTGGTACTGGGTACAGAAACTGCAGCCCGACACAACCGGTGCTGCGACCGTAACCAGGGGTGGTACTGGGCCAGTACTGCAGTCCGACACAGCCGGTGCTGCGACCGTAACCAGGGGTGGTACTGGGCCAGTACTGCAGTCCGACACCGCCGGTGCTGCGACCGTAACCAGGGGTGGTACTGGGCCAGTACTGCAGCCCGACACAGCCGGTGCTGCGACCGTAACCAGGGGTGGTACTGGGCCAGTACTGCAGCCCGACAGCCGGTGCTGCGACCGTAACCAGGGGTGGTACTGGGCCAGTACTGCAGCCCGACACAGCCGGTGCTGCGACCGTAACCAGGGGTGGTACTGGTCAGTACTGCAGCCCGACAGCCGGTGCTGCGACCGTAACCAGGGGTGGTACTGGGCCAGTACTGCAGCCCGACAGCCGGTGCTGCGACCGTAACCAGGGGTGGTACTGGGTACAGAAACTGCAGCCCGACACAGCCGGTGCTGCGACCGTAACCAGGGGTGGTACTGGGTACAGAAACTGCAGCCCGACACAGCCGGTGCTGCGACCGTAACCAGGGGTGGTACTGGGCCAGTACTGCAGCCCGACAGCCGGTGCTGCGACCGTAACCAGGGGTGGTACTGGGCCAGTACTGCAGCCCGACAGCCGGTGCTGCGACCGTAACCAGGGGTGGTACTGGGCCAGTACTGCAGCCCGACACAACCGGTGCTGCGACCGTAACCAGGGGTGGTACTGGGCCAGTACTGCAGCCCGACACAGCCGGTGGTGCGACCGTAACCAGGGGTAGTACTGGGCCAGTACTGCAGCCCGACACAGCCGGTGCTGCGACCGTAACCAGGGGTGGTACTGGGCCAGTACTGCAGCCCGACACAACCGGTGCTGCGACCGTAACCAGGGGTGGTACTGGGCCAGTACTGCAGCCCGACAGCCGGTGCTGCGACCGTAACCAGGGATGGTACTGGGTACATAAACTGCAGCCCGACACAGCCGGTGCTGCGACCGTAACCAGGGGTGGTACTGGGTACAGAAACTGCAGCCCGACAGCCGGTGGTGCGACCGTAACCAGGGGTGGTACTGGGCCAGTACTGCAGCCCGACACAGCCGGTGCTGCGACCGTAACCAGGGGTGGTACTGGGCCAGTACTGCAGCCCGACACAACCGGTGCTGCGACCGTAACCATGGGTGGTACTGGGCCAGTACTGCAGCCCGACACAACCGGTGCTGCGACCGTAACCAGGGGTGGTACTGGGTACAGAAACTGCAGCCCGACACAGCCGGTGCTGCGACCGTAACCAGGGGTGGTACTGGGTACAGAAACTGCAGCCCGACACAGCCGGTGCTGCGACCGTAACCAGGGGTGGTACTGGGCCAGTACTGCAGCCCGACACAACCGGTGCTGCGACCGTAACCAGGGGTGGTACTGGGCCAGTACTGCAGTCCGACACACAGCCGGTGCTGCGACCGTAACCAGGGGTGGTACTGGGTACAGAAACTGCAGCCCGACACAGCCGGTGCTGCGACCGTAACCAGGGGTGGTACTGGGCCAGTACTGCAGTCCGACACACAGCCGGTGCTGCGACCGTAACCAGGGGTGGTACTGGGCCAGTACTGCAGCCCGACACAACCGGTGCTGCGACCGTAACCAGGGGTGGTACTGGGTACAGAAACTGCAGCCCGACACAGCCGGTGCTGCGACCGTAACCAGGGGTGGTACTGGGTACAGAAACTGCAGCCCGACAGCCGGTGCTGCGACCGTAACCAGGGGTGGTACTGGGTACAGAAACTGCAGCCCGACAGCCGGTGCTGCGACCGTAACCAGGGGTGGTACTGGGTACAGAAACTGCAGCCCGACACAACCGGTGCTGCGACCGTAACCAGGGGTGGTACTGGGCCAGTACTGCAGCCCGACACAGCCGGTGCTGCGACCGTAACCAGGGGTGGTACTGGGTACAGAAACTGCAGCCCGACACAACCGGTGCTGCGACCGTAACCAGGGGTGGTACTGGGCCAGGACTGCAGCCCGACACAGCCGGTGCTGCGACCGTAACCAGGGGTGGTACTGGGTACAGAAACTGCAGCCCGACACAGCCGGTGCTGCGACCGTAACCAGGGGTGGTACTGGGCCAGTACTGCAGCCCGACAGAGCCGGTGCTGCGACCGTAACCAGGGGTGGTACTGGGTACAGAAACTGCAGCCCGACACAGCCGGTGCTGCGACCGTAACCAGGGGTGGTACTGGGTACAGAAACTGCAGCCCGACACAACCGGTGCTGCGACCGTAACCAGGGGTGGTACTGGGCCAGTACTGCAGCCCGACACAGCCGGTGCTGCGACCGTAACCAGGGGTGGTACTGGGTACAGAAACTGCAGCCCGACACAACCGGTGCTGCGACCGTAACCAGGGGTGGTACTGGGCCAGTACTGCAGCCCGACACAGCCGGTGCTGCGACCGTAACCAGGGGTGGTACTGGGCCAGTACTGCAGCCCAACACAGCCGGTGCTGCGACCGTAACCAGGGGTGGTACTGGGCCAGTACTGCAGCCCGACACCGCCGGTGCTGCGACCGTAACCAGGGGTGGTACTGGGTACAGAAACTGCAGCCCGACAGCCGGTGCTGCGACCGTAACCAGGGGTGGTACTGGGTACAGAAACTGCAGCCCGATACAGCCGGTGCTGCGACCGTAACCAGGGGTGGTACTGGGCCAGTACTGCAGCCCGACAGCCGGTGCTGCGACCGTAACCAGGGGTGGTACTGGGTACAGAAACTGCAGCCCGACACAGCCGGTGCTGCGACCGTAACCAGGGGTGGTACTGGGTACAGAAACTGCAGCCCGATACAGCCGGTGCTGCGACCGTAACCAGGGGTGGTACTGGGCCAGTACTGCAGCCCGACAGCCGGTGCTGCGACCGTAACCAGGGGTGGTACTGGGTACAGAAACTGCAGCCCGACACAGCCGGTGCTGCGACCGTAACCAGGGGTGGTACTGGGCCAGTACTGCAGTCCGACACAGCCAGTGCTGCGACCGTAACCAGGGGTGGTACTGGGCCAGTACTGCAGCCCGACACAACCGGTGCTGCGACCGTAACCAGGGGTGGTACTGGGCCAGTACTGCAGCCCGACACAACCGGTGCTGCGACCGTAACCAGGGGTGGTACTGGGTACAGAAACTGCAGCCCGACACAGCCGGTGCTGCGACCGTAACCAGGGGTGGTACTGGGCCAGTACTGCAGTCCGACACCGCCGGTGCTGCGACCGTAACCAGGGGTGGTACTGGGCCAGTACTGCAGTCCGACACACAGCCGGTGCTGCGACCGTAACCAGGGGTGGTACTGGGCCAGTACTGCAGTCCGACACCGCCGGTGCTGCGACCGTAACCAGGGGTGGTACTGGGTACAGAAACTGCAGCCCGACACAACCGGTGCTGCGACCGTAACCAGGCCTGTGCTGCGACCGTAACCAGGGGTGGTACTGGGTACAGAAACTGCAGCCCGACACAACCGGTGCTGCGACCGTAACCAGGGGTGGTACTGGGTACAGAAACTGCAGCCCGATACAGCCGGTGCTGCGACCGTAACCAGGGGTGGCACTGGGCCAGTACTGCAGCCCGACAGCCGGTGCTGCGACCGTAACCAGGGGTGGTACTGGGTACAGAAACTGCAGCCCGACACAGCCGGTGCTGCGACCGTAACCAGGGGTGGTACTGGGTACAGAAACTGCAGCCCGATACAGCCGGTGCTGCGACCGTAACCCTGGTGGTACTGGGCCAGTACTGCAGCCCGACAGCCGGTGCTGCGACCGTAACCAGGGGTGGTACTGGGTACAGAAACTGCAGCCCGACACAGCCGGTGCTGCGACCGTAACCAGGGGTGGTACTGGGCCAGTACTGCAGTCCGACACAGCCAGTGCTGCGACCGTAACCAGGGGTGGTACTGGGCCAGTACTGCAGCCCGACACAACCGGTGCTGCGACCGTAACCAGGGGTGGTACTGGGCCAGTACTGCAGCCCGACACAACCGGTGCCGCGACCGTAACCAGGGGTGGTACTGGGTACAGAAACTGCAGCCCGACACAGCCGGTGCTGCGACCGTAACCAGGGGTGGTACTGGGCCAGTACTGCAGTCCGACACCGCCGGTGCTGCGACCGTAACCAGGGGTGGTACTGGGCCAGTACTGCAGTCCGACACACAGCCGGTGCTGCGACCGTAACCAGGGGTGGTACTGGGCCAGTACTGCAGTCCGACACCGCCGGTGCTGCGACCGTAACCAGGGGTGGTACTGGGTACAGAAACTGCAGCCCGACACAACCGGTGCTGCGACCGTAACCAGGCCTGTGCTGCGACCGTAACCAGGGGTGGTACTGGGTACAGAAACTGCAGCCCGACACAGCCGGTGCTGCGACCGTAACCAGGGGTGGTACTGGGTCAGTACTGCAGCCCGACACAACCGGTGCTGCGACCGTAACCAGGGGTGGTACTGGGTACAGAAACTGCAGCCCGACACAACCGGTGCTGCGACCGTAACCAGGGGTGGTACTGGGTACAGAAACTGCAGCCCGACACAACCGGTGCTGCGACCGTAACCAGGCCTGTGCTGCGACCGTAACCAGGGGTGGTACTGGGTCAGTACTGCAGCCCAAAACACACCCACACTGCGACGCAACTAGGGAAGGTACTGGGTCAATACTGCGATGTTACCAGGGCAGATAGTACTTGGTCAGAACTGCGACGCAACCGGGGAAGTTGTGAGGACGGTACTGCTACGTTACCAGGTAAGGCACCGGGGCCAGACACGCCACGCAGACATGCGACAAGCTCTGTGGCGTAACAGCGCAGGTACTTGGTCCAGCGGCTACAAGTACGCATGCCAGACACAGGTTGAGAGAGAGAGGTGAGACGCCATGCCACCGCTGTGTGTCTCACCCAGCCTCGCCATTTGAACTGTCCCTACGTCGATAAACAAAGCTGTCTCGTCATCGGTCAGTGATAACATACTTTACCCAGTCCACAACTTGGATCAACTCATGCTAGCGACGCCCCACACAGACTCCTAGTGCCTACACACACAGATACAGACTCCTGCCACAGAAACGCGCGTGCACGTTTCTAAAATATACGTGTATTTATCAACCTCACGTGACGGGCTGGTGGTTACAAAACACGTGTGTCCGGTGCGCTGGCCGCGCGGCGTGTGTAACGCGTCGCACTGGCCGCCGCCGCCGCCGCCGCCGCCTACCAGCCTCCCATCTGTTATATAAAAAATAACGGGATCCGGCTGCCACGCCCAGACGCGCACAACACAAACAGTATGAAAAGGTAAAAGACCACTGGAACGGGCGTCGTGAACGGCCGGCGCGCGGCTGTTCTCGTCAGCCGCAGCGGTGAGGGAGGGGTGGCGAGAGGGGCGTCGGCCGCCGCCGGCCACGGGCCGTCCCGTCTCCCAGGCCGGCCGGACGCACAAACACACCTTACACGCGCGGGCCGCGGCACCCGCACGGAGCACGCCGGGGCGCGCGCGGACCGCCGTCGGCACGCCGGCCCGACTTACACTCGAACTTGGCACGATTCTGCGCGCGAGCTGCGCGCGGGCTGCGCGACGCTGCGCGGACGCGCTGAGCGCAGCGCGCGGCCTCTATGGAGAGAGAGAGAGCGCGGCCGGCCGTCGGCACGCCGTCAGATCACCCCCGGATGGCACTGCGAGAGCCGCCGCCGCCGCCGCCGCGCCGCTGAGTACGGGTCGCCGCCCGCCGGCGCGGGCCGGTCGGCTGGGGACGCGCGGACGTCGGACGTCGGTCGGCCGGCCGGCCGTTTGTACTGCGGCGCCGGGAGGGCCGGGCCGCGCTGGACCGGCCGGCACGCTACAACCAGCGCGTCCAGAGCAGGTAGGCGAGCACGGCGCCGCCCAGCGCCGCCGCCGTGTAGCCCAGCGGACGCAGCTGCTGCTTGCGTCGGTGCCACAGCTCGTGCTCCAGCTGTCGGCGGCGCATCTCCTCCACACGCTGCTCCAGCTGCGCCTTGCGCACGCGCCGCTGGCGCAGCCCGCTGCTCCTGCGCACAGATAGAGACACATATAGAGACACAGATCGACACAGATAGAGACACAGATCGACACAGATAGAGACACAGATAGACCATCAGTCGGACAGCAACAGGGGGTCGACCGTGGTCCGTGTGTCAGACAGAAACGATACACGAACCAAACCGATCATATATGTAGTCTATGGTAAGTCATTTTGAAATAAGCCGCGACAACTGCTTAGATACTCTGGAACCTATTCATGCAATTTCAACCCTTCCCCATGACAGTTCACAACAATCAACAGCCACCACGGTACTCTCCGAAGACCGGAGCCTTCCCTAGCACCCCCCCCCCCCCGCGCAGTGTGGGTGACTCACCCTTCGTTCAGGAGGGGGGCGTCGACGAGTCGTGGCAGTCGGGCGGCGCGTGGCTCGGCTCCAGGGGCGGCGGCGGCGGCGGCGGCGGGCGGTCGGCTGGCGTTGGGTCGCGCGGGGAGCTGCGGCTGTGGCGCCTCCTCTTCTGACGAGTCTGCGACAGACGGCGCGCTGTCAGCACACGCACAGGCGGCGTCTTAGAGAGGGGCAGGGGCACAGTTCACACTACAAGAACGGCACAGAGCAAGGGGGGGGGGGGGGGGGTCAGTCGCCATACAACACACACAGGCGGCGTCTTAGAGAGGGGGAGGGGCACAGTTCACACTACAAGAACGGCACAGAGCAAGGGGGGGGGGGGGGGGGTCAGTCGCCATACAACACACACAGGCGGCGTCTTAGAGAGGGGGAGGGGCACAGTTCACACTGCAAGAACAGCACAGAGCAAGGAGAGGGGGGGGGGGGGGAGGGTCAGTCGCCATACAACACACACAGATGACGTCTTAGAGGAGGAGGGGCACAGTTCACACTGCAAGAACGGCACAGAGCAAGAGGGGGGGGGGGGGGTCAGTCGCCATACAACACACACAGATGGCGTCTTAGAGAGGAAAGGGGCACAGTTCACACTGCACGAACGGCACAGAGCAAGGAGGGGGGGGGGGGGGGGGGGTCAGTCGCCATACAACACACACAGGCGGCGTCTTAGAGAGGGGCAGGGGCACAGCTCACACTACAAGAACGGCACAGAGCAAGGGGGGGGGGGGGGGTCAGCCGCCATACAACACACACAGGCGGCGTCTTAGAGAGGGGCAGGGGCACAGCTCACACTACAAGAACGGCACAGAGCAAGGAGGGGGTCAGTCGCCATACAAAACACAGTTCACACCACAACAGAAACAGGGGGAAAGGAGGGGTCAGTCGCTATACAACACACACAGTTCACACCACAACATAAACAGGAAGGGGGGGGGGGGTGGGGGTCAGTCGCCATACAACACACAGTTCACACCACAATACAGACAGATCGGGAGAATAGCCGATATCAGCGATACGTGAAAGCAACTGACGCACGAAAGGTGGGACCGAGGCTCCCCAACCCAATGCAGAATGAATCAGTAACCAGTCTGACAATAAGGTGTCTGGACACCGCATCGTCCGATGAGAATACTTGGGGTGGATTGAACAAAATGCGTATCACTGAAAATGGGTCAAATTACAACAATATTCCGTTAAAAAATCCAAAGAAATTGAGCGAAGGCCAAAACGGATCACCAGGTTGGTGACCTGGGAATACGGGACCAATGTTCACTGAGAACAGTACACGGAATTCAGCTCGGAACGGCAAATCAGCTCTCAGTGAGGCCGAAGACCTGCTCAGCTGGCATCGGGAGAGCTGGAACAGGCAGGACAAGGGGACGATACTGCTGAAGTAGCGATCCACTGCGAGATAAGGTCCCAGGGCGGATCCAGGAAGCCATCGGGGCTATGACCACCTACACAGCTAAAATCAAGATTGACGCATACACGAATCTTAAATAAAATATTGGTATATTTTACCGAGGAGTTTGCTTTAAATCACAGCCTACAACATAAGTAAACTACATTTTACGAGTTTTGACATACTTATGGGAGTTAACCGTCCAAATTGCAAACCAGCTTTCTCATAGTCGTTCTAGATCAACCAGTGGTTGATCTGGTTGGTAAACGCCTAAACATACGAGGAAAATAAATCCATGGCAAGTACTTCAAGTTGACTGGCGACAGGTTGGCCGCCGTTAATGACACCCAAAACCAGGGCTGCGGAGTCTGAGTCTGTCTGAGTCTGTCTGAGTCTGTCTGAGTCTGTCTGAGTCTGTCTGAGTCTGAGTCTGTCTGAGTCTGTCTGAGTCTGAGTCTGTCTGAGTCTGTCTGAGTCTGTCTGAGTCTGAGTCTGAGTCTGTCTGAGTCTGAGTCTGTCTGAGTCTGAGTCTGTCTGAGTCTGAGTCTGTCTGAGTCTGAGTCTGTCTGAGTCTGAGTCTGTCTGAGTCTGTCTGAGTCTGAGTCTGTCTGAGTCTGTCTGAGTCTGTCTGAGTCTGTCTGAGTCTGTCTGAGTCTGAGTCGGATATCTGAGTATGAGCCTGTCTGAGTCTGTCTGAGTCTGTCTGAGTCTGTCTGAGTCTGTCTGAGTCTGTCTGAGTCTGAGTCTGTCTGAGTCTAAGTCTGTCTGAGTCTGAGTCTGTCTGAGTCTGAGTCTGTCTGAGTCTGTCTGAGTCTGAGTCTGAGTCGGATATCTGAGTCTGAGTCTGTCTGAGTCTGAGTCTGAGTCTGTCTGAGTCTGAGTCTGAGTCTGTCTGAGTCTGAGTCTGAGTCTGTCTGAGTCTGAGTCTGTCTGAGTCTGAGTCTGTCTGAGTCTGAGTCTGTCTGAGTCTGAGTCTGATTCTGAGTCTGAGTCGGTCGCAGTCGGTGATTTCGGCCGGAGTCGGAGTCGGTAAAATGTTGCCTACTCAGACTCCGGCTGGCAGTCGTGGGCAGTCGCTGGCAGTCGTGGGCAGTCGTGGGCAGTCATGGGCAGTCGTGGGCAGTCGCTGGCAGTCATGGGCAGTCGCTGGCAGTCGCTGGCAGTCATGGGCAGTCGTGGGCAGTCGTGGGCAGTCGTGGGCAGTCGTGGGCAGCTCATGGGCAGTCGTGGGCAGCTCGTGGGCAGTCGTGGGCAGCTCATGGCTTTGTCAGGTGTATATTAGTAAACCGCCGGTGGCGATGACACAAAGTAATGTCCCTTCGACTTTGCTTGCTTCGATTCCCTTGCAATTCAACGATTTTCAATCATGAGGTGTTTACCATGGTGGGTGAAATAAAACCTAGGGTGTCGATGTGTCGTCAGATTCAGATCCAATATGCCACCCTGAAGAAATAAGCAGCGAACACGAGAAATCATTAAACAAAAATCCAGCTAGAGTAACATATAGCTCGTTCAGGCGAGTTAAACGTTATCCAGTTCATTAACTATAGCATTAAATTATTGCTTAATCCGGCAGCCGCTGGGTCTCCCGGACACCTTCGAACCGCTGGAGGGCTATTCCCCCCCCCCCCTTGGTTCTTCGGCAATATCGTCAGAACGCGTAGGGATAGCCACGTGAAACTTTGAATACATCTAATTGAATACCTAGGGCACATCTGGATAAAATTTTGTGTCATTTCAAAGTCAGGTCAGGGGTCATTATTTCACAGCCCAAACCAACGGTCAACACCCAGCCCGCCACTCTTCTTTTGCGTGTTTTTTTTCTTCTTTATTTCCTAGCTGGGAGTGCCGCGACATTTTATCTTTTATCTGGTGTTAACGTAAGGTGTTGCACGTCGTTGGGACCAAGGGTGGAACACCCCTGGTCACCTGTTCATGGGTGGCGGTGTATTCAACAAAACCATGGATGCTGAATGGCTAGAACGTTTCCGTTTACCGTTAGGATGATTACAATAAGTTTGACACCATGGCTTGGGTCATCTGGTCTACCGGATTGGGTCATTTATTTGGAGGTCGTCTGACCTTGACCTGACAATACCTGACTTAATTTTTGCAAGCAAATAGGCCTATATGGGTATCATTCTAACGACTGTGAGCCAGCCAATAAAATGCTACCATTTTAAAACACTTCATGTAGTATTTGATTTTGACCTGACCGACCTAACATGACCTGACATTGACCTTATGACATGTCACGTGAGATCAATATCAATTGAAGCATCACATAGTATTACATGGGACCAGTTTCTTCGCCGTATCACGGCCGTTCGAATGATACCCATGGTGGCCTATTTCCTTCTCAGCATCGCATAATGTCAAGGTCGGGTCATGTCAGGTCAAGGCAGGTCAAAGGAAAATGACCTCCATGTGACCCCAAGTCAGGGTATCACGCTTAGTGTAACAATATCCAAGGCATTGTGAAGCGTTTCTGTTCATAGCTCCGGGACACTGACCCCAGAATTGGCTTTGTGGTCACTGTGACCTGACCTGACATAATATTGACATCATATTTCACATATGTGGCCTAGGTATTTATTTGAAGGTAATACAAGTTTCAAGTCGCTATCCCACGCGTTCGTGCGATATCACCGGGAAAAACAGGGGGGGGGGGGCGAAAAAAGCACCTCGCGGGAAAATATTTATGTGGATGGTAGGACCTGACAAATTATATTTTTGGACTTCCGGGATTTTAATGTCGATATTTATGGTCAGACATTTCATTTCATTTAACTAATTTTTTTATTAAATGAGATCCAATTTTGAAACGGGAAAACTTTTGCTGCAGGTGGTCACTTTTTATGCCCGTTGACAATAGCTTCAGCTAATTACGGGTCGGAGTCGATTTCGGAGTCGGAGTCGGAGTCACCTGACAACCGATCGAATCCACAGCCCTGTCCCTGACTTTAAATGGCATTGACATGAGTTGGTGACTTGGGCAGTATCGGAGAACATTATTGATGGCATTGACATGAGTTGGTGACTTGGGCAGTATCGGAGAACATTATTGATGGCATTGACATGAGTTGGTGACTTGGGCAGTATCGGAGAACATTATTGATGGCATTGACATGAGCTGGTGACTTGGGCAGTATCGGAGAACATTATTGATGGCATTGACAGGAGTTGGTGACTTGGGCAGTATCGGAGAACATTATTGATGGCATTGACATGAGTTGGTGACTTGGGCAGTATCGGAGAACATTATTGATGGTATTGACAGGAGTTGGTGACTTGGGCAGTATCGGAGAACATTATTGATGGCATTGACATGAGTTGGTGACTTGGGCAGTATCGGAGAACATTATTGATGGCATTGACATGAGTTGGTGACTTGGGCAGTATCGGAGAACATTATTGATGGTATTGACAGGAGTTGGTGACTTGGGCAGTATCGGAGAACATTATTGCACCGGTAAGCAAGGCGTCAGCCACACAGACCTCAACACAAAGCACAGGGAGGCAGAACAAATCAAATGGACTCAGTTTATACCAATGCATTTACTTCACATACAGTATACACCGTTACATAGGTTTTCTTTCAAATAAATTTAGTCCGAACCTTTTGGATGGATGGATTTCCGAGGTCAGGACCAGCACTAAGCAGAGTTTGTTGCGCAGGCCCTGACCCCAACCATCCGATCGCGCAATTCCTGGTAGCCGGCAGAATTTATAAGCGAAAGTTTTACGTGCCCGACATACCTGGACACGGCCCGCCCCGCTCACTGACGTCATCTGACCTTGAGTGCGACCGCTGCCACCGGCCGCAGGCCATCCCAGTCAGAAGCAAATAGCGAGCGCCGAAGCGACTCGAACCCGGGCTGCGACTACCGGGTGAGGTCAGAAGCCCAACGCTCTCCCTACTGAGCTACAGGGGCGGGCGGGCATAGTATTTAAGCAAGTATTTAAAGTATTTAAACAATAGCATAATACAATTTCGAACAATGCCAATAAATTTTAAGTAAGTGACAGGCAACAACACAACAGGGCACCAAACCAGACATCATGCAAACAGAAACTTAATACAAACCAAACTAAGTAATAAAACTAACTAATGCGAGGGAGGACGACAGGAACCCAAAACAACTTTAGGGTAGAAAAGTTGTTAAGAACAGCATACAAAGCTCGGTTATGACGAAGGCAAACAAGGCAAAACAAAACCGTGAGAAACCATGCGAAGCAACTCAGGAATCTTTTTTTTCCTCATCCATGCAATCTGGTAGCCGAAATGCACCATGAAAGTAATGTGTCGTAATGTAAGATAAATGTAAAACTTGAGATTTATTGCAAATTAACGACACATTGTTTATAAGGTAATTACGAACTAACTTAGAAGGTAATTACACATCACCTTACAAGTGAATTGCGAGATAGATGAGAAGTGCGAGGTGACATGGGGATTGCAATGCTTTGCTATTTTCACCCTTATTGATTTAGCCTGAGTAATTTTTGTAATTGAATCACACGCATACACATCTCTTGTATTTGATATTGAACATTTTACCATTCAAATGGCACTAAAAACGCCTTCGCAAGTTTTGTATAATTTTGCTTAATGCCAGAAATATAGGCGACTTCGTCAGATTATTTATCGATATCGAACACAATACCAAATGCCACAAAACATGATGTGTTTCCTTCGTAGTCGCAACGACCTCCGATATCGGCAGATTTATCACTTTGGATCGAATTGGACCAAGGTCGAAGTCCCGAGTCTTGTCCGCAGGGCATCATGGCTATAGTTTTAGAGTCAACGCGTTGTTATTCATTCTGGTTCCTACTCCGGGCAAATAATGCCCACTCGAAGTGCGATTCCGACTCTTAGTCAAATTTTCGATTCGAACCGACTTCACTAATGCATTGCCTGGATCAGGGTTGCGGCTTGTTGCAGCCGACTCGTTATTATCAACGGCCAGACTCCGATCCGGATAAAATAAATCCATTCAAACTCCGGTTCCGACCACGCTTAAAACTGCCCACTCCGACAGCCTCCGACTCTTATTCGAAGTCCGCAGCAGTGGTTTAAAGGGACACTGTCTCTTTAAAGTAAAATTTGATATGTTCAAGAGCAATCGCATCTGATTAACACTATGCAGTCCGTTTTTCGAAATTCGCGCCCAGTCGCCCAATATCATCATTCGAAGTTCGGTTTTCTTCCAACCAATAACCTTGACGGGTCCGCTCACCACTACGCACCAAAATCAATTAGTTGCAGCGTTGTGCAACAATTGTAAATAGTGATATTTTGTGCTTAAAGGGATTATACGGGTTTTCGTCCTGAAAGTAAATGCACTCTTTTGCAGTTCTATGAGCTTTAAACACGTTTAAGACATATAACATGGACCTCAATGCTCATTTAGTTCATTATTTCAGCAATTATCAGCGTTAAAACTTGAGCGTTTTTCGAGACTAGTATCAGATAACGAGTACTTGATCGGCACTACTGTCCACCACTTTTATCTTAAGATCAATTTTAGAGTTTTGAATTATCTGCAAGTCCTACACTGGATCACAAAATTATTATGCAATTCAAAACTGACGGGACTTTGTATTACTACACACTTCGCTGAGGTTTTGTGTTTTTGTGATTTTCTTATCTCTGGCCTTTAGCGTTGAAAATTTGGTGGAGGCGTATTAATTTTCTGGCATGAAAATTCATGAAAAATATATAATTTTATGGTTAAACTAGGTAACTGCTGCTGTCGTTGGAACAAAACAAGATTATTTTCTTTCAAATATTGCTTATTTTACTGGAAATATGCCATAAGTGCAATGTTTGTATTAGCATAAAAGAGATGACTGGCTCTGCCTCAGCCGGTCCTGCAGAAAATACGCGGTGGCATCACCGCGCACTTTGGAATGTCCTTACGTGCAGAAGAGGTCATTTCCAGAAAAATGTGGCTACCGTGGGACTTCTACCACCTTTATAAGTACGTTTTACTATGTAACTCAATTATTCTGGGAAAAACCCGTATAATCCCTTTAACAGGAACCACAATGTATAAGTGCTTTGCCGCCTCATCCAATTGTTGCAATAGCGTCAGCTGACGGTTGGTCAGATGTAGTTAACTAGAACAAACGCTTCCATAATCCATATATGTAGTGGTGCGTAGAAATCGTAAACAGTTTTTAGATTCTTATGAAAAATGAAATAAATGATTGTTTTTTTTTTGTATTTGCGCTGCTTGGGGCGCCAGGGCGCGCCAGATAACTGTGCTCAGCGGCGAGCTCTGAGCGGGCGGCCTTTGAGGACGATTCAAAATCATAAGTAGTCCTTAGGACTTGTTTAAGTCGGTTTTTGCGATATCATCCGATATAGGCAGTGTCCCTTTAAACAACGTTGCCGAGACGAGGGCATTTAAGGATACTGCGGAGGTCTCACATCATTGAAGCATGAAATAAGATTCCTGGGGTTGGAAAACATCGAAATGATGCTGATTTGGGCAGGAACCCTGATAGCATCAACCTCAACATTCTTTCCACATCCACCAACCCAACAAGAAAGATTGCATGCGCGTCATGCGTGCTAAGTTACTTTGAGGTTACACGCTAAATATTGTCAGGGATTCGTTAGAAACTGTGTATAATTAGTTACAAAACACCGGAGTTTTCCTCTTACGTCACAAGTGTTCCGCGAGCTGGTCTACAAAGTGGACAATCAGCACAACAATTAGCGGTGCTTCTCCGACAATGATCTTGCGGTTAATACCTCTGCCTTTGTTCCCCAGCTTATGCTGTTCGCCGCCGCGACCAACAGAGGGTTTGGTTGGTACCGTTCCCGAGGCGGTGGGCCAGCGGTTGGGTCCGCAGTCCGCACAGATTCAAGATTCACGCCAAAATATGGCTTAGGGCGGACCACATAACACCCTGTAGTAACGCACACTGCACGCTGCACGCTGCGCGGTCCAGTGGGGTGAACGATCGGCCGGGCCGCTATGACGGGTTCTGCTACCGATGCTTAACCCGCTTCCTCCTTCCGACCAGGAAAAGTCTAGTACTTGAAGGCAATCTCTGGAGCTATATTGATTATTTCGAGTCTTATGCACTTGGAAATATAATTAGGCATTCAAAAATCAGTTATCACGCCTGGATGAAATATTTTGGGACAAACATTTTACAAAGTCAGTAAAACCAGGGTCTGGCAGACTCCGCTCTGCTGGTCGATTGCTTTTGGTTTCGTGAATGAGACTGGTGAGTGGTGACATTTAATTTGAAACGAAATGTTAAGACTGGAATGGTAAACTGCCCGGAATTGATGGCCGAAGTTATCCAAGGTAGAAAGCTGCAACACTAAAATTCTTATGAAATGTTACTTTGAAAAATGACATGTTTCTAATATCACATGTAGCGTGACTTGCCTGGTTAAAGGGATTATACGGGTTTTTCCCAAAAAAATTGAGTTACATAGCAAAACGTACTTATAAATGTGGTAGAAGTCCCACGGTAGCCACATTTTTCTGGAAATGACCTCTTCTGCACGTAAGGACATTCCAAAGTGCGCGGTGATGCCACCGCGTATTTTCTACAGGACCGGCTGAGGCAGAGCCAGTCATCTCTTTTATGCTAATAAAAACAACTCACTTATGGCATATTTCCGGTAAAATAAGCAATATTTGAAAGAAAATAAACTTGTTTTGATCCAACGACAGCAGCAGTTTCCTAGTTTTCCCATAAAATTCTATATTTTTCATGAATTTTCATGGGAAAAAATTAATACGCCACCACCAAATTCTCAACGCTTAAGGCCAGGAGATGAGAAAACCCTACAAAAACACAAAACCTCAACGAACAGTGTGTAGTAATATAAAGTCCCGTCAGTTTTGAATTGCATAATAATTTTGTGATCCAGTGTAGGACTTGCAGATAATTCAAAACTCTCAAATTGATCTTAAGATAAAAGTGGTGGACAGTAGTGCCGATCAAGTACTCGTTATCTGATACTATGTAGTCTCGAAAAACGGCCAAGTTTTAACGCTGATAATTGCTGAAATAATGGACTAAATGAGCATTGAGGTCCCTGTTATATGTCTTAAACGAGTTTAAAGCTCATACAACTGCAAAAGAGTGCATTTACTTTCAGAACGGAAACCCGTATAATCCCTTTAACTCGAATACTTGTACTCCCTTCGTTGTAAATATTATACAAATTCTTCTTCGAAAAACCTATCTGACACATGTAAAAATGATAACTCAACATTCCATTAAGGGTTTCAAAGCCAAGCCAAGCAAAATATCAGCAATTTCAGTCCGCAGATATTTTACATATAAGAAATGTCATCTTTCACACAAGCACCTAAGCACCACGTCAAACATTCTTCACGCAAAAAGCAGCATAACTCCATTCATTATTTGATGGCACTCAGCGGCGAGCTACAGCGAAGCACCAAAGCAGGCAGAACAGATGCGTCTGCCGATATAAGCCTCGTTTCCGGTTCAAAGCAGTGCAGGCGGCCGGTTGACACTCCAAATCGTACACCCGCACAGCACGCCACACGCACACACCACACGGCGATGGGAGAAGAGAGAAGAGGATCAGCTGGGCCAGAGGACGAGGCGAAAATGACAACAACTTGCAACATCGTTTGCTTTCATTTACATGATAAAAGGCTAAAAACAAATAGGGTATTTCGTTAGAAGCCCTCGAATGTATACCATGTATAAACTAGTAACTCAACACTCGGCGGTGCAGTTGAAGGGTGCCGGACGAAAAGTCGAATGGCAAAAAGTAAACGGATGTTAAGTAAAGGGACATTTAGTCAATAGTAAAAAGTAAAAAGTCCTAAAAGTCAGCGGGTAAAAAGTCGACGTGGAAAAAAGTCAACGGTGAAAAAGTGAAACGGATAAAAAGTCAATTGACGAAAAGTCAACAGGGTAAAAAGTCAACTGTCAAAAAGTCGACATGGAAAAAAGTCGACGGACCAAAAGTCAAACGGATAAAAAGTCAAATGACAAAAAGTCAACGGGGTAAAAAGTCAACAGTCAAAAAGTCGACATGGAAAAAAGTCGACGGACCAAAAGTCAAACGGATAAAAAGTCAAGTGACAAAAAGTCAACAGGGTAAAAAGTCAACAGACCAAAAGGCAAAAGGGTAAAAAGTCAAAAGATAAAAAGTAAACAGACGGAAAGTCAAGGGGTAAAAAGTCGACATCGCTAAAAGTCAAAAGATGAAAAGTCGAAATGGCAAAAAGTCGAAGGATAAAAAGTCGAAATGGTAAAAAGTAAAACGTCGCTAAAAGTCAAAAGTAGAAATAATAAAAAGTCAACGTCGCTAAAAGTCGAAAGATGAAAAGTAAAATACGTAAAAAGTCGAGATGGAAAAAAATACGTAAAAAGTCAAATAGCAAAAAGTCGACGTCGATAAAAGTCGAAAGATGAAGAGTAAAAAGGTAAAAAGTCGAAATGGCAAAAAGTCAATGACGATAATCAGTTCACTTGGCCCATTGAATTTTCGTCTCTTGACTTCCCGTTCCTTCAATTTTTTTCTTTGGACTATCCGACTATTAACGCGGAAATCGCGTGTTATACCTCAACAACGTATGTACATATATACCTATTACCTACCTACAGTTGAAAATAATTGAGATTAGTCGAGTGTCGACTTATGCTTTGGTTATTTGATTATGGTGTGACCCATTTATTAACGTGTTCAAACATTGATAAAAAATAAGAACTTCATGTCTTATGTATTTATGTAGATATATTATATATGGTTCAAATTATAACTGAAGATCAGAATCAACAGTGCTGCATCCAACGGTACCTATCCCTAAGCAAGTTGTCAACGTTTCTTTGTTGGTTGAACTCTTCAAAGCTTCCTTCCTTAGGCAATGCTTCAACAATACATTGACATATCTTACACTTTGATCGTATACGATCAAAGTATGTTAGTTCTCGTGATAAACGATAACGTTACCGAGGGCCTGGAAATTCAAATTGACTTGTATTATCTCCTGTGCAATAGTTATGCACAAAATAAAATATGGCAATTGGAATACCCTTAACCATGGCTTCGATTCCACTTTTGCGTGAGACAAACTTCAGTCAATATGTGTATTGATGCAGTCCCTGAGTCATGTATCAATGAAAACATGTATCATGAACAACTATGCCATCAGAAGGTATTTTTCCGAACATGGCAAAACAAACCCTCCCAAACCCAAGCAAACAAATAATTTATCTGGATTAGATGCAGCAAACTATTCACAATACCCAAATGATATTCAACTGACCCTATCATTGACTTTTTGCGCGTTGACTTTAGCGACTTTTAACGATTTTACTTTTGGCGTGTTGACTTTTTGCCATTTTGACTTAACTTTTCGACTTTTTACCTTTCGACTTTTTATCTTTCGACTTTTTATCTTCCGACTTTTTATCTTTCGACTTTTTATCTTTCGACTTTTATCTATACGACTTTTTACTATTCGACTTTTAGCGTGTTGACTTTTTGCCATGTTGACTTTTTACCTTTTCGACTTTTTATCTTTCGACTTTTATCCATACGACTTTTTACTATTCGACTTTTAGCGTGTTGACTTTTTACCTTTTCGACTTTTTATCTTTCGACTTTTATCTATACGACTTTTTACTATTTGACTTTTAGCGTGTTGACTTTTTACCTTTTCGACTTTTTATCTTTCGACTTTTAGCGATGTCGACTTTTTACCCCTTCACTTTTCGTCCCTTGACTTTTCGTCCGTTTACTTTTTATCTTTTTACTTTTTACCCTGGAATCCAAATGGGTGCCGGACGAAAACTCTTCAAAGCTTCCTTCCTTAGGCAATGCTTCAACAATACATTGACATATCTTACACTTTGATCGTATACGATCAAAGTATGTAAGTTCTCGTGATAAACGATAACGTTACCGAGGGCCTGAAAATACAAATTGACTTGTATTGTCTCCTGTGCAATAGTTATGCACAAAATAAAATATGGCGATTGGAATACCCTTAACCATGGCTTCGATTCCACTTTTGCGTGAGACAAACTTCAGTCAATATGTGTATTGATGCAGTCCCTGAGTCATGTATTAATGAAAACATGTATCATGAACAACTATGCCATCAGAAGGTATTTTTCCGAACATGGCAAAACAAACCCTCCCAAACCCAAGCAAACAAATAATTAATCTGGATTAGATGCATCAAACTGTTCACAATACCCAAATGATATTCAACTGACTCTATCATTGACTTTTTGCGCGTTGACTTTTATCTATGCGACTTTTTACGATTTTACTTTTGGCGTGTTGACTTTTTGCCATTTTGACTTTTTATCTTTCGACTTTTTATCTTTCGACTTTTTATCTTTCGACTTTTATCTATACGACTTTTCACTATTCAACTTTTAGCGTGTTGACTTTTTGCCATGTTGACTTTTTACCTTTTCGACTTTTTATCTTTCGACATTTATCCATACGACTTTTTACTATTCGACTTTTAGCGTGTTGACTTTTTGCCATGTTGACTTTTTACCTTTTCGACTTTTTATCTTTCGACTTTTAGCAATGTCGACTTTTTACCCCTTCACTTTTCGTCCCTTGACTTTCCGTCCGTTTACTTTTTATCTTTTGCCTTTTTACCCTGGAATCGCAGTTGAAGACATAACATCGAATAGCTCCAAAAATATGCGGCAAGAGTTGTCCTTTTTGTCAGCAAGCACCGATGGGCCCCTGGAGGTCATTGGGTCACCGCTTGGACCGAAGTGCGCGTGTTGACTGGCACTGTGCCGGCGGCGGGGGAGGTAGGGAGGGGCCACCGGCGGGGGAGGGGGGGGGGGGGTCGCCCGACCGGAGCCGGCGACTGCGCCAAACACGGCCGAACGAGCGGAAACTGTGCGTCAGTGCAGAACGCGCCGACTGCGCCGCGTTCCACGGTCGCACCGCAGCAGAGTACCGCGAGGGGCGCGGAAATCACGAACCAGTGTCAACTGAGGAGTCTGGACTGGACTGGTCTGGAGTCTAGACAGCAGCGCCGGTACGGGAGAGGCGGAGAATGAAGGAAGCAGCGGCCACTCTGAGAGCGAAATACCTACGACGGAAGACATCCAGGCGGCCTGCCATCTCGCTGAAACAGCGCCAGCACCGCGGCTTAGTATCAGTTTCCCATTCACTCACTCACTCACTCACACTCACACTCACACTCACACTCACACTCACACTCACTCACACTCACTCACTCACTCACTCACTCACTCACTCACTCACTCACTCACTCACTCACTCACTCACTCACTCACTCACTCACACGCACTCACGCACTCACGCACGCACTCACGCACGCACCCACGCACTCACGCACCCACGCACGCACGCACGCACCCACGCACGCACGCACCCACGCACGCACCCACGCACGCACCCACGCACGCACCCGCGCACGCGCACACACGCACACACGCACACACGCACACACGCACACACGCACATACACACTCACACTCACACACACACACACACACACACACACACACACACACACACACACACACACACACACACACACACACACACACTCACTCACTCACTCACTCACTCACTCACTCACTCACTCACTCACTCACTCACTCACTCACTCACTCACTCACTCACTCACACTCTCACACTCACACACTCTCACATCACACACTCTCACACACTCACTCACTCACTCACTCACTCACTCACTCACTCACTCACTCACTCACTCACTCACTCACTCACTCACTCACTCACTCACTCACTCACTCACTCACTCACTCACTCACTTACACTTACACTTACACTTACACTTACACTTACACACTCACACTCACACTCACACTCACACTCACACTCACACTCACACTCACACTCACACTCACACTCACACACATACTCACACACTCACACTCACTCACACTCACACACACTCACACACTCCCACTCACACTCACACTCACACTCACACACTCACACACTCTCACTCACTCACTCACACACTCACACTCGCACACTCACACTCTCACACTCACATACTCTCACACACTCTCACACACTCTCACACACACTCACACACACTCACATACACTCACATACACTCACACACACTCACACACACTCACACACACTCACACACACTCACACACACACTCACAGTCAACGCCCTGATGTCAGCATCAGAGGCAGCACCAGCACCAGCGCCAGTGCGGTCACCGCTCACCACGCAAGCCAGCCGCAGCGTCCGCAACATTGCACAATAGACAACAGATGGTGACCTCAGCACGGCCAGCGGCATGGTGCCATCGCACGCACGACACAGGACATACACCTCCACCGAAAGCCATGCGCCAAAACAACGCAGATGCCAGCACAGCCGGAAACGAGGAATACGGATCGCAGCTGATGCACACATATCACCCCATATAGTTATGGCGGGAGCCTCTGAGCCCGCCGGAATTACGAGAAGCTGACGTCACAGATTGACGCGTCAGGCTTGCTGCTGGTGAGGGTACCGAGTGATGCAGCTGGCCTTTCACATGCCTACGGGATGGATGGCGTGCATTCCTTTACCCCGAACACAGCCATCCAGTCAGTTGGTCAGGCGACCAGAGATGGCCGCAACCGATTGCAGTGAACCAGCGGGCCTCGCAGCGCTACGCAAGGCCTGTGCTTTTACTGGATATCAGAAACATGGCGAAACATATGATGTTCCCAGTTACATTGAAACAGTGATATGCCTGTGCTATACAAAGGAACAGTAATGTGGCATACTATTTCATGACTGTTTACCCCGGTTTCCCCTGAAAATGTCCTAGGGATCGGGCCCAAAATCAAAATTTGACTATTGATCGGCTCACGTGTTCCGATATGATTAAACTGTCAGTAGATACCTGGAACAGATAAAAGAGCCAGTCCCACTTATCTTAATTCCAGTGGACGACGCTACGGAACACACTTGGCCTTTTGCGCATACGCTTGATGCGTGTTTCTCCACCAATACTTGTTTCTCCACCACACGGTGACGTGGGGGCCCTGGTGGCTCAGTCGGAGGAGCGTGGGGTTCCGGGTTCGAGTCTGGCTACTGGCGAGGTCATTCGGTTGGTTCCCCCCGCTTGGGTCGGCGTGAGACACCCCGACTATAAATGACGACAGTCGCGCAGTCGCGCAGTCGCGCAGTCGCGCAGTCGCGCAGTCGCGCAGTCGCGCAGTCGCGCAGTCGCGCAGTCGCGCAGTCGCGCAGTCGCGCAGTCGCGCAGTCGCGCAGCCCCAATGCCACCGTCCACCACCCACCACCACTACCACTCCACCAATTCAAATGAAATAACCGGTACATTATTCCATTCAGTATCATTCACATGCCTGTGAACAATTCCAGGTACTGTTCTCATTTCAGAGCTCGTCATCAAAGATTTAAACGACACACGGAATTAGCACACGTTTTCGTCCTTCTTTTGACGTTTGGGGTGACACCTTTGCACACAAATGCAACCAAGCACGAACAGGGCGTGTGCGAGGCGTCGTCAGCTCGGACAGTATGGGTAGAGGACCTCGCGGCAGAGTGCAGAGTACAGAGGGCGCAGGGCAGAGGGCGCAGGGCAGAGGGCACAGTGCAGAGGTTGAGGGTACAGAGCAGACGGTGGGTAGAGGGCAACGTGGACTCGCTACTCACCGGAGAGGGGGTCCTCATTATTTACGTCCGAATTCCGCGGCTCCTCGATTACTGCCTTCGATCTGAGGACGGCCACACGCGGTAAGAACGGCGCCATCCGGAGCCGGGGCTGCCACTCCACCGATCTGGCAGCCCCGGCTCCTTTCAAAGGAGCCGGGGCTGCCACATCACCGATCTGGCAGCCCCGGCTCCTTTCAATGGAGCCGGAGCTGCCACACCACCGATCTGGCAGCCCCGGCTCCTTTCAAAGGAGCCGGGGCTGCCACATCACCAATCTGGCAGCCCCGGCTCCTTTCAATGGAGCCGGAGCTGCCACACCACCGATCTGGCAGCCCCGGCTCCTTTCAATGGAGCCGGGCTGCCACATCACCGATTGTGCCGGATTATTACCGGATGTTTACACAAAGTCAGTGCTGTCTAGTGTCTGTCAACAGCCGGCTTGCTGCCACTTAACTGCTCAGTAAAGTGGTGTCAATTAGCCAATCAGACTTGGCTGCGGCGCACACAGTCACACACAGGGCGCAGACACACTGTCACAAACAGGGCGCAGACACACAGTCACACACAGGGCGCAGACACACTGTCACAAACAGGGCGCAGACACACAGTCACACACAGGGCGCAGACACACTGTCACAAACAGGGTGCAGACAACTGTGACAAACGGGGCGCAGACACACAGTCACACACAGGGCGCAGACACACTGTGACAAACAGGAAGCAGACACACTGCCACAAACAGGGCACAGACACACTGTCACAAACAGGGCGCAGACACACTGTCACAAACAGGGCACAGACACACTGTCACAAACAGGGTGCAGACACACTGTCACAAACAGGGCGCAGACACACAGTCACAAACAGGGCGCAGACACACTGTCACACACAGGGCACAGACACACTATCACAAACGGGGTGCAGACACACTGTCACAAACAGAGCGCAGACACACTGTCACACACAGGGCACAGACACACTGTCACAAGCAGGGCGCAGACACACTGTCACACACAGGGTGCAGACACACTGTCACAAGAAGGGCGCAGACACACTGTCACACACAGGGTGCAGACACACTGTCACAAACAGGGTGCATACACACTGTCACAAACAGGGTGCAGACACACTGTCACACACAGGGCACAGACACACTGTCACAAACAGGGCACAGACACACTGTCACAAACAGGGTGCAGACACACTGTCACAAGCAGGGCGCAGACACACTCACACACAGGGTGCAGACACACTGTCACAAGCAGGGCGCAGACACACTGTCACACACAGGGTGCAGACACACTGTCACAAACAGGGGTGCATACACACTGTCACAAACAGGGTGCAGACACACTGTCACAAACAGGGCGCAGACACACCGTCACCACACATGGCGCAGATACACTGTCACAGAGCGCAGACACACTGTCACAAACAGGGTGCAGACACACTGTCACAAACAGGGCACAGACACACCGTCACAAACAGCGCAGACACACTGTCACAAACAGGGCGCAGACACACTGTCACAAACAGGGTGCAGACACACAGTCACAAACAGGTCACAAACAGGGAGCACTGTCACTGTCACACACAGGGCACAGACACACAGTCACAAACAGGGAGCAGACACACTGTCACACACAGGGTGCAGACACACTGTCACAAACAGGGCGCAGACACACAGTCCCACACAGGGTGCAGACACACTGTCACACACAGGGCGCAGACACACAGTCACAAACAGGACGCAGACACACTGTCACACACAGGGCGCAGACACACTGTCACACACAGGGTGCAGGCACACAGTCACAAACAGGGTGCAGACACACTGTCACACAAGGCGCAAACACACTGTCACAAACAGGGCACAGACACACTGTCACAAACAGGGTGCAGACACACTGTCACAAACAGGGTGCAGACACACTGTCATAAACAGGGTGCATACACACTGCCACAAACAGGGCGCAGACACACTGTCACAAACAGGGTGCAGACACACTGTCACAAACAGGGTGCAGACACACTGTCACAAACAGAGCGCAGCCACACTGTCACAAACAGGGCGCAGCCACACTCACAAACAGGGTGCATACACACTGTCACAAACAGGGTGCAGACACACTGTCACAAACAGGGTACAGACACACTGTCACAAACAGGGTGCAGCCACACTGTCACAAACAGGGCGCATACACACTGTCACAAACAGGGTGCAGGCACACTGTCACAAACAGGGCGCAGACACATGGTCTAGTAAAGCGTGTGTGTGTGCAAGTTTACTTAAGTTCTAAATATGAAGTAATTGATGCTATAATACAACTGGTGTGTAGTTTTGTAAAGTCAACACATTCAAGAGGCTTTGTGACAGGAAAAATGAATACATTTGAACCCTTAATGGATCGATACATCAATGCGTAAATCAGTGTCATCAAGGCAGAGTACTAAAGGAATGAAAAGGAGCGCAACTCCCCTTGTATATGGAAGTGCCTCGGCAAGAACAAACGGACTGTCCTGAGCGGGGCGGGAACCGCACTAACCGTGTCAGTGACTCTGTTCTGGACGGGGGCGGAGGGTAGGTACTGACCGTTCCAGTGACTCTGTCCTGAGCGGGGCGGGAACCGCACTAACCGTGTCAGTGACTCTGTTCTGGACGGGGGCGGAGGGTAGGTACTGACCGTTCCAGTGACTCTGTCCTGGGCGGGGGCGGGGGCGGAGGGTAGGTACTGACCGTTCCAGTGACTCTGTCCTGGGCGGGGGTGGAGGGTAGGTACTAACCGTTCCAGTGACTCTGTCCTGGGCAGGGGTGGAGGGTAGGTACTGACCGTGCCAGTGACTCCTCCTGGGCGGGGGTGGAGGGTAGGTACTGACTCTGTCCTGGGTGGGGGTGGAGGGTAGGTACTGACCGTTTCAGTGACTCTGCCCTGGGCGGGGGCGGGGGCGGAGGGTAGGTACTGACCGTTCCAGTGACTCTGTCCTGGGCGGGGGTGGAGGGTAGGTACTGACTCTGTCCTGGGTGGGGGTGGAGGGTAGGTACTGACCGTTTCAGTGACTCTGCCCGGGGCGGGGGGCGGGGGCGGGGGCGGGGGCGGAGGGTAGGTACTGACCGTTCCAGTGACTCTGTCCTGGGCGGGGGGCGGAGGGTAGGTAATGACCGTTTCGGTGACTCTTTCCTGGGCGGGGGGCGGGGGCGGAGGGTAGGTACTGACCGTTTCAGTGACTCTGCCCTGGGCGGGGGCGGGGGCGGGGGCGGGGGCGGGGGCGGAGGGTAGGTACTGACCGTTCCAGTGACTCTGTCCTGGGCGGGGGCGGAGGGTAGGTACTGACCGTTTCGGTGACTCTGTCCTGGGCGGGGGCGGGGGCGGAGGGTAGGTACTGACCGTTTCAGTGACTCCGTCCTGGGCGGGGGCGGGGGCGGCGTCTCGTCATCGGAGTCGTCGATCTGAACCAGTTTCCGCTTCTGAGGTGAAGCGCTGCAGCTGCCGTTCGACATATCACACTGCGAGAAACCACATGGCATATACGTCACATACATCATTCACACAATCACACAGCGAGCAATCACACAAGGCACACGCAACATACCGACACTGGCACACTTTGATGAAGCATATTGTATTTGCAACACAAATAATGAAGACATACAACAGGGGCAGTCAGAAGGTGATCAGGCCAGCCGGACAGACGTACACGTCTGCGACTCCAAACACAGAGCCATGGTTAATGATCGGGCTCAGCAGGAGACAGCCGAACCGCGAGGCTCCAAACTACAGGCCACCGACGTAGGCACGATACGTTCAATGTCATCTGGCATTACAATGCCGCGCTCAAGAGGGATGACACAGAGCAACATACACGCCTAAAGCCAATGCTGTCTCGGCTCCCTTCGAACCTTAAAGCGATTCGATACAAACCGTAGCCTATATTTGTCATGGTACGAGCAGTGCGCCCGATAGCCGCCCCGTTTACCAGCTGACTGATCTCTGTCACCTCCCTCAGCCTCTCTGCCACCTCCCTCAGCCTCTCTGTCACCTCTCTCAGCCTCTCCGTCACCTCCCTCAGCCTCTCTGTCACCTCCCTCAGCCTCTCTGTCACCTCCCTCAGCCTCTCTGTCACCTCCCTCAGCCTCTCCGTAGTGACCGCGCGGCCGACGCACAGTACTCCATGCACTCACCAGCGCGCTGTGTTTGAGCAAAGACCGTGCGCCCTGCACAATGGCCTGGTAGGAGAACTTGAGCTGCTCGTGCGTCTGGATGAGTCCCATGCGGTACCGGCGCATGGTCAGCAGAACGCTCTGTATGCTCTGGCCGTCCACGCAGCCGCGCTCCAGCTGCACGAACAAACAACACGGCGTGGCGGGTCAACGTGTGTGGATGTGGTATGTATAAACATGTGGACAGGGTGTTTGTGTACCACGTAACATTAACACAATCCTTTGAGGGTGTGAAAGAGTACATCAGGAAGTAAAATACACTTTCAGTTTTGTCTAACTTATAGTAAGGCGTGTTATGAACATAGCGGACATGAACAGCACCGCCTTCAACCCAAGAGCGCTTCCACTTATGCAAGCAGCAAAGCAGCAGCCACTGACCGCAGCAAAGAACTGGTCTTACCTAGCCTTTGGCACGAGAATGACCAACTAACCAGCAACAGCTGCATTTCGCGTGAGAGTCAGCATCAGACAGACCACTAACTCCCCCGCCATCCGAAACCTGCACCTCTCAATCTCCCTCCACGTCGCCCACCTACACTGCCAACAACCTGTGCCTCTCAACCTCACTCTGAGTTCTCCCACGCGATCCACCGTCCTTCCCTGCCCTCTCCCTCCCCAGCGCACCAACACCACCACCACCACCGCGCACCGAGTACCGAGTACCGAGTACCGAGTACCGAGTACCGAGTACCGAGTACCGAGTACCGAGTACCGAGTACCGAGTACCGAGTACCGAGTACCGAGTACCGAGTACCGAGTACCGAGTACCGAGCACCGAGCACCGAGCACCCAGCGTACCGAGTACCGAGCACCCAGCGCACCGAGCACCGAGCACCGAGTACTGAGCACCGAGCACCGAGCACCGAGTACCGAGCACCCAGCGCACCGAGTACCGAGTACCGAGCACCCAGCACACCAAATACCGAGTACCGAGCATCCAGCGCACCGAGTACCGAGCACCCAGCGCATCGAGCACCGAGCACCCAGCACCGAACACTCAGCACCGAGCACCCAGCGCACCGAGTACCGAGCACCCAGCGCTTCGAGCACCGAGCACCGAACACCGAGCACCGAGCACCGAACACCGAGCACCGAGCACCGAACACCCAGCACCAAACACCCAGCACCGAGCACCCAGCGCACCGCTGGCGCTCCTAAAGCCCCCCCCCCCCCCCCCCCCCCCCCAGCGCAGTGCCGACGCTGCCGTGTTCCGTTTCCCGTGCCTGTCATGAGCTGACCATGGCCACTGACCATGAGCAGGTAGCTGTCCACGAGGCTGAAGGTGCCACTGCGCCCGATGCCGGCCGAGCAGTGCACCACGGCCGGCCCCTCAGACTCCTCGAGCACGCCCGCCTCACGCACGGCCGCCAGGAACATGAGGAACGCGTGTGGCGACTGCGGGATGCCGAAGTCGGGCCACGTCGTGTAGTGGTAGTGGAGAACCTCCCGGTGCTCGCCGCTCTCCCGGTCTGTCAGCCTGACGGAGCGGGGCGAGGCGGGACAGGGCAGGTCAGGGGAGGCAGGACAAGGGGACACAGGGCACCGGGGTAAATACGTCCACATAGCAGCAGAAGACAGAGCGCCTGTACCGAGACCGACAAAGCAGGTGGGCTGTCAAAAAGCAACGATATGACCAAAAGTTAAAAGAGACCGTAACATTAATTCATGGCGTTGATGTACGTGTATGCCAGTGGTCTCCAATTCTTGTTCGATCCTTGACCTTTCGGCCAGCTAGGGTACAGCTGCGGTCCCGTAAATAATATCGAGTCATATGGTTAGTGTTAAAACTCCCCAGTCGGTATCTCCTGACAATCCTTCGGCGACCCCCGCAGGGATCATGGAGCCCAGTTTGTGAACCACTGGTCTATGAGCACGCCCAGCCCACTCACTTGAGCGCGGAGACTGTGTAGTAACTGCAGTCGGTCTGACTAACCAGCTCCACAGTCAAGCCGACGTCTTCCAGCTGAAGACGGTCCTCCGGCCCGCTAACCAGCGGCCAGTACTGGTGACACTTGATCTGATGGAGCAGGGGTCAGGTCAGGTCACCGACAGGAAAGAGTGTACCAGCGACATACACTAAATCTAATGAAAAAGACGGATCGGAGAAGAACAAAAAAAAAACGTTCGACATTTCCCAATCTGTCATTGCTAATCAACGGGGAACACTCATTTTTTTAGAGAAGCAAAAATTGTTTGTTCGGCGTTCGAGTTACCCTAATGATTTAATGATACAAAGCATTGCCCAGGCTCAACTTCAAAGCACGGTTGCTCTTAGTTTACAACCATGCGCTATACACCGCCTACTCGAAGTAAACGGTTATCGCATCTGTTCTCGGCATTGTTATGTGAGGTAACCAGCACAGTTTCTCCGTTGTTCCAGCCGCAATCGTGCAATCCTTTCGTGCACTCCAACCATTTCATATCTCGAAGGACCCGTTAGCGCGCAATTGTTGCCACCTCGCAGGCCAATATGGAGTTTTTGGTGTGTTGCGGTAGATTAAGCGTGTCCGATTTCACCTGTAAAATTTGGTTCCCGAAACTCCTCCCCCCCCCCCCCCATTAGATCAAAAAATACATTTGCACCACTCATGATTGGCACACATTCGTAAAATTGGAGTCGCCTCATCACTATTTAGAATCACTTCTTTGCAGACCATGATTTGCTTTTGAATATTGCAAACTCAACATCACCATTCCGTCAGCGCACTTTAAAATTAAAATGCGTATACAGTTAATTATATTTTCAACAACCATAGCCTTTTTCATAATAAAACATGAATCAAACAGCAAGAATGGCTATGGCTCGACTTTGGGGCCGTAGGAGATGTGACCAATACCTTATAATAACACAGAGACTTTTCAAGGTCAAGTCTCGGCGAATTCAGATGCTTCGGCTTGGGCGGGCGCCAATTTCACAGCCAAACTGGATGAGAGTGGCCATCACGAATCTAGCACTGAGCACAGCTGGGGCCAGCGTTTTGGAGTCAGAAATAAATACAAAATAAATTACCGATACCCTACTTTAGGTGCTGCAGGAGCAAGTTTGAGCTTGAGCATACATGATTGTTGATCCCCACCATTCATTTAAGTTGCCTTTTAGAAATCCTCCGGAGGTGGTAATATCCCTTTAACAACCGCTGTGCACACACCGCAAATTACTGTTTAAAGATTACCGACTCGAAATCTCACCAGTAATATATCGGACACTTCGAATGTCGGCAACACTCACATCACTGCTCCATGCGATGGTTATGCAAATTATAGAACTGTTTCCTCGTATCGGAACACATTTTTGGCCCGATGGTGGGAAACGGTAGAAGGCAGTTCCGTGAATCTGATAGTTACAACGGAAACATCGGCTGCGTGGCGCGTGCTCGTGGAATTCACCCGGAGGGGTATGGTTGGTTGGTTAGTATTGAAATACTGCAATATTTGAAATATAGTTCCTATGAGGGAAAAAAAACGAAAATGACCATTAATTTTTCCCAAAGGAAGTGTAATCAGCCCGAATGACCAATATCTCATGAAGTCACGCCCCACCCCTCCACGCTGCCCTCTCCCTCCCCCCCTCCCCCCACTGACCTGGTTCTTCTCGATGGTCTTGTTGAGCATGAGGATGGCGCGCGTGCGTTGCTCCCACACCAGCAGCCAGAAGTGGCCGGTGGTGTTTGGCAGCGGGCCCTGCGTCAGGATGTAGCGCCGCCGCGCCGCCGGAACCTCCACCAGACTGGCATTGATGTAGTCCACCTGGCGCACCACAAACACAGCAGTGACCCACAACAGTGGCTGCGATTCTCCACAGGCAAAGCTTACCTGTAACACTAATGTAACACTTAAAACTGTTTACATTTTGAAATGAACATAGTATCCGCATTCAACACTCTGACCTGTAACTGATAAATATGTAATTACAGCAAGAGTGGAAGGGACATCAATGTTACTGCAAACAATTTGATGTCAAGACACCCAGCTGGTCAGACACATTTCAGTTAAAAAAAAATAATCAGACACATTTCAGTACAATATGTCTATGCTTCTTCTCTCCGGCGTCAGCTGCCGTGCAAAGGAACAACCACGTATGTCAATCGCCCGAAAACCGTGGCATATGTGGTTCTTCCTTTGCACGGCATCATGTGAGTCTGATAACTGTCCGACAGTGTGCTGGACCAGAGCCCATGCTCCTTTGCTGTCCTGTAGGACTATCTGACTGACTGACTGACTGACTCAGTAGTTGACTGACCTGGCCGCGGCCGAGCCGGATCCGGGCGTGATCGTACGGGTTGACGTCGCGGTACCGGTTCAGCGGTCGGTTCTCCAGCCGCTTCGCGTCCTTGCACGTGAAGTCGAACTGCTGCGCGTCTGTTCGGATCTCCTGTGCGGAGGTACACGGGTGAACGTCAGACATCAATGGGATGACTAAAACTCTCCTGGCTTATCAATGACCAGAGGGTAGGCAGGGTTAGGCAGTTACATGTGTCAAGGTCATGTTGCAATTGGTTTGTTTGCTCTGTTTGCTGGACATGTCTTCATGCGTTGTATTCCTTCAATGTTAACTGCACTTTTTTATTTATTCTTTATGCATGCTTGCTGGGACCATTGCCAGGCTCTTGTGCCTGCAAGGTTGCATGTACTCTTCAATTGTTTACAGTGTCCTAGAATTAAGAATTTAGGGTGCAGAGCAGCACCCATTTAGCAAACAAAATCATCCTTTTCCCTGACAATGATGATAATTTTCCACTCCTTAGTCAAAACTCTACATAGCCAGCCATGAATACTTGCCTACCCTTCAGTTGCTTCCCCTGGTCATGAATTTGAGCATATCTACTTTTGTTATGGATGTGGATAATTTCTCCATCATATGATCTTTCTTCAGCTCAAAATTGTCTGTGATGTCTTTACAATGTTATTTTGTTTTGCTATTTGGCCTATTTTAGGGAGACTTTTCCACTCCACACTCTCATCTCAGAACCAATCCTAGCTATCTGATTACTAGAATAATTATATTCAAATAGGTACTCTATTCCTGGTGCTCATATACAATTATGTTGTGAAGTGGTTTCTGGAACCATTTGTTTTCATTTGTTTCACCACTGAGTCACACTTGTGTTGTGGAAACATGTCATTAACTGAATGCTGTCTTTCAGATGTTTACTTATCTATTGTTGACTTCAAATGAATAAACTCACACTGAGGACCAATATCTTTGAGATGAGTGTCCCAGCGTTGAAAGCTTTCTGACAATTACACAATTTGTTGGAGAAAGGGGTGAAAAGGAAATGACAAAGTATCCAGAACTGCAGCATTCTCAAAAGTGATGGTTTAACTGTCCATCCCACACCAGCTCTACCAAAGCCTCATTGAATAGCAATTAGCAAGATAAAGATCCTACTAAGCATCAACATGAGATCCCCAAAGAAATTATTTAAAAAATGTCAGGCAATATTAAACTAAGGCAGCATGAAGCAGCTAACTTGTTTGAATCCACATACATTATTTTAGTTTTTTCTTCCAGCAGAGGTCAGCTCAGCCCCTACTGTCAACAGCTTTAAAAATCGTCTCAACCGATATTGGGCCACAGTACAAAAGGTGCTGACCGACAACCACTATTCCTGACCACTTCCATGATGTGGGCTCTGAGTAGACCCAGTCTACCTAAAGCCCACTATATATATAAACACCACACCACTAAAGCGCGTGGTGCAGTGTCAGGTCGCCGAATACTTTGGCGAGCACCAGTTGTTCGCGGAC
Organism: Chirona hameri; assembly: GCA_036785665.1. Taxonomy (NCBI): domain Eukaryota; kingdom Metazoa; phylum Arthropoda; class Thecostraca; order Balanomorpha; family Balanidae; genus Chirona; species Chirona hameri. The sequence goes on along the minus strand of JAXIVJ010000344.1, from coordinate 13,375 downwards.
GCGCAGCACGGCTACCGGCGCAGCCGATCCACCGAGACGGCGTTGGCAGTGATTACCGACAGTGTATATGGGGCGATGGACAGCGGAGAAGTATCGATTCTTGTACTCCTCGATCTTTCGAAATGTTTTGATGTTATAAATCACGAAAAGATGCTAGGAAAGCTATGCTTGTACAATGTCGACACCACTTGGTTCCGACATTACCTTCAGGGCCACTCACAACAAGTAAAAGTACGTAACACCGACGGATCTGTCATTTTTTCGAAGTCTCTGCCAATCTCATCCGGAGTTTTTCAAGGTGGATCGCTCAGCTGTTTATTGTTTTCCATATTCGCGAACGATATGTGTCTGCATGTGCCGGATGTAACGATCGTGCAGTTTGCCGATGATACCCAGCTGTTGGTGTCCGGCAAAAAAGCTGACCTGGCCAGCCTGATCTCGAGAATGGAGAGAGCTCTATCAAAGCTGTTAGCATGGTTTTGTTCCAACGATATGAAAGTGAACGCATCAAAAACCCAGATGATTGTGCTCGGTACGCGCCAGATGCTTAAGGGACTGCCATCCGTTAGCATCAGATTTGCCGGTGCCACTATCCATGAGTCCGCAACTGTTAGAAACCTGGGCCTCATCATGGATAAGAACCTGTCGTACCATGACCATGTCAACCATGTTGTGTCAAAGTGCACAGGGGCGCTGCTGGCGCTTAACCACGCGAAGCATGTGCTACCGCCCTTCACACTGAAACCGATCGTGACCTCGCTTGTCGTGTCTACGCTACGATACTGCATAACTATTTATGGTACATGTGGTACCACTGAACTACGCCGGGTGCAGAAAGTGCTCAATTTCTGTGCGCGTGTAATAAGCGGCCGTCGAAAGCAAAGCCATGTGACCGATGTCCTTAGAGACTTGAAGTGGCTGAGCGCGGCAAAACTAGTCCTGTACCATAGAATATGTAACGTGCGAACTATTAGACAGACAGGCCAACCATCCAGTATAGCATGTACACTAGAGAACGCGACAGATCATGGCCACGACACCCGGAATGCCCAACGACTGCGGCTACCCCGAATACGCACCGAGGCGGGAAGAAGGCAGCTGGTGTACAGCGGTGTTGACGCCTATAACGAGTTTTGCACAACCTATGATGGACAGTCGTCCTTCAAAGGAGCACTCAGGCTGCATTTACTGCAGAACCAGACATGAACACGGTCGTTTAGACGATTCATTGTGACGACGAATGCGTGACGTGTTGATTGTGATGTGTGCTAGCTTTTAACCTTTTGTATCTTTTGACATTGCGTTAATGAAAAGCCGCAAATGAGCGGATTTAACGTGAATAAATGAACTGAACTGAACTATATAAACCTAAACCTAAACCTAAATAATCTGAACTGAGACAAGGTAGTGGCTATATGGTGTACAGTGCAGTGCAAATGTTTTGTCCACTTCCTCAGCATAACCACCGCGTCTGTCGGTGCTGCACACAGTGGAATCCAATGCAACTATGTATGCCCTCACCCCCGATATCGGGGGCGAGGGCTATAATAATTATATTGGATTCCACTGTGTGCAGTATCAACAGACGCCCTGGTGGTGTTGAGGAAATGGACAGAACATCTGCACTGCACTGTACAAGCCTTCCATTGACTAGATGATGTCATACCACAATCCATGCATGAGACCTGAGGTCCCTTATTGTCCCTTATTGCAGCATCCAAACTGCTTAGGTTGTTCATCTATGATGGCCATAGCTGTCTTAGTGATCCATTTTAAACCTGCTGGTGGAGGAAGTGGCAAACAATGGCAAAGAGTGGCAAAGTGCTGGCAAAAGTGATGGGTGGGAGGTATTAATAGCGGCAGTATTGTACAGCAATTGACAAGCTCAGATAACCTCAGATTCAGATAAATTACACATATAAATATGATTTGTATTAATTCACAGATGTCATGTCAATGCTACATTATGGGTGCTTTGTGCAGGGTAGTGTTTTTAGTTTACACAATGAAGCATCCTTAAATGTGAAAATAACTGGTAGGTAATACTCATACTATCAATGGAACATCTTTCTGAACAGAACAGTAAGATAAATACATTTGCATTACAAATATACCTACTTTATAAGAGATAGTAGATATTCAACCAGTGCATCACTATTTATAATATTCTGAATGCTGAATCATTGATCAAATGTCATCTTAATTCCTTTATCATCAACTGGTTGGGACATGGTATAACAAATTACAATGCATCATTTAAGAGAAAAGTATATTCCAAATGTTTGAAATTTAATGTAGAATAATACCTAACTGCAAAGTGTTTTCCCAGTACATTCAGAGCTTTCAAAAGCTATACAATATAGTTGTACTAAAGAATACCATAAAATAAAGGCATAATAGTTAGTAACAAACAACATTATACATACTTAAATAGCATGTGCTACAAAAAACAATCATTTTAACAGCAGAGCAAGAATGCCCAACTAAATACTTTGGCTTGATATTCCCTTGGGTAGGGTAAACTGCTATAACCTCCGGACACATACAAACCTCAAACTTTTCATACTATCAGAATGTAAACAATACTGACTCACTAAAGCACTGTTCATCAGTATCATCTATAATCTGATAGCATGAAGTCAGAGGTTAGGATGTGTCCAAAAATTGAAATTTTACCCTACATCCATCACAATACTCTGCATTATTTTATCTGTGAAGTGAGTCACTGCAAGACTTTTTGGCCTTTACAAAATACAAATACACAAAGCTAAGCCTACATTTCTTTGAAGATTGGGATACACAACACAACAACAATGGGATGCACAACTATGAAAACTGAATACACACAACACTGCTCAGACATTCTGCCACATTCCTTCATACTATCAGCAGTGTGATCGCTAAATTCATGAAATATTTAATGAAAAGTAAACATATAATGCACAGCAAGCTGGTTCAGTCGCAAAAATAAGAATAATAGGGTCCAAAGCAAATTGCGGCATTTACGACTCAGCACTCACATGGTACAATACGTGCCATCCCTGCTTCGCCTCGATGTCATTGTAGTCTTTTTCAAGACTGGCAACAGTTTCTTCTGATATCATGGTATTAAATAGGAGTTTAACAACATTTATCTGGCCTTACGCAACTCCATATCAAACTGCGCCAATCGCACCTAACACCTCTCACAGCACCGGATAATGGAGATCTTCGCAGACGTGATCGCCGCCGCCACAAAACATAGAGCCAAAGCTGCGTATTTCGACGGAGACAGCAAGAACTTGATGACGTTCTTTACCGTGAATGAAGCCTAGAGGAACGTTGCTATTGGCTACAGCTTAGTAGATGACGTCATTATTGCGTCATAGTTTCGGCTCCATCATTACGATTTCAATGGAGAATCTGGCAGCTCATACAAGTGAAGATACCATATTAAATAATTTCCTTCGTAGTTCCCTTCAAACCGAAAATATTTGTTTTCGTGGCTCCGCCGCCGTTTTCAGGGACTGAAATGGAAAAATTAAAATAAATAAAATTTGTCCGGGAGTGGATGTGCGACTATTTTATAGAGCTGATGACGCACGTTCTTTGACATGAACTTGGTCCCCACGTGCTTCACTCTTGCTGTTTTAGGTGGATTACAGAATACAAAGACTGCGTTGCGCATGTATATATTGTTCTGGACATTAAATTGGGTTCAAAGACGAGCTCATGCTCCGAAACTATGGGACCGATCTGGGTCATTTCTACATCATTCGATTCGGCGTGGTCCAAAATAGTGTAGTTCCGAGTTTTATCCATTTTGGTCCAATTTAAGTGGACCAAATTTGACCAAAACCACCCAAAACTTTTTTGGTGGGTTTTGCCTAATTTGGTCCACTTAGAGTGGACGAATCTGTATAAAATCCAAAACGGCACCGTTTTTGGCCACGCCGGATCGAATGGTGAAGAAATGACCCAGATCAGTCCAATAAAATCGGAGCATGGGCTCGCCTTTGAACCCAATGTAATGTCCAGCACAGATATATGCGTTGCGCATACCGGGTGGGCCTGAATAAGTACCTTTATATTTTGTCCTATAAAAAGCTGTTTACTCTCTGAAAGTCAGACTTTAATTTAAATCATGAGCAGTGGCGGATCTAAGTTAGGGCAATACAGGTAATTGCCCCCAAAATGAAAAATCGGTAGGCAAACGTATGTTTTCCCCCGGTCCCAAACCTTTCCGGAAGTTGGTGATTTTTTATTCCGGGAATTCGTGATTTATCTCCCACCCTCCCGCTCCACGACTGTTCGCGTTGACAACCGGACGCCCCCCCCCCCCCTCACCCCCCCCCCCTCCCCCCCCCCCCCACCCCCCACCCCCACCCCACCCTCGCTCAACGACTCTTTGCACGACTACCCGACACCACCCCCCCACCCCCTCCCCCCCCACTCAATAATTTTTCGCTGACGAAATGGAGCGAAACTTTTGCCCCCGAAACTCGAAACCTAGATCCGCCACTGATCATGAGTGTCAGAACTGTGAGTCTGTGATGGATATGTTAATCCTACATTTGTTTCAAAATCTATGAAAGGGCAGGGAAAGCAAAACTATGTCCCCCTCCCCTGAAATTTAGCCAACGGTACATGTTTCTGATCAAAAATAGTCACGAAATCGGCTGCCTAAAGATAAAGAGACGCAATAACCCCGAGTGTTCTGGAGCAGGGGCGGATCCAGGTGGGGACAAAGGGGACTTGCCCCCCCCCCCCCCCCCAGGTGGCCTGTCGTACAGTGGCTGACGACGCGCTCTACCCCCCCCCCCCCCACCCACCTCCCCCTACCCCCGGTCAACACGTATTCGCTGACGGCTTACTACCCCCCCCCCCCTCCTCCGGTCAACAATTTTTCGCTGACGACTGACGTCTCGCTACCCCCCCCCCCCCACTCCAGCTCAAAACCCCACTGGATTTGCCCCCTCCCCCATAAAAAAGCTAAATCCGCCCATTGACCTCAAAAGGATTAGACACACTTCTTGACTTTTCACAACATGCCTCATGACGGCGCCGCAGAAGGGCAGAACGCTTCTGTTTACCATTGGGCTTCCTATTGCCTTTTGTTAATTTTGTGTTTGCCTTTTGTTAATTTAATTTTGTGGATTTTTGCTCAGAATTGATCTCCTAAAATACTCTGATTCTCAGGATCACTCCATTTGTCACCATTTCCTTTCAACGCGCCTTTAAAAGTTGCCCACCCGTCATACGTTTAGCATTGTGGCAGTAACTAACAGCGGCCAGAGGCCAGAGCGCCTCCTCTCAGGCAGCCAGAGCGCCCCCTCTCAGGCGACCAGAGCGCCTCTTCTCAGGCGGCCAGAGCGCCCCCTCTTAGGCCAGCAACCCCTGCCAAACACAAAGCGGTCCTCGGCTGAGTTGCGGGGGGCAACTCACCCCCCCCCCCTGCCCCCTCTTCCGCCGCCACTGTCCAGAACATGGGCGATCCGATTTCTTTTACCTTTCTCGTATGGCGGCGCTAGTGTCGCCCGGCAGGCACCGCCGGCCGGCTGCCGGCTGCCGCGCTTCTGCCGCCTGAAAGGAGGCGCTCTGACTGCCTGAGAGGGGGCGCTCTGGCTGCCTGAGATGGGGCGCTCTGGCCGCCTGAGAGGGGGCGCTCTGACCGCCTGAGAGGGGGCACTCTGGCCGTCTGAGAGGGGGCGCTCTGGCTGCTTGAAAGGGGCGCTCTGGTCACCTGAGAGGGGGCGATCTGGTCGCCTGAGAGGGGCGCTCTGGCCTCCTGAGAGGGGGCGCTCTGGCCGCTTCAGAGGGGGCGCTCTGGCCGACTGAGAGGGGGCGCTCCGGCCGCCTGAGAGGAGCGTTCTGGCCGCCTGAGAGCTCTGGCAGCCTGAGAGGGGGCGGTCTGGCCGCCTGCGAGGGGCTCTCTGACCGCCTGAGAGAGGGTGCTTTGGCCGCCTGAAAGGGGGGCATTCTAGCCGCCTAAGAGGGGCACTCTGGCCGCCTGAAAGGGGGCGCTCTGGCCGCCTGAGTGGAGGCGCTCTGGCGGTCTGAGAGGGGCGCTCTGTCCGTCTGAGGGGACTCTTTGACCGCCTGAGGAGCGCTCTAGCTCCGCCTGTGTTTCAAGGCCTCATCTTACATGGAGATGGATTTGAAAGGAAATAGTATCCGTTCACGAAAACACATGCTAATTTGGATGAAGCAATATGCCAAAGTTTATATTTGATACACAAAGGCGTATACTTCAACAGACCATAATTTAGCAGACTTGTGAATCGTGACATAGAAGCAAGGTCGATTACACCCTGGCGGATCTTTAGATAAAAATATATTATTAAAATGACCAGCAAGGCAAGACAACATACAACATTTCCTTTCGTTAGACAAAACGGTTGTTTTTATCTATGCGAAGTTAAAGTTGCATCCGATTCTATCCAGTTTATGAAACACTTGTTTATGTTCCACTTCAATTTGTCTGTGACGTTTCACGCATCCCTATTTTCAAAACCAGGATGAGCTATAAAATATGTTACAAGCGCTTTGGGCAAAATACAAGATTTGGATCCGTTGGAATGGTTTCGTTAGAACGTTTTTTTTTTGTCAGCGTTCGTACGTGTTGTTGGAACGTTTTTTTATCCGTATATTTTTGGGATTCGTTGGAACGGCTTCGTTAGAATGTTTTTTTTTTCACAGCCTTCGTACGTGTTGTTGGGACGGATTTGCTCTGTATATTTTGCCAATGCAAGGGGCGGGGCTGGTGGGGCCGCATTTGGAAGCGTTCGTACGTGGATCCGTTTCATCGTTTGTCTTCTTCTCTCGCATGATTTTTTTTTATTCAGTGTTCGTACGTGTTGTTGGAACGTTTTTGTTCTCCGTATTTTTGACAATTGCAAGGGGCGGGGCCGCTAAATACATCGGACAACTTATTTACGCCGTAGAGTTAGGTTTATCTACGAGATGGTCTGGGGGGTCCGGGGGTGGCGACAGCCCCCCCCCCCCCCCCCGTAGGTCGCAGCGCAGTGAGCGAATGCGAGCGAAGCGTTCTAAACGTGGGTTCCTGTGGTCGTAATTGCTGTACAGTTTAGGTCAGGTTGATTATGTTATAACAATTGTGTAATTACAACTGTATAATTACAATTTTGTAATTATAATTGTATAATTACAACTTTGTAATTACAATTTTGAATCACAATTTTGCATTTTTTTATCATTCCAATATCTTAATAATATATCGAACCGAGCGCAAATTAGCCTGCCTACGCATTGTTATTTACCATGAAGGCATACAATGTTTCTATGTACCAAACTTCTATGAACAATCAACAAGCATTTGAAAAAAGTGCATTGAAATCGGACGGCAAACTATTTAGTGTTCACGACTTATTAAAAAAGTGTTTTCCCCTCAATTTGCAACAGACAGGTATTTAATATATTACAATGCACACATGAAACATTTATTTAAACTGTTTATCCATAATCAATCAATAAACGTTTCATAAAACCGTGATGCATTCCGCGGATTAATTCGGCCAAGGACGGCGACGTATTTAGTGTATGCGATTTGTTTCATTGACCAATCAGGGACGTTGTCACGCTTCTTGGAGCACTTACTTCATTGCTGGCCAATGCCATGTTTACAAATAGCATTAAAACCAGAGATAGTGATGGATTATACTGTTCGTCACCATATGTTAGTACATATTTTTGATTGCCCATAATTCAATTTTTTAAATATAAAATGTTGTTATTTCACTTTTAAATTGAGGCACGATAATTTGAAACCATACAGTGTCACAGAAAAATCCAGATAAATAAATAAAAAGTGAATATTTCACTCTAATACATGTTATTGTTTTTATGTAGCTTGTCTCAGGGAAGCGCCATTTACTTTGTACATCTCCATTCAGCTGAACGTTCCACTATTTTGGATGGATGGATGGATGGAAACCATGGATTACCTAATACTAGGTATTAGGTAATCCATGCTAAAACTATGCGTACTAGGGTAAAACCACGGTCAAACTATTGAATATGTTACTCATTATTGGGACACAGTAAATGTGCACGTGTGCTCCCGTACCGTTTCATATTTCAAACCTGTTTTAGCTTTACCAGAGCGCGCCCGCTCGGTCATCGCCCAAAAAGGCGTTTTACTGGTATAATATTGTGGCCTAAATCCGAGGAGATATCATTTCGCCCATTTTTTTTTTTGGGGGGGGGGGGGCGCTTGGCCCGAGGGGGCGCCCTGGGTTTCTTTCCCCCCAGGCCCCATCCGAAAATACCTTCTGCCGCCACTGGTTCTGGACTTGGTGAAACTAATTAAAGGAAATAGTTCACCTTGGATTTTTTTCCCAAACACGATTTGATTATATTTTGTTTAGTACAATTTCTTTTTATATTGTCAAAAATGGCCTTATATCGCGCCGATTCAGGACAGAAGGCCGTAAATGATTATTGTTTATCAAAAATATATGCATACTCTCTGAGTCAGAGTCCTGACGTCACGCGAATTAAACAAATGGCTCAGCCAATCAGATTCAAAAGTAGTCGCGTAAGGATAGACTCGCATTAGAGAAGTGCCAACCAGCGGCCGGCGGTTCGCTTGCTAGCACCAGCTGCAAGCTGATTGACGGATGGTATAGCCTCTGCCCGGGCTAGATCCAGCACCACATTCTTTCGCCAGCAATGCATTCCTTCGCCAAAAAATCAAATATATTCGGCTGCAGAGTCTGTTCAGTCAAGAAAACTTGCATATGGGGGTTTTACCAAGACGCAGGGCCTATTCTAACATGTTAACTGGGGGGGGGGGGGCAAATGCCCCCCCAGTGAGCCGTTTTGCCCCCCCCCAGTCAAGAAATGTTGCCCACCCTGATTTCAGTATTTCCATGTCATTTTTCGCTTGATAGGTATTCAATTAAAATAAAATATGTTTACCTGGTGATAAATGTATACAAATCCAATGAAAATGTCATGATATTCCTAAGTTTTAGTATTTCCCAGCCAAAATAAGTATTTTAACATTATTTCCGGAATATCTTGAATTTCAATATCCTTTGAACATCACCCATTGGCGGCAGAGTGGGGGAGAGGGGGGTGTTGTTGGATCAGAAACGTCGCCACACAATTTGGAGTGGGTGGGGGCGACTGCTGAGCCGATTGTGTTCAAATTTGGATTGTGGTTAGGGATCTCTCAGTCGCCACATTCTCACAAGTCAGGGGTGGGGTGCTTCTGCACGTGCGCACGTGTGCACCACGTATTTGTATCTCAGAAACTACTTCCCTGATCGAGTTGAAATTCACCATACATTTCCTTTGCGTTCGCTCGTTCATCGCCAACTACGGCGCCTTACTGGTTCGGTAAAAAACAGTTATGGAAGAAAAATGACGAATGACCTCAGGGTGAATAGATTTTACATCGTGGAGGTCACAGGATACAAAATACCACATGGATTGGCGGATCCAGAACGGTTGGTTGGGGGGGGGGGGGAAATTCCAAAAAGTGTCACAATTATGAAAACGCATCGGATTTGGCTTGCTTATGCATTGATAGCTGATTTAACCCGCGCCGTGCCGGGGGGGGGGGGGGGGGGGGCGTTTAGACGCCCCCCTCCCACAGGTTTTTCAAGGATAGCGGAAAAAACGGCGGCACGCAGCGCCACCGTTTTTAGCATAGCTGTTCAAACAGCAATTGTCCACATTATGTTAAAAAAATACCTCGGTTCATCTCAAGTCAGGTCACCAGACCAAGTCACGTGACCCCAGCTCCAAAAAAAGCTTGTGGTCACACCATAGCCACAGTTTTTGGCCGATAGACATCGTACTTACAGGATTTTATAAAGTCCTAGGTACCTACAATTCGGATCGGATCGGATGTTTGATATCAGTGACCTAAGGTCGGGTCAATTTCGTGACCTACCCATTATAAGTCAATGGGGGAAATATTCAAATGCTTCCTATTCTGAGGATACGCACGATATCAGCCCAATTCCTTCTAGATAATGTTATCATAGGACATTCTTGAAGTCCCAAGTGCAATTTTCGTTCAGTGACCCCTACAGGGTCAGCCGAGGTCATCCGAGGTCACCAACACTTTTGTGTCAATAACTCTCGACAAAACAAAGATAGATAAGTGAAACTGCCACTAATGTGTTTGTCTCGTCGAGGCACGTCTCCCAATGTCCAGCATGACCTAATTGGGTCACCATTTGACCTTGACCTGAGGTCAAATATCTAAAATGACCTATCCTGGTCACCATGAATATGATTCGAAGTGCCTTGACGAGACAAACACGATGACGTCAAAATTATTTCCTTATCATATTCAGGTAAAAAGTAATTTGTGAAAATTCTTTTTGCTAAAAAATAGTTTTACATTTGATGAGCTCTGGAGCCTAAGCTATTGATCTGAGCTGAAATCTGCGGACACGTGGCGATCCGTGTCGATTGAATGTTTCAAGAGCTTTCCATTTTTTTTCTCGTTTGTTCCTAGCTAGCATAGTTCCTGTGATATCTGGAGGTTTCTGGAGTCTGAGTGAAGTCCTAGAAATGGAGAATTTTAACTTTGATGACCTCTGGTGACCTCAATATTAACCTGTTAAGAAAATGCCGAAATAGCTTCAAAATGCTTTTGGACAAGCTTTCGAACGATGTTTTCGGGCTTGGTGTACGTCTCATAGGAGCCGAGTTCGAGGGGGGGGGGGGGCGTCGAAACGCTCCCCCCTATGATCTCGAAACCACGCAACGTAACAAGCAAAAAAACGGTGTTAGATAGGTCGAGACAAGCTCTATGGAAAGTATATCGGTATTTGTTTAGGTCAGGTCAATATTGAGGTCACCAGAGGTGATCAAAGGTCAGATTTTACAGTTTTAGGACTTCGCTCCAGAAATCCCCAGATATCACATGAACTATGATAGCTAGGAACAAACGGAAAAGTAATGGAAAGCTCTTGGAAAATTCAATCGACAGGGCTCAGAAATGACTCAGATTTTAGCTCAGGTCAATAGTTTAGGCTCCAGAGGTCATCAAATGTCAAAAATGTTATTTTGTTGGCAAAACTGTTTTTCACAAATAACTTTTTACCTAATAAAGAGAAAGCATTACTTACGTTTGACGCCATCGTGTTTGTCTCGTCAAGGCGCTTTGAATCATGTTAATGTTGACTAGGTTAGGTCAACTGAGAAATTTGATCACAGGTCAAGGTCAAGTGGTGACCCAATTAGATCATGTTGCATATTGGGGGACGTGCCTCGACGAGACAAACACATTGGTACCGTTTTCACTTCTCTATCGTCATTATGTCGATAGTTATTGACAAAACAGTGTTGGCGGTCACTAAATTGACCTGACCTTAGGTCACCGATATAAAAAAAAATCCGAGATAAACAAATTGTAGGTATCTATCATCTTATCAAATCCTGCAGGATTGAAACCGATCGGCCTAAAACTGTGGCTGCGGTACTACCGCAAACGTTTTGGAGGTGGGGTCATCACCTGACCTGGTCTGGTGACCTGACCTGAGATGATCCGAGATCAAGAATTTGACATAATGCGGGTAGTTCATTTCCGAACAGGTATGCAAAAAACGGCGGCGTGCAGCGCCGCCATTTTTGCGCTATCTGCGAAAAACCGGATGTGTGGGTGGATTTCGCCCCCCCCCCCTCCCTCCCCGTCCAGGGCGCGTGTTAAAGCTAACTTTCCTTAGTAAAAGTTGCTGAGATTTTCTTCTATATCAAGACATGTGTCAATCTTTCGCCGATTTCAGGCGGTTTGGGGGGGGGGGGGGCAATTGCCCATTTTGCCCAACCCTAGATCCGCCACTGGATCTTTGTATTTTTGCAAAAGATGCAGGACTCTGGGGAAAATTGTGGCAAATTTGGCCATTTCCTGTGGATTTATATGCATTTTCATGTTTCCCCAATGACTTATAATTGTGAAGTCACAAAATAGACTTCACCTTAGGTCACCGATATACAAATCATCCGAAATAGCAGAATTGTAGGTGTTTGTAACCTGCTTAAATCCTGTGAGTATTCAACTGATCGGTCAAACAATGTGCTACGGCGGCACGACCTCACATTTTTTGGAGGTGGGATCACTAGACTTGACTTAGTGACGTGACCTGAGGAGACCCGAGGTAAACAAATTAACAGGATTTTGGCAATTGATAGGCAAGCAGTTGTATCAAAAATGGCGGCGCGAAATGGCGTCGTTTTCCGCTATTTCCACAACAAATCTAAGGGGGATGGCATCCGCCCCCACTGGCGGATCCAGGGGCGGACATCGGGCAACCCCCCCACACACACAAGAATCTGGGGGGGGGGGAGGGCATGCAATACAAGTATTCCCCCCCCCCTGTGCCTTCCCTGCACTGACCGTGGAAAACAATGATCTTAGGAGAAAATTTCATGAAAACGGAAGTTTTTTCTTTTCTCAAGTGATTGAATTTGAAGTTTGTATATATCCCTTGCTTTCAATGATATACAAAACAGCACACCTGATGCAATTCATGCAGCCCCGGTGACACGCGCCCCGCTGGGAGGGGGGGGGAAGAATTTGCCCCCTCCCGTATTTTCTCAATAACTTTAAAACTGTGATAGATATCAACGTGAAACTTGCAGTACCTTATACTGCTCCAATTATAAGTCTTCTCACTCAATTTCAATTAAATTTATGTAGTATTTTGGGAGATAATAACGTTTTAATGACGTCATGTCATGCCATTTTTGGTGGAAAAACATTAAATGTTGGGAAAATCGTAAAAATAGAGTTTCAAAGCAAATTGCAAATAAAAAACGTCAAAAGAAAGGAAATTACATTTTCTTCCAAATGGCTGTCTCGGATTTGTGATGTTTTGGGTTATTTGACCCCCCAATTTTTTTTCTCGGAAAAATGTCCACAAAATCAATTTTTGTGAATTCGAAAAGTGAATTTCTTAAGCTCGAATACCAAAATCAAGTGACTGGCCCAAATCCACGGAGGAAAAAAATGGGGTACCTTTTGCCACAAAAAGGTGCCCCCAAAAATGGGGATACCTTTTTGCCCCCCCCCCCCCCAGTGGTTTCCCCTTAAAATAGGCCCTGCCAAGACGGGCTACAAAACTGCTATCTCAGTTTAAAACTAATGTTGAAGGTGAACTATTTCCTTTAAAGGAAATGGTTCACCTTCAACATTAGTTTTAAACTGAGATAGCAGTTTTGTAGCCCATGTTTTGTAGCCCGTGTTGTTGACAAATGTGCCAAATATCAGACACAGAATACGAGGATACAAGCATGTCCGTCAAGTTAGCGTCGTATTCGTATTCGTTTTCAACGCCGAGTTCCGATTTGCCCCAAATTATGTATATGGGTAGATCTCGTCGAGTTATGTTCGAATATGCTATCAGTTTTTCCC
>JAXIVJ010000343.1:0-252500 GCA_036785665.1 Chirona hameri | reverse complement strand
TTTGGAAATATTTTGTTTTTTAAAGCATATCTTGAACATCAAGCCAAAACAATGCATTTGCAACATTTCCAGGTACAACGTATGACCGTCTCATCCCTCAGCCAGACCAGAAACAGCGTATGACCGTCTCGCCAGTGTATAGTGCCCTGGTCTCGCCCCTCAGCCGGACCGGGGCAGCGGGGCAGCGTATGTCCGTCTCGCCCCTCAGCCAGACCAGGGCAGCGTATGCCCGTCTCCTCCCTCAGCCGGACCGGGGCTGAGGGAGGGCATGGCCGTCTCACCCCTCAGCAGGACCGGGACAGCGCACGGCCGTCTCGCTCCTCAGCCGGACCGGTGCAGCATATGGCCGTCTCGCCCCTCAGGCAGACCGGGGCAGCGTGTGGCCGTCTCGCCGCTCAGCCGGACCGGTGCTGCGTGTGCCCGTCTCGCCCTCAGCCAGACCGGGGCAGCGTGTGGCCGTCTCGCCGCTCAGCCGGACCGGTGCAGCGTATAGCTGTTTTACCCCTCAGTCAGACCGGTGCAGCGTATGGCTGTCTCTCCTCTCAGCCAGACCGGGGCAGCGTATATCCGTCTCCCCTCCCCCTCCCTCAGCCGGACATCCCCTCACACAGACCTTCTCACCCCTCAGTCAGACCGGTGCAGTGTATGTTCATCTCGCCAGTCGCCCCTCACACAGACCGGGGCAGCGTATGGCCGTCTCCTCTCAGCATGAATTAAGGGAGGGATAATTATCCGCGGTAAACGTAATCTTAAATAGGATCGTACCTTAGGCGCGCGCAACTATCCGTATCCCGTTCGAAATATTCGCACCACACCGAGCCGCGTGCGGCGACAGCCGAGTCGAACCTCTGCACCAGTGACGTCACGCTAATGTTTGTGGCGCTAAAATCCCCGGATGACTCTACCTCCCTTATACGGCCTTGGCGTTTTGCAGCAGTAGCAGTACAGGGGATGGGAGGGAATGCGGAAGTGAGCAGCTAAATCAACAGGTATGTAAATCGGTGGCTTTTATTTGGATGTAATATATATATTTGTATTGTTAAGGAATTATGACTGATGTCGGTGCTTTCGGTTCTTTAAACTGTTTCTGTTTTCAAACTCACAATCGTTTCAATTATTGGGAATGGAAACTAAAACTTACCAAGGAAAATATTATTTATATTAAAGATCAAGAGGGACAGCGGATTGAAGGAAATAAAGGAAAATGCTAACATGTGTCACTTTGAGTTGGGTCTGGTGGTATTATATTTAAAGGATACAAATGATATTGACTACCCAAGCAACAAATTAGTTTAAAGACATAAAGACATAAAGACAAAAGAAAAGTGCAACAAAGAGCCTCTTGGGCCCATCCGAGGTTGCACCCCACCCCCCCCCCCCCTACACCAGTCTCGCCCCTTCAAATCACCTTACTCTACCTGCATAAAAGAAGGCTAATCCCACAAGTATTTATGAACTAATCCCTTCTCTGTAAAGTATTTATCTAATCTAATTTTGAAGGAAGCAAGTTTCACTGCATCAGCGACATCCCCTGGTAGCATATTCCAATGTCCTACAACCCTTCTACTGAAAAATGACTGTCGTAGCCTAGTCCTACTTTGTTTCATAATGAGTTTATGCTGATGACCTCTACCTCGATTTTCCCTATTGAACTCAAACATACCCTTTAAATATCCAGAATGCTGACTATTTACAAATTTGAAGACTTCAATTAGATCTCCTCTTAGCCTTCTATATCTAAGTGAAAACATACCCAATTTCTTTAATCTATCTTCATAAGGTAAACTACCAAGACAATTAACCATTTTTGTTGCCCTTTTTTGAACTCTTTCTAACAACCAGCAATCTTTCTCATATGTTGGAGACCAGGCTTGTACACAATACTCCAAATGTGGTCTAATGTATGCACAATACAGTTTTGTTATTACCTTTTCACTCTTGTAGGAAACATTTCTGTTAATGGCCCCTAGCATTCTAAGTGCCTTTTTCCTAGCTTCTACAACCTGGTCTGACGCTGATAGTCTATTGTTTACCATGACACCTAAATCTCTTTCCTTTTCAATCTGCTCCATTTTCTGCCCACCCATTTCATACCTATGTTTACTGCTAACCCGTCCAGCGTGCATAATCTTACATTTACTCAAATTGAATTTCATCTGCCATGCTTCAGACCACTCAACTAGCTTGTCCAGATCTGATTGAAAAACATCCTGATCATGTTTTCCTCTAATAATCCTGACAACTTTTAGATCGTCTGCAAATTTCAAGACTTTGCTGTCTATACTGTTCTCAATTGCATTCACAAATATTATAAAAAGCAACGGGCCCAGGACTGAGCCCTGTGGAACCCCACTGAGAACCTCCTTCCATTGTGATTGGCACCCATTCAATATAACCCTTTGCTGGCGTCCTGAAAGCCATGTTTCTATCCAATCCAGAATCTTGCCCCTGATCCCATGAATTTTAAGTTGCAACCCCAGTCTTGTATGGGGGACTTTGTCAAATGCTTTACTGAAATCAAGAAAAGCTACATCTAGCTGTTTACCCTGATCAAAGCTATCTGTTGCAACATCCAAAAACTCCAGAAGATTAGTTAAACAAGAACGGCCCTTCCTAAAGCCATGCTGTGTATCCTTGATGAGTTCATTTTGCTCCAAGAATTCAACAATCTTATCTTTGATGATTGATTCAAGCACCTTGCAGACTAATGAGGTCAGACTAACCGGTCTATAGTTTTCCTCTTTACTTCTATCTCCCTTTTTATGAATAGGAACAACATATGCTCTTTTCCAATCAAGTGGAATTTTACTATCTGCGAGTGATTTATAAAATATTATGGCTAATGGAACCGACAACTCCCTTTCAGATTCTCTTAAAAGTCTAGCATGGATTTCATCAGGTCCTTCTGCCTTGTTAGGCCTTACTTTCTTTAGATATTCTAGAACAAGTTCACTACTTATGCCACCTAGCTCTCCTATAGTCTCCTCTGTCTCTAGCTCAGGCTGAAGTGCTGCAATACTACGCTGGTCCTCGATAGTAAAGACAGATTGAAACTGATCATTAAGCACTTCAACCATTTCACTGTCCTTGCTAACTAACACATCATCTACCTTAAATGAACCTATATTTTTGGAAACTGTACTTAACTTATAAAAACTGAAGAACTTCTTACTATCTGCATTACAATGTCTAGCTAAATCAAGTTCCTTTGCCCTTTTAGCTGCTCTGACCTTTTTCTTAACTGAATTTCTTGCATTCTGGTAGGCCTTCTGATTTATATCTAGTGAAGATCCCTTCAAAATGCCAAATGCACTTCTTTTAGCTTGTATAGCACTCCTTACTTCTGGGGTAAGCCAAACTGGTTTGCCCTTGGTTCTGTTACGTTTGTGCCTGAGGGGTATATGCCGATTCTGAATTTGGCTTAATCTAGCTTTGAAAACATTCCAGGCCTCACATGCATCTAAACCTGCCAACTCAACGTTCCATTTTATCTGTGCGAGGTCATTTCTAATACCATCAAAATCAGCCCGGCTGAAGTTTGGAACCATAATAAGGTTATCTTTGGGCCTCATTTCTGATGAGATATTGAATTTAACCATATTGTGATCACTGGTTCCTAGACCTGCACAAATACTTATGTCACTAACTAGATCACTGTTGTCTGAGAATACAAGGTCTAGAATGGAGCAATGTCTGGTTGGCTCTGTTACAAACTGATGCATGAAAAGCTCCTCTTCAAAGATTTGCCTATACAACCTACACTCATTTGTTTCCTCTGCTATACTTTCGTATCCTCTTAAGTTAAAATCTCCCATAATAAGACACTGAGCCCGAAAGTTCCTACGTATTTCCTCACAAATATCTTGGTCTGTTTCAGCTTGGGAGTTCCTTGGAAGATTCCCTGGTCTGTAAAATGCACCTATCCTCAACCTTCCTCTGTTTCCTGTACCAATTTTAATGTCAAGCCAGATTGATTCTACTTCTTTTACTTTACTAGAATCATCAACTCTAGTAGTGCAGTACAAGCTATTTACATATACAAACACTCCGCCCCCCTGCCGTGATTCTCTGCAGTATGAGAACATGTTATACCCTTGTAACTCGAAATCCTGTAGCCTATCCCTATTATACCCCTCACTAACCCATGTCTCGGTTACACAAATGATATCAGGCTTTTCAAGGGCAACATAACACTCAAACTCATCAAATTTAGACCTAATACTTTGGGCATTCAGCAACACACATGTGATCTTATACTTTGAGCTGACTCTACTAATTCTGAGGGAATTATGATCTACTGTCCTATTCCAATGCTTACTTCCTGATGCCCTAGTACTAGCGTCCCTGAACCCCCCCCTCCTACCTAGTTTCCCTGAATGACACTTCTGTAGGCATCTCCCAAAGCCCTTGCCCCCTCATCCGATAAGTGAAGCCCATCCTTCATATAGTACCTACGCCACTCATAAAACTGATCCCATAAGTCTACATAACTAAGCCCCATAGCTGAACATAAGTTCTGAACTGAGCTGTTCACAGACAGAGCTCTCGAGTACCACTCCTCACTGGCTCCACAGCGAGGGAGGATGCCAGTCACAATGACTGGTTTCCTGGACTCCTTCAACCTCTGCAGCAGGCTCCGGTACTCCGCTACTATTCTCACACTCTGCCTAGGTCCTATGTCGTTCACCCCCACCTGTAGTATAACTGTCTCCGGGCTACTCCTACCAAGTTCTGCCTCAATGACAGGGCCCATATCAACTACTCTTGCCCCTGGTTTGACTATACATCTGTCCCTCTTCCCACAGAATGTTCGCCTTAAGGGCCTTACCCTTGAGTCCCCAACCACTAAATGCTGAATCTCTTCCCTGTCACTTTCAGCTGCTGACTCTAACGCACTGAACCTATTTGCTATTGTAACCTGCGGATGTTCTCTGGGGCTGTACTGCCTGACTCTACCCTGAACTTTTGTCCATCCCTCCTGATCCCCTTCCCTCTTCCTCCTCCAGATTCTGCTACCACCCTCCATTACCCAGCACCCCTCCTCATCCTTACTGTCTGTGGCCCTAGCATTACTTTCCACAATGTTGAGTCTCCAGAAACGTGACCCTCCAACACACTTCCAAACCCCAGCCGCACTATCCACCTTTGCCTTATCCTCCTCCCTTATGCCCCTATCAGAACTACCACTGGTCCCTGATCCTGTAGGCTCCTTTTCTGACCCCCTAACCACGATCTGCGCATACGTTCCTTGGTCAGGAGCTACAACCCTCCTGCGGCTCATCTCTACACCTACACTTACTTAACTGCGCCTCAAGCTCTGCTTACCCTAGCCTGGAGGACCTCTAGCTCTGCTACCTTCGCCTGCATCCTAGTCATGCTCATTTGAATACACTAGTAACTTAGGTATATAACTTAGGTACTATGCACTTTTCAATACTTTACTAACTTAACTTAACTTTTTTTGTTTTTTTTGTTTGTTTTTTTCTTCTTCTCTCTAAACCTTAACTAGATCTAAGTAAAAGCTAGTGACACAAATCAGATCATGAGTGCACCTAATACTAAGGACTAAATATCTAATCACTTAAATAAACTGAATACTAAATACACCTTAATTATCCCTAATTTTCTAAATATCTACTTATCCTCCAACCCTGCAACTAATAACACAAAAATAAGACTAAGACAATTTTGGCGCACACAAGCTAGAATGAAAAGTCCTTTAAAAAGCCAAGTAAGAGGTAACAGCTAACTATGAATGCTTAAAAATAATACCTAAACGATCCACAAAACTAAATATCTAATCCTTATATCTAAATATAATGTGGTTCCTCAAAAAAATACACAAAACAACAGAGCTATCCAACAGCTACTTAGCTTGTCTAAAGCGGGGTTCAGAGTTTTGAAGGGCTAACGAGGTAGCCTCACTGTACTGTACACAAACACTGATCAGTTTGTTAACAAAAGAGACGGCTCTGTGTATGCCAATTAGTGACAACCCTCCAGACCTGATCTTCTTGACTGAAACTATCCTGAAGGCCCAGAAGCTTCCAAATAGCATTTCACTACTCCTATTCCTGGGTACTCGCTGTTCATAATTTTGATCCATCATCTGCTAACCTAGGAATGAGTGGGAAGAGGGAAATATGTGTTCATGCTGCTAGTCACCTCCATGCAGTCAAAGTCCAAATGTCTCCTTGCTGCTTGGTTGAACAGGTGTGGTTGAGTATTGCCCCAAGGGAGAGGAACATGATTTTGCTTGTGGGATGCATATACAGAAGTCCCTCAGCAGACACACAGACCAGTGTGCATCAGCTGGGGCAAATCCTTCAGTAAGCGAGTAGCACCAGGCACACTCACCTGATGATAACAGGGGACTCTTTAACCTGCCTCAGAATTCAGATAGATTGGGATATATGCCTCTCCACTGGCTCCAGATACCCACCCATTCTCACTCCTTTATTGAGACCACACATACCTGTTATTTACATCAGCATGTTGACAGGCTACTCGATTCAGAGCTGAGAGAAACTCAAACGTGCTTGATTTAGTCTTTACCAATGAGCAAGGCATGGTAAAGAATCTTCAGTTTCTACCAGGTCTAGGAAACAGCAATCATGTTATTATTTGCTTTGCACTTTTTTGCTTCTCAGCGACGAAAACTGCACCAAGGTTGGAAAACACACATACCAAACTATGATGATCTGACCAATTGCCCAACAACTGTCAACTGGACCCAGATGTATAACATGAACCTAGATGAAGTTTCTAAGTTCTTCCACCTAAATCTGGCCTGTAGCATTGCTGCCTGCTCTGTCAGGAGGCCAAGACCAATGCAAAACCTGTATATAGACAGAATAGCCTGGAGACTGAAGAAGAAAAAAAACTCTGTGCTGTGGAGAATCTTCACCCAGACACAGGACATACTGGACCAAGTGTTGGATTTTTTATTTCATGACCTGGTCCCAGAGTAAAAATCCATAGGTGGAGAGAAATTTGTATTGGCAGGCAAGTTAAGATTTTCATTTTTTTATTATTATTTTACTTGAAAGTAAAAAAATCCTGATTTGTAATAGATATTAAATCCTTGTGAGGAAAATTGAATTATATTTTAACTACAATGTCGGTAAGATCAGGCGAAAAGAGCACATTTCCTGAACAAATATGAAGAGAGCAAAATTCTTTGGACCCAAAAAAGTCCAGAAAATGGCCCAATTCCAAGGGCTGTACTGGACTATGCAAGATTCTCCTGCTGCAGGAACAAACTACGGACGCTGACCAGAAATATCAGAAGAAATTTTGTGAAACAGCTGGTTTCCCAAATGAAGTCCAACCCAAAGGCATTCTGGAGGTAATGCAAGCACAGACTCAAAACACATTGCCAGATTGAGGACCTGAAAAATGAGGATGGATCTGTAGCCAAGGACAATGTGGAGAAGGCAATGCACTCTGCAGGTACTTCGCTAGCAATTTCACATAGAAGGCTCTGGAGTTATGCCTGCAATGCAAACCTACGAAGGTACTCCTCTGTGTGACATTGACATTCACCCCTCATCTGGTCGAACAGAAGCTAGCAGCCTTAAAACCCTCCAGCTCTGCCGGACCGGACGGCATCCACCTGAATACCTTGGTTAGCTGTTAAAAACATCATATCTGTACCACTATCCATCATTCTTCCGAAAGTCCCTGGACTCTGGGCAGGTTCCACCAGAATGGAAGCTGGGTGAAGTGACACCAATCCACAAGAAAGGGAGTATGCAAGATCCGGCAGCCTACAGGCCATTGAGTTTTGACATCTGTTCCAACGAAGGTGCTGTAGGCCTCCGGTTAGGGATAAAATCCTTCAACACATGTTTGATTCAGGTCTCCACCCTGCCCAGCATGGCATTCTCCCAGGGCGTTCCTGTACCACCCAGCTCATTGAAGTACTTGAGGAATTGGAGTAGGGCGTTAGATGCCGGAGAGCCTGTCGATGTTGCCTACTTGGACTTTAGTAAGGTGTTTTACTCTGTACCTCATCAGCGCCTTCTCCACAAACTTCATGCCTACAGGATCAGAGTGCAAACTGCTGCAGTGGGTGAAAGCCTTTTCTTACCAAGCACAGCCAGAGAGTTGTGGGTGCAAGGCTCTGAAGTCTCGAGTCGGTCTACAGTTCTGAGTGGTATCCCCCAAGGTTCTGTTCTTGGCCCCACCTTGTTTATCATCTATGTGAATGATCTCACTGCTCAGCTGTGAGATCATTCACATTCACATGGGTCAGTTAAGCTGTTCGCAGATGACACCAAGCTGTATGGTGGGGTGCCGCAGCCTGAGAGAACGTCATCCATTCAAGATGACCTGGACACCCTGGGGAATGGTCCTTCAAGATGGCTCCTGTCTTTGAATGTTGCGAAGTGCAAAAATTATGCACATTGGCCCTGCGATCCATCGTCTGTCGTATCTCCTGAACAGTGTTAGGGATGCAAGTGATGTTAGGACACCACGAAAAAGACCTGGACATCATGATGGACCAAGAGCTCAATTCCACCAGCAGACAGCACCAGCAGTGTCCAAGGCCTCCCAGATGTTAGCGGTTCAAAGCGTTCGTTGCGCACAATCGACGCCTACACCCTGCCACTGATTCACAAGACTGGTGAGGCCTCACCGAGTACGGCAATCTCGCTGGGGCCCCTTTTGGGAAACCGACCAAATGCGTTTGGAGCGGGTTCAAACGCCGGGCTACCAGACTCGTCACAAACCTGAAGTCGCGTCCGTACGAGGAGAGGCTTACGGATCCTCAAGCTCCCTTCGCTCCACTTACAGCGGGCGCCGAGGCGATATGATAGCCGAGTTACCAGCTGCTCCATGGTGGCATGTCTCTGTACGCAGGAGAGCTCTTGAAGAGGGCCAGGTATCATGCATGATGGGAAGCTCGACAAGTCCAGGGTCAGGACCATAGTGTCAATTTATATACTTTTGGGGTGGCCCCTCGGCCCCCCCCCCCCCCGCAATATTGAGTCCCCGCCGCCCCCCTCTGTATCCGCCCCTCAGGGGGCTGGGCCGCCCCCCCCCCCCCTGTATCCGCCCCTGCCAGGGCGCAAAAATCCGTTTTTGTGTGTGTTTTTTTTAAGGTCATTGCAGCCATATGGCTCGACCGATTTTCATGCCCCAAAACGTGTTTTGAGCTTCAAACGTACCTGGTCTTTAATATATCATAAAGACAAAAAACAAAATAAAAATCAAGGCGTATTCAGGGAATGTAAAATGGGGGATTTTCTGAGATAAAATTTGTGCTGTTCGTGATTGTTTGGGACGTCATGACGTCACATGTGGGCATTATATGCTGTAATTTGTTAAATTTGATATATTGTTCATAGGCGGATCCAGGAAAAAAACATGGGGCACCATGCGAGCGAGTGGCGGCCGGATTTAAGTGCATGTGAGCGCTTGTGAGCCAATCGCAAAACATGTACGTCCGAGGTGGTAAAGCGAAAATGAAATAAAATCTCTCTCTCTCTCTCTCTCTCTCTCTCTCTCTCTCTCTCTCTCTCTCTCTCTCTCTCCTCTCTCTCTCTCTCTCCTCTTCTCTCTCTCTCTTCATCTCTCTCTCTCTCTCTCTCTCTCTCTCTCTCTCTCTCGCTCTCTCTCTCTTCTCTTCTCTCTCTCTTCTCTCTCTCTTCTCTCTCTCTCTCTCTCTCTCTCTCTCTCTCTCTCTCTCTCTCTCTCTCCTCTCTCTCTCTCTCTCTCTCTCTCTCTCTCCTCTCTCTCTCTCTCTCTCTCTCTCTCTCCTCTCTCTCTCTCTCTCTCTCTCTCTCTCTCTCTCTCTCTCTCTCTCTCTCTCTCTCTCTCTCTTCTCCTCTCTCTCTCTCTCTCTCTCTCTCTCTCTCTCTCTCTCTCTCACACTTCTCTCTCTCTCTCACTCTCTCTCTCTCTCTCTCTCTCTCTCTCTCTCTCCTCTCTCTCTCCTCTCTCTCCCTCTCTCCCTCTCTCTCTCCCTCTCTCCTCTCTCCCTCTCTCCCTCTCTCCCTCTCCCCCTCTCCCCCTCTCCCTCCTCTCCCCCTCTCTCCCTCTACTCCCTCTCTCACTCTCTCTCTCTCTCTCTCTCTCTCTCTCTCTCTCTCTCTCTCTCTCTTCATCTCTCTCTCTCTCTCTCCAACCAACATGACGTCATCAAAACATTATTATCTCCTAAGCTACTTAAAGGGACACTCCCACCTTAACATTAGTTTGGAGTTGAGATAGCCATGTTGTTGGATTTGCATTGAAAGTAAGTAGGGTAGCAGTTAAAACAACCACATAGGTCTAAAACTCCACACAGTTCTAAAACTGAAAATTTGAGCTTCGATGACCCTCTGGTGACCTCAATATTGGCTCTAGGGGAAAATATCTGAACTACTTTCGAATGTGCTTGTCGAGAGCTTTCGAACGCGCTTTTCTGCGTCTTTCTAGCCCTTTTAGTTTTCGAGTTGGATGGGGTGTCTGCCCCCCCCCCCCCCCGGCACGGCGAAGTTGGCGCCGAGCACCGGCACGGCGCGGCTAAGATGCAACAGAAGAAGATATTCAATGAGCTAGTATTGACCAATTCTAGTTTTTTTTTTTGGTGTCAGGGACAATGTATATTGTCTTCCTTTTTCAGTTCTTTCTTTTGCTTGCTTTCCTTCTGGTATCCATATCTCTGAACATTTAACATCAAATGTTCAGCACATTATTGTAATGGAATTAATCACATGCAAATGTTTGTCAAATTGCTGACTGTAGTGGCCATGCAACTATGAAGCTCACTGTCCCATTCTCTTCATTTGGTGGGACATGTGGCATCGTTCAACTTAAGACTGCTGATTTGTGAAGTTCCCTCTCCCACTCCCTCCCTTGGCAGGAGATGTGAATTGGTCGGCAGTGAAGTTCCCTCTGCCACTCCCTCCCTTGGCAGATGTGGCTTGATTGGCTGTGAAGTTCCCTCGCCCACTCCCTCCCTTGGCAGGTGTGGCTTGGTTGGCTGTGAAGTTCCCTCTGCCACTCCCTCCCTTGGCAGGAGATGTGGCTTGATTGGCTGTGAAGTTCCCTCTGCCACTCCCTCCCTTGGCAGGAGATGTGGCTTGATTGGCTGTGAAGTTCCCTCTCCCACTCCCTCACTTGGCAGGAGATGTGGCTTGGTTGGCAGTGAAGCTCCCTCTGCTACTCCCTCCCTTGGCAGATGTGGCTTGGTTGGCTGTGAAGTTCCCTCTCCCACTCCCTCCCTTGACAGGAGATGTGGCTTGATTGGCTGTGAAGATCCCTCTGCCACTCCCTCCCTTGGCAGCAGATGTGGCTTGGTTGGCTGTGAAGTCCCCTCTCCCACTCCTTCCCTTGGCAGGAGATGTGGCTTGGTTGGCTGTGAAGTTCCCTCTCCTCCTCCCTCCCTTGGCAGGAGATGTGGCTTGATTGGCTGTGAAGTTCCCTCTCCCACTCCCTCCCTTGGCAGATGTGGCTTGATTGGCTGTGAAGTTCCCTCTCCCACTCCCTCCCTTGGCAGGAGATGTGGCTTGGTTGGCTGTGAAGATCCCTCTGCCACTCCCTCCCTTGGCAGGAGATGTGGCTTGGTTGGCTGTGAAGTTCCCTCTCCCACTCCCTCCCTTGGCAGGAGAGGCTGTGGCTTGATTGGCTGTGAAGCTCCCTCGCCCACTCCCTCCATTGGCAGGAGATGTGGCTTGGTTGGCTGTGAAGCTCCCTCGCCCACTCCCTCCCTTGGCAGATGTGGCTTGGTTGGCTGTGAAGCTCCCTCTGCCACTCCCTCCCTTGGCAGATGTGGCTTGGTTGGCAGTGAAGTTCCCTCTCCCACTCCCTCCCTTGGCAGATGTGGCTTGGTTGGCTGTGAAGCTCCCTCGCCCACTCCCTCCTCCCTTGGCAGATGTGGCTTGGTTGGCTGTGAAGTTCCCTCTCCCACTCCCTCCCTTGGCAGGAGAGGCTGTGGCTTGGCTGGCAGTGAAGTTCCCTCTGCCACTCCCTCCCTTGGCAGGAGATGTGGCTTGGTTGGCTGTGAAGTTCCCTCTGCCACTCCCTCCTCCCTTGGCAGATGTGGCTTGGTTGGCTGTGAAGCTCCCTCTCCCACACCCTCCCTTGGCAGATGTGGCTTGGTTGGTAGTGAAGTTCCCTCTCCCACTCCCTCCCTTGGCAGAAGATGTGGCTTGATTGACTGTGAAGATCCCTCTGCCACTCCCTCCCTTGGCAGGAGATGTTGCTTGATTGGCTGTGAAGTTCCCTCTCCCACTCCCTCCCTTGGCAGGAGATGTGGCTTGATTGGCTGTGAAGTTCCCTCTCCCACTCCCTCCCTTGGCAGGAGAGGCTGTGGCTTGATTGGCTGTGAAGTTCCCTCTCCCACTCCCTCCCTTGGCAGGAGATGTGGCTTGGTTGGCTGTGAAGTTCCCTCTCCCACTCCCTCCCTTGGCAGATGTGGCTTGGTTGGCTGTGAAGTTCCCTCTGCCACTCCCTCCCTTGGCAGGGAGATGTGGCTTGATTCGCTGTGAAGTTCCCTCTCCCACTCCCTCCCTTGGCAGGAGATGTGGCTTGATTGGCTGTGAAGTTCCCTCTGCCACTCCCTCCCTTGGCAGGAGATGTGGCTTGATTGGCTGTGAAGTTCCCTCTCCCACTCCCTCCCTTGGCAGGAGATGTGGCTTGGTTGGCTGTGAAGTTCCCTCTCCCACTCCCTCCCTTGGCAGGAGATGTGGCTTGGTTGGCTGTGAAGTTCCCTCTGCCACTCCCTCCCTTGGCAGGAGATGTGGCTTGATTCGCTGTGAAGTTCCCTCTCCCACTCCCTCCCTTGGCAGGAGATGTGGCTTGATTGGCTGTGAAGTTCCCTCTGCCACTCCCTCCCTTGGCAGGAGATGTGGCTTGATTGGCTGTGAAGTTCCCTCTGCCACTCCCTCCCTTGGCGGATGTGGCTTGGTTGGCTGTGAAGTTCCCTCTCCCACCCCCTCCCTTGGCAGGAGATGTGGCTTGGTTGGCTGTGAAGTTCCCTCTCCCACTCCCTCCCTTGGCAGGAGATGTGGCTTGGTTGGCTGTGAAGTTCCCTCTCCCACTCCCTCCCTTGGCAGGAGATGTGGCTTGATTGGCTGTGAAGTTCCCTCTCCCACTCCCTCCCTTGGCAGGAGATGTGACTTGGTTGGCTGTGAAGTTCCCTCTGCCACTCCCTCCCTTGGCAGATGTGGCTTGGTTGGCTGTGAAGCTCGCTCTGCCACTCCCTCCCTTGGCAGATGTGGCTTGGTTGGCAGTCAAGTTCCCTCTCCCACTCCCTCCCTTGGCAGGAGAGGCTGTGGCTTGGTTGGCTGTGAAGTTCCCTCTCCCACTCCCTCCCTTGGCAGGAGATGTGGCTTGGTTGGCTGTGAAGCTCCCTCTCCCACTCCCTCCCTTGGCAGGAGAGGCTGTGGCTTGATTGGCTGTGAGGTTCCCTCTCCCACTCCCTCCCTTGGCAGGAGATGTGGCTTGATTGGCTGTGAAGCTCCCTCTCCCACTCCCTCCCTTGGCAGGAGAGGCTGTGGCTCGGTTGGTTGTGGTTGTTGCTGTCTGACTGTGAATCCCCTTTGTGTTCCCGTCTTTGGCAGGACATGTGACCGGCTGTGGTTGTTGCTGTCTGACTGTGAATCCCCTTTGTGTTCCCCGTCTTTGGCAGGACATGTGACCGGCTGTGGTTGTTGCTGTCTGACTGTGAATCCCCTTTGTGTTCCCCGTCTTTGGCAGGACATGTGACCGGCTGCGGTGGTGTCCACCCTGGCGTGAAGAAGCTGTCGCTCCGGTGACGGGGCGTTTGGAGCTGTGCCTCGCAGACTCCGAGCATCTCGCAATCATGTCGTTCCGGGGCCCCGGCCTGTACGAGTTTCTTACCGAGGCCGAGCTGCAGCAGTATTACAATCATTTCAAAAATGATCTGAAGGTGAGTCGGTCAGCATATTACTATACGAAGCGTGTCCCTCTGTCTGTCTTTTCGCCATTAATTTTACATTCAAGTCGCGGTGCAACATTGATATAGTTAACGTTCATTTCGACATATATAAACAGCCAACTCCTCATTAATTTATTACTGACCAAGACGCGTTTGGTATTTATAACTTCTTCAGTTGGTCATTAAAAATGACCCACTGAAGAAGTTATAAATACGAAACGCGTCTTGGTCAGTAATAAATTAATATGAGGAGTTGACTGTTTAACATTGATATAAGCACGTGCTATGGTAGGGAATTTTAAGGCTTTCAAACGAGTTAACGGATACGGATTTTACATCGCTTCACTTCAGTCGAAAGCCAATCAGATCCGACCACGGCTACTACAGTGTCACAGCCAATGATAAGCCACATCGGAATCACTACGAAGCGATGACCCATACGGTACGGCGTATATCAATGCCAAATTTGACAGGTTTGTCAGGGGGCTGTGATTTGACAGTAAAGAGCCAGCTAGGCACCGAGTGATATATTTCAGTAACTGCAGTACCTGTTCCATCGTATCGGTCTATCGTATAAGTCTAATATTATCACTATACAGCCAAACCGAGGCGCAGTCCCCGATAGCGGGTAAGCCCATTGACGAACGTGAAATATGCAACATATATGTCAAACTTTCCGGTTTAACGGGTGTATAACGGGTGCCATGGGTGTACCACAGGTATAATGGGCGAGTACCGACTATAGCGGATTTATCAAGTGTTCCACAGGGGCACAACGGGTACCACGGGTGTGTGTCGAACACCATTTGTTATTGACTGGTACCTCGGGTGTATGGGGGTACACAAACGCATTATAGGTACGACGGGTGTGCTACGGGTAGTACGGGTTATCAATCCCTAATTGCCTATCACTGGCTTGCACCACCACTTAACTTGTAATCGTCCAACGGAGCGGACGGGTTAGCACTTGTATAGACTGTGCCGCATTACACTGCGTATATAGACTGTGCCGCATTACACTGCGTATATAGACTGCCGCATTACACTGTGTATATAGACTGTGCCGCATTACACTGTGTATATAGACTGTGCCGCATTATACTGCGTATATAGACTGTGCGGCATTACACTGCGTATATAGACTGTGCGGCATTACACTGCGTATATAGACTGTGCCGCATTACACTGCGTATATAGACTGCCGCATTATACTGCGTATATAGACTGTGCCGCATTGCACTGCGTATATAGACTGCCGCATTATACTATGTATATAGACTGTGCCGCATTATATTGCGTATATAGACTGTGCCGCATTATACTGCGTATATAGACTGTGCGGCATTACACTGCGTATAAAGACTGTGCCGCATTACACTGCGTATATAGACTGTGCCGCATTACTCTGCGTATATAGACTGCCGCATTACACTGCGTATATAGACTGTGCCGCATTACTCTGCGTATATAGACTGCCGCATTACACTGCGTATATAGACTGTGCCGCATTATACTGCGTATATAGACTGTGCCGCATTACACTGCGTATATAGACTGCCGCATTATACTGTGTATATAGACTGTGCCGCATTATACTGCGTATATAGACTGCCGCATTACACTGCGTATATAGACTGTGCGGCATTACATTGCTTATATAGACTGTGCCGCATTATACTGCGAATATAGACTGTGCCGCATTACACTGCGTATATAGACTGTGCCGCATTACACTGCGTATATAGACTGCCACAATATACTGCGTATATAGACTGTGCCGCATTACACTGCGTATATAGACTGCCGCATTATACTGCGTATATAGACTGTGCCGCATTACACTGCGTATATAGACTGTGCCGCATTATACTGCGAATATAGACTGTGCCGCATTATACTGCGTATATATACTGTGCCGCATTATACTGCGTGTATAGACTGCCGCATTATACTGCGTATATAGACTGTGCTGCATTACACTGTGTATATAGACTGTGCCGCATTACACTGCGTATATAGACTGTGCGGCATTACACTGCGTATATAGACTGTGCCGCATTATCCTGCGTATATAGACTGCCGCATTACACTGCGTTTATAGACTGCCGCATTACACTGTGTATATAGACTGTGCCGCATTATACTGCGTATATAGACTGTGCTGCATTACACTGCGTATATAGACTGTGCCGCATTATACTGCGTATATAGACTGTGCCGCATTATACTGTGTATATAGACTGTGCCGCATTATACTGCGTATATAGACTGCCACATTACACTGCGTATATAGACTGTGGCGCATTATCCTGCGTATATAGACTGCCGCATTATACTGCGTTTATAGACTGCCGCATTACACTGTGTATATAGACTGTGCCGCATTATACTGCGTATATAGACTGTGCTGCATTACACTGCGTATATAGACTGTGCCGCATTATACTGCGTGTATATAGACTGTGCCGCATTACACTGCGTTTATAGACTGCCGCATTACACTGCGTATATAGACTGTGCCGCATTATACTGCGTATATATGCTGTGCCGCATTATACTGCTTATATAAACTGCCGCATTATACTGTGTATATAGACTGTGCCGCATTACACTGCGTATATAGACTGTGCCGCATTACACTGTGTATATAGACTGTGCCGCATTACACTGTGTATATAGACTGTGCCGCATTACACTGCTTATATAGACTGTGCCGCATTATACTGCGTATATAGACTGTGCCGCATTACACTGCGTATATAGACTGCCGCATTACACTGCGTATATAGACTGACGCATTATACTGTGTATATAGACTGTGCCGCATTACACTGCGTATATAGACTGTGCCGCATTACACTGCGTATATAGACTGTGCCGCATTATACTGCGTATATAGACTGTGCTGCATTACACTGCGTATATAGACTGTGCCGCATTACACTGTGTATATAGACTGTGCCGCATTACACTGTGTATATAGACTGTGCCGCATTACACTGCTTATATAGACTGCCGCATTATACTGCGTATATAGACTGTGCCGCATTACACTGCGTATATAGACTGCCGCATTACACTGCGTATATAGACTGACGCATTATACTGTGTATATAGACTGTGCCGCATTACACTGCGTATATAGACTGCCGCATTACACTGCGTATATAGACTGACGCATTATACTGTGTATATAGACTGTGCCGCATTACACTGCGTATATAGACTGTGCCGCATTACACTGCGTATATAGACTGTGCCGCATTATACTGCGTATATAGACTGTGCTGCATTACACTGCGTATATAGACTGTGCCGCATTACACTGTGTATATAGACTGTGCCGCATTACACTGTGTATATAGACTGTGCCGCATTACACTGCTTATATAGACTGTGCCGCATTATACTGCGTATATAGACTGTGCCGCATTACACTGCGTATATAGACTGCCGCATTACACTGCGTATATAGACTGACGCATTATACTGTGTATATAGACTGTGCCGCATTACACTGCGTATATAGACTGTGCCGCATTACACTGCGTATATAGACTGCCGCATTATCCTGCGTATATAGACTGCCGCATTACACTGCGTATATAGACTGCCGCATTACACTGCGTATATAGACTGTGCCGCATTATACTGCGTATATAGACTGTGCCGCATTACTCTGCGTATATAGACTGTGCCGCATTATACTGTGTATATAGACTGTGCTGCATTACACTGCGTATATAGACTGTGCCGCATTATACTGCGTATATAGACTGTGCGGCATTACACGGCGTATATAGACTGTGCCGCATTATACTGTGTATATAGACTGTGCTGCATTATACTGCGTATATAGACTGTGCCGCATTACACTGCGTATATAGACTGCCGCATTATACTGCGTATATAGACTGTGCCGCATTATACTGTGTATATAGACTGCTGCATTATACTGCGTATATAGACTGTGCCGCATTACACTGCGTATATAGACTGCCGCATTATACTGCGTATATAGACTGTGCCGGATTATACTGCGTATATAGACTGTGCCGCATTACACTGCGTATATAGACTGCCGCATTATACTGCGTATATAGACTGTGCCGCATTATACTGCGTATATAGACTGTGCCGCATTATACTGCGTATATAGACTGCCGCATTATACTGCGTATATAGACTGTGCCGCATTACACTGCGTATATAGACTGTGCCGCATTACACTGCGTATATAGACTGTGCCGCATTATACTGTGTATATAGACTGTGCCGCATTACACTGCGTATATAGACTGTGCCGCATTATACTGCGTATATAGACTGTGCCGCATTATACTGCGTGTATAGACTGTGCCGCATTACACTGCGTATATAGACTGTGCCGCATTACACTGCGTATATAGACTGCCGCATTATACTGCGTATATAGACTGCCCCATTATACTGCGTATATAGACTGCCGCAATATACTGCGTATATAGACTGTGCCGCATTACACTGCGTATATAGACTATGCCGCATTATACTGCGTATATAGACTGTGCCGCATTACACTGCGTATATAGACTGCCGCAATATCCTGCGTATATAGACTGCCGCATTATACTGCGTATATAGACTGTGCCGCTTTATACTGCGTATATAGACTGTGCTGCATTACACTGCGTATATAGACTGCCGCATTATACTGCGTATATAGACTGTGGCGCATTATACTGCGTGTATAGACTGTGCCGCATTACACTGCGTATATAGACTGTGCCGCATTACACTGCGTATATAGACTGTGCCGCATTATACTGCGTATATAGACTGTGCGGCATTACATTGCTTATATAGACTGTGCCGCATTATACTGCGTATATAGACTGTGCCGCATCACACTGCGTATATAGACTGTGCCGCATTACACTGCGTATATAGACTGTGCCGCATTACACTGCGTATATAGACTATGCCGCATTATACTGCGTATATAGACTGTGCCGCATTACACTGCGTATATAGACTGCCGCAATATCCTGCGTATATAGACTGCCGCATTATACTGTGTATATAGACTGCCGCATTATACTGCGTATATAGACTGTGCCGCATTATACTGCGTATATAGACTGTGCCGCATTATACTGCGTATATAGACTGTGCCGCATTATACTGCGTGTATAGACTGCCGCATTACACTGTGTATATAGACTGCCGCATTACACTGCGTATATAGACTGTGCCGCATTACACTGCGTGTATAGACTGCCGCATTACACTGTGTATATAGACTGCCGCATTACACTGCGTATATAGACTGTGCCGCATTATACTGCGTATATAGACTGCCGCAATATACTGCGTATATAGACTGTGCCGCATTATACTGCGTGTATAGACTGTGCCGCATTACACTGTGTATATAGACTGTGCCGCATTATACTGCGTATATAGACTGCCGCATTACACTGCGTATATAGACTGTGCCGCATTATACTGTGTATATAGACTGTGCCGCATTACACTGCGTATATAGACTGCCGCATTATACTGCGTATATAGACTGCCGCAATATACTGCGTATATAGACTGTGCCGCATTATACTGCGTGTATAGACTGTGCCGCATTACACTGTGTATATAGACTGTGCCGCATTATACTGCGTATATACACTGCCGCATTACACTGCGTATATAGACTGTGCTGCATTATACTGCGTATATAGACTGTGCTGCATTACACTGTGTATATAGACTGTGCCGCATTACACTGCGTATATAGACTGTGCCGCATTACACTGCGTATATAGACTGTGCCGCATTACACTGCGTGTATAGACTGCCGCATTATACTGCGTATATAGATTGTGCCGCATTACACTGTATATAGACTGTGCTGCATTATACTGCGTATATAGACTGTGCCGCATTATACTGCGTATATAGACTGCCGCATTACACTGCGTATATAGACTGTGCCGCATTACACTGCGTATATAGACTGTGCCGCATTACATTGCTTATATAGACTGTGCCGCATTATACTGCGTATATAGACTGTGCCGCATTATACTGCGTATATAGACTGCGCGGCATTATACTGCGTGTATAGACTGTGCCGCATTACACTGCGTATATAGACTGTGCCGCATTACACTGCGTATATAGACTGTGCCGCATTACACTGCGTATATAGACTGTGCCGCATTACACTGCGTGTATAGACTGCCGCATTATACTGCGTATATAGACTGTGCTGCATTATACTGCGTATATAGACTGCCGCATTATACTGCGTATATACACTGTGCTGCATTACACTGTGTATATAGACTGTGCCGCATTATACTGCGTATATAGACTGTGCCGCATTATACTGCGTATATAGACTGTGCCGCATTATACTGCGTATATAGACTGTGCCGCATTATACTGCGTATATAGACTGTGCCGCATTATACTGCGTATATAGACTGTGCCGCATTATACTGCGTATATAGACTGCGCGGCATTATACTGCGTGTATAGACTGTGCCGCATTACACTGCGTATATAGACTGTGCCGCATTACACTGCGTATATAGACTGTGCCGCATTACACTGCGTGTATAGACTGCCGCATTATACTGCGTATATAGATTGTGCCGCATTACACTGTATATAGACTGTGCTGCATTATACTGCGTATATAGACTGTGCCGCATTATACTGCGTATATAGACTGCCGCATTACACTGCGTATATAGACTGTGCCGCATTACACTGCGTATATAGACTGTGCCGCATTACATTGCTTATATAGACTGTGCCGCATTATACTGCGTATATAGACTGCCGCATTATACTGTGTATATAGACTGTGCTGCATTACACTGCGTATATATACTGTGCCGCATTACACTGCGTATATATACTGTGCGGCATTACACTGCGTATATATACTGTGCCGCATTATACTGCGTATATAGACTGCCGCATTATACTGTGTATATAGACTGTGCCGCATTACACTGCGTATATAGACTGTGCCGCATTATACTGTGTATATAGACTGTGCCGGATTATACTGCGTATATAAACTGTGCCGCATTATACTGCGTATTTAGATTGCCGCATTACACTGCGTTTATAGACTGTGCCGCATTACACTGCGTATATAGACTGCCGCATTACACTGCGTATATAGACTGTGCCGCATTACACTGCGTATATAGACTGCCGCATTATACTGCGTATATAGACTGTGCCGCATTATACTGCGTATATAGACTGTGCCGCATTATACTGCGTATATAGACTGCCGCATTATACTGTGTATATAGACTGTGCCGCATTATACTGCGTATATAGACTGTGCCGCATTATACTGCGTATATAGACTGTGCCGAATTACACTGCGTATATAGACTGTGCCGCATTACACTGCGTATATAGACTGCCGCATTATACTGCGTATATAGACTGTGCCGCATTATACTGCGTATATAGACTGTGCCGCATTATACTGCGTATATAGACTGCCGCATTATACTGTGTATATAGACTGTGCCGCATTATACTGCGTATATAGACTGTGCCGCATTATACTGCGTATATAGACTGTGCCGCATTACACTGCGTATATAGACTGTGCCGCATTACACTGCGTATATAGACTGTGCCACATTACACTGCGTATATAGACTGTGCCGCATTATACTGCGTATATAGACTGTGCCGCATTACACTGCGTATATAGACTGCCGCATTATACTGCGTATATAGACTGTGCCGCATTATACTGCGTATATAGACTGTGCCGCATTATACTGCGTATATAGACTGTGCCGCATTATACTGCGTGTATAGACTGTGCCGCATTACACTGCGTGTATAGACTGTGCCGCATTATACTGCGTATATAGACTGTGCCGCATTATACTGCGTATATAGACTGTGCCGCATTACACTGCGTATATAGACTGTGCCGCATTACGCTGCGTATATAGACTGTGCCGCATTACTCTGCGTATATAGACTGCCGCATTACACTGCGTATATAGACTGCCGCATTACACTGCGTATATAGACTGTGCCGCATTATACTGCGTATATAGACTGTGCCGCATTACACTGCGTATATAGACTGTGCCGCATTACACTGCGTATATAGACTGTGCCGCATTATATTGCGTATATAGACTGTGCGGCATTACACTGCGTTTATAGACTGTGCCGCATTACACTGTGTATATAGACTGTATCGCATTATACTGTGTATATACTGTGCCGCATTACACTGCGTATATAGACTGCCGCATTATACTGCGGATATAGACTGTGCGGCATTATATTGCGTGTATAGACTGTGCCGCATTACACTGCGTATATAGACTGTGCCGCATTACTCTGCGTATATAGACTGCCGCATTACACTGCGTATATAGACTGCCGCATTACACTGCGTATATAGACTGCCGCATTACACTGCGTATATAGACTGTGCCGCATTATACTGCGTATATAGACTGTGCCGCATTACACTGCGTATATAGACTGTGCCGCATTATACTGCGTATATAGACTGTGCCGCATTACACTGCGTTTATAGACTGTGCCGCATTACACTGTGTATATAGACTGTATCGCATTATACTGCGGATATAGACTGTGCGGCATTATATTGCGTGTATAGACTGCCGCATTACACTGCGTATATAGACTGTGCCGCATTACACTGCTTATATAGACTGTGCCGCATTACACTGTGTATATAGACTGTGCCGCATTACACTGCGTGTATAGACTGCCGCATTACACTGCGTATATAGACTGTGCCGCATTACTCTGCGTATATAGACTGCCGCATTACACTGCGTATATAGACTGCCGCATTACACTGCGTATATAGACTGCCGCATTACACTGCGTATATAGACTGTGCCGCATTATACTGCGTATATAGACTGTGCCGCATTACACTGCGTATATAGACTGTGCCGCATTACACTGCTTATATAGACTGTGCCGCATTACACTGTGTATATAGACTGTGCCGCATTATCCTGCGTTTATAGACTGTGCCGCATTATACTGCGTATATAGACTGCCGCATTATACTATGTATATAGACTGTGCCGCATTATACTGCGAATATAGACTGCCGCATTATACTGCGTATATAGACTGTGCCGCATTACACTGCGTATATAGACTGCGGCATTACACTGCGTATATAGACTGCCGCATTACACTGCGTATATAGACTGTGCCGCATTACACTGCGTATATAGACTGCCACATTACACTGCGTATATAGACTGTGCCGCATTACACTGCGTATATAGACTGTGCCGCATTATACTGCGTATATAGACTGCCGCATTACACTGCGTATATAGACTGTGGCGCATTACACTGCGTATATAGACTGTGCCGCATTATACTGCGTATATAGACTGCCGCATTACACTGCGTATATAGACTGTGCCGCATTACACTGCGTATATAGACTGTGCCGCATTATACTGCGAATATAGACTGTGCCGCATTATACTGCGTATATAGACTGTGCCGCATTACACTGCGTATATAGACTGTGCGGCATTACACTGCGTATATAGACTGCCGCATTACACTGCGTATATAGACTGTGCCGCATTACACTGCGTATATAGACTGCCGCATTACACTGCGTATATAGACTGTGCCGCATTACACTGCGTATATAGACTGTGCGGCATTATACTGCGTATATAGACTGTGCCGCATTACACTGTGTATATAGACTGTGCCGCATTACACTGCGTATATACACTGTGCTGCATTACACTGTGTATGTAGACTGTGGCGCATTATACTGCGTATATAGACTGTGCCGCATTATACTGCGTATATAGACTGCCGCATTATACTGCGTATATAGACTGTGGCGCATTACACTGTATATAGACTGTGCGGCATTACACTGCGTTTATAGACTGTGCGGCATTACACTGCGTTTATAGACTGTGCCAGGGGCGGATCCAGCCGCTCAGTTTGGGGAGAGGGGGGGGGGAAATCTTGTTGGCCTTCAGCAGGCACGTAGCCAGGATTTGTATCAATGTTGTTGACTGGGGGGGGGGGGGGGGGGGGGGGGTCGGGTCGTCGGGGGGTCGTCGTCGGGTCGTCAGAGAATCTATTTTGTTTTAGTGTAAATGTGTTTTGCTCTGGGGGGCGGGGGGAATGCCCCCCGTACCCCCCTTTGGCTACGTACCTGGCTTCAGATACCCAAATTTCGTTGCAAAGACTCTGACGTTGAGAGCCGATAACTGACAAGCACCTGTTTTGGAGATGGCTGTGTCATAACGGTACCACACAAACGATAGGATGTAAAAAAAGTAACGTCTAAGCATATATAAAATACTTTATAAATATGCTGACGCAAGTTCTAAAGATGATATTACACGGACATCGAAATTAAAGAATTTGACAACGTGGGAAGTTCATTGCCGAACAAGTGTGCAAAATACGGCGGCGAGCAGCGCCGCCGTTTTTGCGCTATCCTCGAAAAACCGGAGGGGGGCGGATTTCGCCCCCCCCTCCAGGGCGCGTGTTAAAGGGACTGTCCCACCTTTTTGAAAGTTGTCGAATCACATTTAACTGTATGTCTACATGTCAGGTGAGGTGAGCTGAACATGTTCGTGTGTACTTTTTTCCGAAAAGAATTCCTTATCTTGGAAGATATTCAACTTCTAGTTTTAAGCGAGAAGTTGGGTTGGTGACGTTATATGATTTTTTTTAATAACGGAAATCCTTAGTGCTGCTAAATGTATGACACAATTTTTTGTCGACATCTATTGCGCATACAAACATCGAATCACCCGGTGTCTAGATTGGCTAGCACTATCAGCTGCAGTTGTTGCAGCAGTTGGCCGCCAGGGACCGCTAGTGAGCCAGGGTGTTATGACGTCGCAAGCAAATGGTGCCACTAAATATTGATTGATTGATTTATA
Organism: Chirona hameri; assembly: GCA_036785665.1. Lineage (NCBI taxonomy): Eukaryota > Metazoa > Arthropoda > Thecostraca > Balanomorpha > Balanidae > Chirona > Chirona hameri. The sequence goes on along the minus strand of JAXIVJ010000343.1, from coordinate 227,645 downwards.
AATAAATACATATTTAGTGTTAAATATTTAACTGGTACCATTTGCTTCCGACGTCATAACACCCTGGCTCACTAGCGGTCCCTGGCGGGCAACTCCTGCATCAACTCCAGCTGATAGTGCTAACCTCTAGATTGCGAACCACCCGGGGATCGATAAATGAAAGACGAAAATATTCAAAGGCTGACCTTAAAACAAGTCGACTATCATTACCAGTTGGGTAAAGAGAGACGACGCTGTCGGTTTAGAGACCCTATTCAAATACACATGGACCTTATTTTTTACAGATGTCAAAATAAAACTCGAATATCTTTTTGATTAGATCATTGTGGTTGTTTTAACTGCTACCATACTTAATTTCAATGACAAACCATCAAAATGGCTATCTCAACTCAAATATAATGTTAAGGTGGGATAGTCCCTTTACTGGATGTGCTGCCACTGTCATCACTACCCATCAGTATAGAATGGTTGACCGCCTATTGTAACCCTACTGATCCTGCACACATCGCGATAAGCTCTCCCTGTGGTGAGGCATAACAGCTGCGCGGTCCCCTCCCCTGAGCCTCGGGTCACGCCCAGGTCGCGCGACTGCGCGCTTGTAGGGCACAACGTTTCGTTTCTATCACGCTCCATCCCCCACACTCGGGGTTAACAACATAATTTCCGTGACGCCCCCCTCCCTCCCGACACCCCCGGTCAACAACATTTCGCTGACAGCGACCACTATGTGGCGCCCCCCCCCCCGACCGACCGAAATTCTGGCTCCGCGCCTGTATAGCATGTGCTTGATGTGGACTGGACCATCGGGAGTTGGTGTGCCCCCCCCCCCCCCCCGACCGAAATCCTGGCTCCGCGCCTGTATAGCATGTGCTTGATGTGGACTGGACCAGCGGGAGTTGGTGTGCCCCCCCCCCCCCGACCGAAATCCTGGCTCCGCGCCTGTATAGCATGTGCTTGATGTGGACTAGACCAGCGGGAGTCGGTGTGCCCCCCCCCCCCCCCCCCCCCGACCGAAATCCTGGCTCCGCGCCTGTATAGCATGTGCTTGATGTGGACTGGACCAGCGGGAGTTGGTGTGCCCCCCCCCCCCCCCCCGACCGAAATCCTGGCTCCGCGCCTGTATAGCATGTGCTTGATGTGGACTAGACCAGCGGGAGTCGGTGTGCCCCCCCCCCCCCCCGACCGAAATCCTGGCTCCGCGCCTGTATAGCATGTGCTTGATGTGGACTAGACCAGCGGGAGTCGGTGTGCCCCCCGCCGACCGAAATCCTGGCTCCGCGCCTGTATAGCATGCGATTGATGTGGACTAGACCAGCGGGAGTCGGTGACCAGCGGGAGTCGGTGCTGCCCACCAGTTCGCAGTGGATTTGGTTGTATGCCTGCCACGGTCTGATATTTTGCTTCACACAGCTGACGTATCTCTGTGCCAATGTACACGTACGACATTTGACGTCATTTGTCAGATTTTCTCCATGCGTACTGGTTTGACAGCTGTCTAAATTGATAACATAATCATCTGTCTATTTTTCTTTTCAGGTGCAAAATGTTCCGCAAATCAAATGGGTAGCTGACGAGGATCTGGTGGCGATGGGCCTGTCCAAGCCGGAAATTCGCCGCCTCAAGAAGTTCTTCAGCAAATATTGCCCGCAAAACTACCTGTCGAAAATGAAAAGGGTATGAGTATCCAGCGAACGATGACCGTTGTATAATTTCACACCTGGAGGCATTCCACGACATTTCGACAAGTCGAAATAACCCTCATCTCTCACTTCTTGTTCAAAATTGGTCTATAGGGTTATCTTGGGTCCTGAATTCAGCTGTGCTAATATTAGCTTGATCTGACCTCAAGTTTTCGAGTTATAGCCTCGGGCATTTTGACAAGGTTACGCTGCAGAAGTATTTTTGGAGGCCGAAATAGTGCATTTGACATAACCAGTAAGGCCAATTCCAATTCATCGTTCATCGCCAACTTTTGACTTGTGAGAAATTGGGTCTGAGGAGTCCCTAACCACACACCAAATTTGAACACAATCGGCTCAGCCGTTCCTGAGATATAGAATAGGGGTGCGCACGTGCAGAGGCACCCCACCCCTGAGTTGTGGGAAAGTGGCGGCTGAGGGGTCCCTAACCACACACGAAATTTGCACATAATCTGCCCAGCCGTTGCGGAGTTATTACGAGCGAGCGAGCGAGCAGCGCTCGCTCGTCTTTCCGTGGTATATGATAAAAATCTGAATATGAGCGGCCCGGCCCGACCCGTGGCGACGCTTTTGAGAAGCTCATATCTCTGCAACCACACGTCCGATTAACAAGCTGACTTCTTTGCTGAGCAGCCCCATCCAACCTACCCTGTTTGAGACCGGTGCCGACTCACGTGGGTGACTACCACTGCGCGTGGCGCGTGCCGCGTGAGGGGTGTTGAAAAGTGTTTTCTCGCAACAACTCTGCAACGGCTGAGCCGATTGTGTGCAAATTTGGTGTGTGGTTAGGGACCCATGAGCCACCAATTTTCCACAAGTCAGGGGTGGGGTGCCTCTGCACGTGCGCACGTGCACCCCCTATTTTATATCTCAGGAACGGCTGAACCGATTGCGTTCTAATTTGGTGTGCGGTTAGGGACCTCTCAGCCGTTGCCTTTCCACAAGTCAGGGGTGGAGTGCCTCTGCACGTGCGCACGTGCACACCCCTCTTCTGTATCTCAGGAACGGCTGGCCGATTGTGTTTAAATTTGGTGTGTGGTTAGGGACCTCTCAACTGCCAGTTTCCCACAAGTCAGGGATGGGGTGCCTCTGCACGTGCGCACGTGCACACCCTTATTCTATATCTCAGGAACGGCTGAGCCGATTGTGGTCAAATTTGGTGTGTGGTTAAGGACCCCTCCGCCGCCGCCTACCCACAAGTCATGGGTGGGTTGCCTCTGCACGTGCGCACGTGCGCACCTTTTTTGTATCTCAGGAACTACTTGCCCGATCGGGTTGAAATTCACGATCAATTTATTACGCGCTCGCTCGTTCATCGCCAACTACGGCGCCTTACTGGTTGCTAGAAAATACTTTTCAACACCCCTCACGCGGCACGCGGCACGCGCCACGCGCAATGCGCAATGGTAGTCACCCACATGAGTCGGCATTCGTCTCCAACAGGGTAGGCTAGATGGGCTGCTCAGCAAAGAAGTCCGCTTGTCAATCGGACGTGCGGTTGCAGATATATGAGCTTCTCAAAAGCGTCGCCACGGGCCGGGTCGGGCCGGGCCGCTCATAATCAGATTTTTCCCATAGACCATGGAAGGACGAACGAGCGCAACCAAATGTCAAAAAGACTTATAAAAGGCTGAATTCGCAATGAAACGGAGATTCTATTTCTGGGCTTTGTTGTGTGGCTTTGAATGACCTTGACCCCGTGACTTCGTGACCTTTTTTTCGTTGACCTCGTATGACTCCGAGTACACCTAAATTCAAATTTTGACTTTGCAAAATACTCATCAATATATTGCCTAACAACGCAACAAATACAAAAGTTGCGTTTTCCCTCTAATTTCCATATTTTCAGCCGACATACGTGCGTGTTTTCGAATTACCCCCAAGGGGAGGGGTAACGGGCGAATATCTGCGAACCTATTTGACCGATTTGGGTGGGGTCTTCGCCATTCGATCCGGCGTGGTCCAAAACAGTGCGATTTTCAGTTTTATCCACTTTGGTCTAATCTAAGTGGACCAAATTGGACTAAAACCGCCAAAAATCGTTGCCGACGTCATACTCCAAAATTATGGGACTGATTTGTGCGAGGCCTTCACCATTGGATCCGGCGTGGTCTAAGACGGTGCGGTTTTGAGTTTTATCCATTTGGGTCTAATATAAGTGGACAAACCGCCAAAAATCGTTGCTGACAACGTCATACTCCAAAACTAATGGACCGATTTGGGCGGGGTCTTCACCATTCGATCTGGCGTGGGCCAAAATAGTGCCATTTTGAGTTGTATCCACTTTGGTCTAATCTAAGTGGACCAAATTGGACCAAAACCTCCAAAAATCGTTGCAGACGTCATACTCCGAACATATGGGACCGATTTGGGCGGGGTCTTCACCATTCGATCTGGCGTGGGCCAAAATAGTGCCATTTTTAGTTTTAGCCACTTCGGTCTAATCTAAGTGGACCAAATTGGACCAAAACCGCCAAAAATCGTTGCAGACGTCATGCTCCGAACCTATGGGACCGATTTGGGCGGGGTCTTCACCATTCGATCTGTTTTGGACCACGCCGGATGGCTGCGTGGTGTTACTCGTCACCCTGACTGTATACCAAACATCGGGTCTCTAGCTGCAATGGTAGCTGAGATATCCGCCCTTTACCCCTCCCCCTTAGGGTAATTCGAAAACACGCACTTTCATTGGCGGCAAATATGGAAATTAGAGGAAAAACGCACTTTTTTGCGTTGTTGGGCAATACATTGACAAGTATTTTGCGAAGTGAAAAATTGAAATCAGGGGTGTACCCGGGGTCACAAGAGGTAAACGAAAAAAGGTCACGAGGGCACGGTTTCAAGGTCATTCAAGGTCACACAACAAAGCCGAGAAATTGAATCTCTGTTTCATTGCGAATTCAGCTATATAAGTCTTTTTGATATTTGGTTAAAGGGAAATAATGACCTTTTGATTTTGCTAGCAACAATTTCTTAGGCTACCGTTATGGTGTTAAGATTATTTTATTTAAATTTAAGAATTAAATAAAATTATTCCCAAATTAAAAGTTGTAAGTTTGGAAAAAATAAAACAAGTACCTTGTGTACTTCATGAAGGTCATTGGCAAATTCGTCCTTCCCTACCATTGTTTACATCGAGTGCGGCATTTTTGGAGGCTCTGTGACGTTTCCGATCAAACTGAGCGCTGCTCGGACACACGCTAGTATCGCTTTCATTCTCCATGGCAACCAGGCGTCAGCCAATCAAAAGCCAGAAAGAGAATACGTTCTGGATTTTCATTGGCTCACGCCTGGTTGCCATGGAGAACGAAAGCGCTACTAGCGCTACTAGCGTGTGTTCGAGCAGCGCTCTGATCCGTGAAGCAATCCGTGAAGCATCCGTGATGCATGACTGACTATCAATATAAAGGCGGCCGCACACTAGGCCATTCGGCGCGCGGAGGTCGCGATATCGCTACGACTTTCCGCGCATCTTTAGCGACTTTCCGCCTTCGCGTCAGCCGAAACGTCAAAAATCGCGGACGAATGTCGTCCGCCGGCCATCTGCGGACCGGCGGAAAAAAGCTGATTCGAACGAGCTTTTTTCCGTGACTGAGCGCCGCGGAGCCGCGGACAACAAAATTGATCAGGCTAACAGTGGCGAATATATGCAAGACAGAGGTACAAATTTTGCACAGCATGCTCTTGCCGCTGTAAAATGTATTATGTAAAAGTTTCGTGGTTCTTAACTTACATCTTCGTCGATAAATGGCCATCATTAATTTACCTTGTGACAGGCTGTAGGCACAGGTTGCGACATGCTGTAGGTCGGCGGGGCGGAATCTCGCGAGCAGACAGCGCCGAATCCGCCTGAACAAGGACGATATTCAGCGGTATCGCCGCGATTTTCCGAGGCGGAATTTCGCAGTGATATGGGCGCCGAATGCGTAGTGTGCGGCCGCCTTAAGTCATGAATAACAACAACATGCAAACTATACCAACTCGAATAAAATAAGGGCGGAATGAACGTCCGTCAAGCTAGCAGCAGATTCATATTCGCCAGTCTGCTGCTGCCAGACAGACATTCGCCGGGCTCGAATATACTGCTACTGGCAGCAGATTCGGCGAATGTCTGTCAGCTGGCAGCATATTCGTGAACAACTTCCGCGGCATTTTTCGCGCATCATCTGAACGCCAGCAGCAGATTCGCAACGTGATGTGTTTGAGTTGCAACTGTCTGTGTTATGTATATTAGTATAGGACAGTTGCAAGTTGGAGCAACTTTGAGGAGGTTAGAGGTGCCACTCACTGGCTGCTTCAAGTCAGTAATACGTTGATCAATACCTACTTACCTAGGAGGTACCCATCTCTCACCGAACAACTCAACTCAAACACATCACGTTGCGAATCTGCTGCTGGCGTTCAGATGATGCGCGAAAAATGCCGCGGAAGTTGTTCACGAATATGCTGCCAGCTGACAGACATTCGCCGAATCTTCTGCTGGTAGCAGTATATTCGAGCCCGGCGAATATCTGAATCTGCTGCTCGCGTCTAAGATGCGCCAAAAAGGCCGCGGAAGTTGTTCACGAATATGCTGCCAGCTGACAGACATTCGCCGAATCTGCTGCCAGTAGCAGTATATTCGAGCCCGGCGAATGTCTGTCTGGCAGCAGCAGATTCGCGAATATGAATCTGCTGCTAGCTTGACGGACGTGCGGAATGAATTGAACCCCAGGCAAGCTAGTATTCGCAAAGAACTCGGCACTGCGCCACAATAGCAAAAGGTGAGGGAAATGCATATTGGATACAATATTATTACGTCACAAGTTTATGAAGTGTCAACTACTATGAAATACAGTGATAAAATACCTTTAATAATGATTAACAAGAAAATTCAAACTTAAAAACAATAATTTGAATAAGTCTTTAATTAGCTTTCAACTCAAAATCAGATATATTTTGCAATGCTACACAAGAATGGCATCAGTGACGTCATTAACAAAGCCTGCTACGGGACTTGGGTATACTAATCAGGAACAACTCGCCACAATGGTTAAGTGCGCCGAGAAGCATGACAATGACTTTGTAAACAAATCGCCAACGCTAAATAGGTCGCCGTCGATGTGCATCAATGAGCTTCCGATTTAATGGCCAGTTTTGTGTTATTGTTTGTTAGTTTTTTAGGGGAAAATTATTATTTTTCATGATAATATAAAGCATAGTGTTATATACAGACACAGACAAATTATACAATACTCCTAATGTTGAAAACAAATGAATCGATTTTCACAAATTGAGGGTCGCAACCACTAACCATGCCGCCGTTAATGTGCATCGATGAGCTTCCGATTTTATTGCCACTTTTTCCAATCGCTATTAGTTTTAGAAGATCGCCGGGCATATAATCACAACAAGCAGAACGCACAATATATTTTCCACTCCATTGCGTAAAAAACAATACGGGAAAAGCCCGCAGTTTGATGAGGACCAAAAGTACTTGCAAGTACCGGTCGTTAAAAGTGTGGAACGCTTATCAACTTTAACTTGAAATATCTTTCGGTAGGAAAGTTTTCATGCAAAATGTGATGAATTTACAATATATTTTGGTCTCGTCTGGCGATTTCAAGTGCTAACTCCATTTTTGTGGAAAAAGGTCATCATTTCCCTTTAAGTCAAATGCGTTATTTTGACCTCCAAAATACCTCTGCTGCGTGACCTTGCCAAAATGCCCGAGGCTATAACTCGAAAACCTGAGGTCAGATCGAGCTAATATTGCCGCAGCTGAATTCAGAACCCAAGATAACCCTATAGACCATTTTTTTCAAACAAAAAGTGAGAGATGAAGGTGAAAATGGGGGGGGGGGTATGTTGAAATGTCGTGAAATGCCTGACCTTGTTTGCTGCAACATGAGGCATATGTGGTGGCAGTTTTCTGTCGTGACGAGTGACTTCGTGCGCAGAGTCGTACAGAAATGGGACATTTGCCTTAAGATAGTGTTCTGCTGTTTTGCTGTGGGTTTAGACCACGGGATCCCTCCAGTGTTGAATGGCAAGGGGGTCTATTTGTACAAATACTCGACACAACCTTCGAATCATTCCATATAACGATTTTCTTAAGGCAGTTTCTGATTATTTAGCTGTAGCTGTTTTCATTTGCGTGACCTATTGGCAAATGACACGACTTCGAAACTCTCTTCTGTCCTCTCAATCTCACCATGTCATTTGAACGCCGTCTGATTTTCTGAACTGTTGGCTGTATGCCGCAAACGTCGGACTAACTTCTCATCATGCACCGCACTCACACGCCGAGCAGCGAGGACAAATCAACAAAACATGTCACACCATTATGGAAGCTTGTCATTTCATCCTACAAAAACAGCACATACATTGCATGTATTATCTTCGGAAAGCTCTCGAACATGCCATTCCTGGAAGCTTTCAATTCGCGAATATCTTCTACGTACTGCTCATAGTATGAATTCAAGTGTGGGCGCCACACAGCCCTGCAGAATTGGCGCCCTCAAACCCCAATAACTGTCATCTGATTATCATGTATTCAACTGCTTCCTTAATCGTGTGTTAGACTTCCTTGTTGTTTGCCCTGCACCGCCGTGCCCCGACAGGCGGTGTGTTACTGCCTGCCCGTGTTGGGCTGCTGTTCTATCTGACGGGGCGGCCGGCCTGGCTGGCTGTGTTCCGCGCATGACCACAGGCGGTGTGCTACTGACTGCCCGTGTTGGGCTGTTGTTCTATCTGACGGGGCGGCCGGCCTGGCTGGCTGTGTTCCGCGCATGACCACAGGCGGTGTGTTACTGACTGCCCGTGTTGGGCTGTTGTTCTATCTGACGGGGCGGCCGGCCTGGCTGGCTGTGTTCCGCGCATGACCACAGGCGGTGTGTTACTGACTGCCCGTGTTGGGCTGCTGTCCTATCTGACGGGGCGGCCGGCCTGGCTGGCTGTGTTCCGCGCATGACCACAGGCGGTATGCTACTGACTGCCCGTGTTGGGCTGCTGTCCTATCTGACGGGGCGGCCGGCCTGGCTGGCTGTGTTCCGCGCATGACCACAGGCGGTATGCTACTGACTGCCCGTGTTGGGCTGCTGTCCTATCTGACGGGGCGGCCGGCCTGGCTGGCTGTGTTCCGCGCATGACCACAGGCGGTGTGCTACTGACTGCCCGTGTTGGGCTGTTGTTCTATCTGACGGGGCGGCCGGCCTGGCTGGCTGTGTTCCGCGCATGACCACAGGCGGTGTGTTACTGACTGCCCGTGTTGGGCTGCTGTCCTATCTGACGGGGCGGCCGGCCTGGCTGGCTGTGTTCCGCGCATGACCACAGGCGGTATGCTACTGACTGCCCGTGTTGGGCTGCTGTCCTATCTGACGGGGCGGCCGGCCTGGCTGGCTGTGTTCCGCGCATGACCACAGGCGGTATGCTACTGACTGCCCGTGTTGGGCTGCTGTCCTATCTGACGGGGCGGCCGGCCTGGCTGGCTGTGTTCCGCGCATGACCACAGGCGGTATGCTACTGCCTGCCCGTGTTGGGCTGCTGTCCTATCTGACGGGGCGGCCGGCCTGGCTGGCTGTGTTCCGCGCATGACCACAGGCGGTGTGCTACTGACTGCCCGTGTTGGGCTGTTGTTCTATCTGACGGGGCGGCCGGCCTGGCTGGCTGTGTTCCGCGCATGACCACAGGCGGTGTGCTACTGACTGCCCGTCTTGGGCTGCTGTTCTATCTGACGGGGCGGCCGGCCTGGCTGGCTGTGTTTCGGCCGCAGAAGCTGCTGGGTCGGCGTGAGGATGAGCTGCCCGAGCCGGTGCTGGTGCCGGACGACTCGCCTTCCCGACAGCGGCACACCATCAAAATGCCCAAACACATCATCCCAGCCGACGCCATCGTGGTGAACAAGGAGCTAGGCACCGGGGAGTTCGGCGTGGTGCAGCAGGGCGTCTGGACCAACGAGGAGGGGCACAGGGTGAGAGGCGTGGTGCAGCAGGGCGTCTGGACCAACGAGGAGGGGCACAGGGTGAGAGGCGTGGTGCAGCAGGGCGTCTGGACCAACGAGGAGGGGCACAGGGTGAGAGGCGTGGTGCAGCAGGGCGTCTGGACCAACGAGGAGGGACACAGGGTGAGAGGCGTGGTGCAGCAGGGCGTCTGGACCAACGAGGAGGGACACAGGGCGAGAGGCGTGGTGCAGCAGGGCGTCTGGACCAACGAGGAGAGGAGGGACACAGGGCGAGAGGCGTGGTGCAGCAGGGCGTCTGGACCAACGAGGAGGGACACAGGGTGAGAGGCGTGGTGCAGCAGGGCGTCTGGACCAACGAGGAGGGACACAGGGCGAGAGGCGTGGTGCAGCAGGGCGTCTGGACCAACGAGGAGAGGAGGGACACAGGGCGAGAGGCGTGGTGCAGCAGGGTGTCTGGACCAAAGAGGAGAGGAGGGGCACAGGGTGAGAGGCGTGATGCAGCAGGGCGCCTGGGCCAACGAGGAGGGACACAGGGTGAGAGGCGTGGTGCAGCAGGGCGTCTGGACCAACGAGGAGAGGAGGGACACAGGGCGAGAGGCGTGGTGCAGCAGGGCGTCTGGACCAACGAGGAGAGAAGGGGCACAGGGTGAGAGGCGTGGTGCAGCAGGGCGTCTGGACCAACGAGGAGAGGAGGGGCACAGGGTGAGAGGCGTGGTGCAGCAGGGCGTCTGGACCAACGAGGAGAGGAGGGACACAGGGTGAGAGGCGTGGTGCAGCAGGGCGTCTGGACCAATGAGGAGAGGAGGGGCACAGGGTGAGAGGCGTGGTGCAGCAGGGCGTCTGGACCAACGAGGAGGGACACAGGGTGAGAGGCGTGGTGCAGTAGGGCGTCTGGACCAACGAGGAGGGACACAGGGTGAGAGGCGTGGTGCAGCAGGGCGTCTGGACCAACGAGGAGGGACACAGGGCGAGAGGCGTGGTGCAGCAGGGCGTCTGGACCAACGAGGAGAGGAGGGGCACAGGATGAGAGGCGTGGTGCAGCAGGGCGTCTGGACCAACGAGGAGAGGAGGGACACAGGGTGAGAGGCGTGGTGCAGCAGGGCGTCTGGACCAATGAGGAGAGGAGGGGCACAGGGTGAGAGGCGTGGTGCAGCAGGGCGTCTGGACCAACGAGGAGGGACACAGGGTGAGAGGCGTGGTGCAGCAGGGCGTCTGGACCAACGAGGAGGGACACAGGGTGAGAGGCGTGGTGCAGCAGGGCGTCTGGACCAACGAGGAGGGACACAGGGTGAGAGGCGTGGTGCTGTGTGGTGTCAGCAGACCTGTCACGTTATATTCCAATCTGTTTTTATAACCAACTTTGCCAGAAGTGATGTGTTATCATAGTTAATTATCTGTTATCCAGTGAGTTTGACCGTGGAATATAGTGGATTCTACTAGTTATTATAGTTAATTATATCGGTTATATAGTGTATTCTACTGTGGAGGTGGTGAGCTTTACTGTGGGAGGCCCGGGAGGTAGTGGGTGCTGCCCACCACGGCGGTGCTCGGCTGCTGCCGGGCCGCGTAGTCCTAAGCTGGGACTGTAGCGGACATTCAGCCCCTGACGTTTACCCTGCTGACCGCCGCTGCCGGCGTCGCCAACAGATCCAGGTGGCCATCAAGTGTCTGAGCAAGCAGCGCATGCAGTCGAACCCGACCGAGTTCCTCAAGGAGGCCACCATCATGCACAACATCGAGCACGAGCACATCGTGCGGCTGTACGGCGTGGTGCTCGACACCAACGCCCTGATGCTGGTGAGAGCCCCCCCCCCCCCCCCCCCCCCCCGCCGCCCGCCGCCCGCCGCCCCGCCGCCGCCCCGCCGCCCGCCGCCCGCCGCCCGCCGCCCGCCGCCCGCCGCCCGCCGCCCGCCGCCCGCCGCCCCGCCGCCCCGCCGCCCGCCGCCCGCCGCCCGCCGCCCCCGCCGCCCGCCGCCTACTACCCACTACACGGGTGTCACATACATCGCATCCAACACGCGCCGCATGGATCACAGGCAATGCATGCGCTCTTGGATGTGAATGCTTCTTTGATATTGATTTACCCCTGCTGAACACGGTCAGTTTTGCCTTTTCTCAAGGCTTGAACGCCCATCAGTGGCATACGTGTGTACTTTGGAATATAGTGTTGGCTAGCGGTGCGCCCCGAAACTTCACAGGCATGACACGCCTGACATCGTTACGTTGTTCCTGGTCAGACGGCGCGCCTGCAAGGCCTACTGCGATAAAAACATCCTCCGCCTCAGCGAAGCAGAGCGGCGTTTGGGAAACCTCGCCTCGTGATGGAACTGATGTGACCCATGGTGACCCGGTCACTTGACCTCAGGTGTCGGAGCTGATGTGACCCATGGTGACCCGGTCACTTGACCTCAGGTGACGGAGCTGGTGTGACCCGGTGACCTAACCTCAGGTGACGGAGGTGGTGTGACCCGTGGTGACCTGGTGACCTGACCTCAGGTGACGGAGCTGGTGTGACCCGGTGACCTGACCTCAGGTGACTGAGCTGGTGTGACCCGGTGACCTAACAGCAGGTGACAGGAGCTGGTGTGACCCGGTGACCTGACCTCAGGTGACGGAGCTGGTGTGACCCGGTGACCTGACCTCATGTGACAGATGGTGTGACCCGTGGTGACCCGGTGACCTGACCTCAAGTGACAGCTGGTGTGACCCGTGGTGACCCGGTGATTGTTCTCAGGTGACGGAGCTTGTGTGACCCCGTGTGACCCGTGTGACCTGACCTCAGTTGACGGAGCTGGTGTGACCCGGTGACCTGACCTCATGTGACGGAGCTGGTGTGACCAGTGGTGACCCGGTGACCTGACCTCAGGTGACGGAGCTGGTGTGACCCGGCGACCTGACCTCAGGTGACGGTGTGACCCGTGGTGACCCGGTGACCTGACCTCAGGTGACGGAGCTGGTGTGACCCGGTGACCTGACCTCAGGTGACGGAGCTGGTGTGACCCGGTGACCCGGTGACCTGACCTCAGGTGACGGGAGTTGGTGTGACCCGGTGACCTGACTTCAGGTTTGTTTGTTTGTGAGATTTTATTCATAATACACATAATAATGCAGAAATTACAATCAAGCAATTGGTGCAAAAGTGCCAAAGCACTTAAGTCATGGCACCGCTTGCAAACTCTACGTGTTGTATTATTTCGTTCGGCCGCCCACCAAAGCGCCAGGTCTCGCGCGCCCTAGTTAAGTTTTAGGGCACCCCGCTCACCGCCGCCGCAGCGCGACCCACGTTAGTGATTAAATCGACCGGAGTAGATACAAAAAACTTTGGAAGCACCCGCTCACGCCGCCACCGCCGCCGCCACCGCCGCCGCCACCGCCGCCCGCCCCGAGACCGGAACCGTAAATAAGCGTGTCCAGCTGGCTTGATGGAGAAAGTATAGAGAAATCCATCTGTAATAGTCCCGAAATATTCCGAAAGAGTTGGTGTCTGAGTTCATGGTAATTTGGACAGTCAAGTACGAAATGTTTTGTGGTTTCTTGGTTGTAACCACATCTGCATGCTGTGGAATCGTTTTAATTTTAATTTTAAAGAGGTGACTGTTCAAGTCTGAGATTCCCAGCCTCAGTTTAGTGTGGAGAATGTTGCCGAGTTTTGAGCCTTCATGATAGTACTTTGGTGGGTGAGGAGGGCCTAGCTGCTGGGAGACTGCTCTTTTAAACTGGCTGTATCGGGTAAGGATGCGTGTCTGTTCGGGGAACGTATTCCACAGACGCGTTGTGGCTGGAATGAAGGACCGTTGTAAAGAGGTTGTACGATTGTGCGGTTGAGTGTGGAATGTGCTGTTTCTGAGTGTTCTCCCTGTGTCTTGCTGGCGTGTGTGTGGAAGTGTGTCCGTTATGTACTGTGGTATTCTTGTGTCGTTTCTGAGCTTAAAGTATAAGTTGAGTTTGTGTAATTTTCGTCTGTCTGCCAAACTAATCCACCCTAAGTCGCGTCTGAGTCGGTCTGTCGATGTGCGGAAGGGAGTCCCTGTGATGAGTCTAGCTATTCTGTTTTGCGTTTTTTTTCGAGTCGGTATACATCGTGCATGGTAATATGCCCGTCGTATACAACGTCGCAGTAATCGAAAATAGACGAGATGTATGTTGAGTATATTTGAGTGAGAGTTTGCCTAGGAATGTATTTCGAAATTGGATAAAGTGGACTTACTGCTCTGTTGACTTTTTTGATTGTTTCATTTATATGTATGTGAAATTTTAGATCTGATGAAAAGGTTAGCCCGAGGTGTTTGTGTTCTGTGACGACGGGTATGGGCTGGTTGTCAAACGTTAGGCGAGGTGTATGTGTTGTGTCGGTTTTATGTGAAAATGTTTGTTGGATTGTTTTTGCCGCGTTGAATGTGATAGCCCATTGTGTGCCGTAGTTTGATATTGCGTTGAGGTCTCCCTGTAGTGATTGTTGTGTGGCTTGTCGGTTGTCTTTGACGTGAGGTTTGTGTAGTGAAGTATCATCGGCACATAGAAGTATGTCATTGGTCGTGGTGTCTGCTAGTCCGTTTAAGTACAAAATAGCCAAAAGGGGTCCCAGGACTGATCCCTGCGGGTACCCTGCATTTATATGTATATATGTATATGTATTAAATCAGACAACATCCACAGTACAGTAGCTATTCTGCGTCCACGTCATATTAAAAGGCAAGAGCATCAAGATATGGGACTAGAGGTAAAACACATACATACAACAAGCATTCATGATAAGCAAGTGCGCCGCCGAGCACCACCACGTTACACGCCATACAGTACGCACTACACCGACTCAGAGAGCAGCAGCTGCTTAAGTCTGCGCTTGAAAGGCGCCATTCTGAGGTCCCTAAGGTCTGGTGGAAGACCATTGAACAAAACACCACAATGGACAAAACGCCTAACCCCAGAACCCGTCTTAGCTCGAGGGCATGACAACTGCCCAGTCTGTCTGGTGTTATGCACTGTCGAGACATAGGAGAACATTTCGGCGATATCATGCGGGAGACCAGTTGCGAGCACAGATTTCAGCAAGCAGAGCTGATGGTATTTGACCAGTTGCTCAGCACTAAGCCACCCAAGTTCATTTAGCACTCCGGATATATGATCGTGTTTACGGCGACCGCTTATGACACGAGCACAGAAGTTCAGAAGCTTTTGAACCCGATGCATCTGCGTTTTGCCACAGGTGCCGTAAACAGACATGCAATACCGTATCGAGCTTACTACAAGGGCGTTCACAACAAAGGCCACGGTATATGATGGAAGGACGTGCTTCGAGTGAGATAGGGCGATCAGGGCACCAGTGCACCTGGCGACCAGTTGACTGATGTGGTCATCAAAGGAAAGGTGTCTATCCATCACTAGACCAAGATTTTTTACTGTACGGCTTTCAGTTACAACGGATGTGCCAAATTTGATTTCGATTGGGGGGAGATCACGCAACGTATTTTTGGTTCCGAAAACAATAAGCTGAGTTTTTGATGTGTTTACTTTCATAGAATTAGAGCTGAACCAGTCCGAAACCACGGCAAGGGTGTTCTCCAATGACGAAATCAGTGCTACGATGTCATGTTTTTTGCCGGTTTTCCAAATTTGGACATCGTCTGCGTATTGAGCAATTTCAGCTCCATGAGCGTGCATGGCAAGATCATTGGAGAAAATTGAAAACATAATTGGACCCAGTGTTGTCCCCTGATACACCCCCATGGTGTTGGGCAGGGATGCCGAGCGCACAAGCTGACCGCTTCTGTCACGGGTTTGCACCTGCTGGGAGTGATTGGCTAGATATGACTCAAACCAGCGCGTGTCTACATTGTACATCCTAAGTTTGGAGAGCAGCGCGTCATGGTTCACCACATCAAAGCATTTTGAAAGGTCAGCTAGAATAAGTATCGTAATTTCAGTGTTATCCATACCAGAGAGAATGAATTTATAGTTTTTATTGACGACAATTTGCCGTTGACTCTGACTCGTTGATTTCTACCTTCCAGGTATGAACGTAACCAATGTAGTAAAGTTCCAGAAACTCAAAATTCAATTTCGCACTTTTGTAGGAGTCCTTTAGGCCAAATTTTGTCAAAATATTTCGAAATGTCTAAATAGATAGCTGTGAAGTCTTGTCCTCTATCAAGTGATTGATATAGGTTGTGATTTAGGTGAACTAGTTGCATTTGTGTGTTGTGCCCTGGTCTGTAACCGCTTTGCCTTTCTGTGAGAAGGGAGTGCAGTGTTACGTGTTTGTAGATCCTGTCGAAAATTATTTTTTCAAAAATCTTGGATACGCAGGGTAGGAGACTAATTGGTCTATAGTTATTGACGTCGGAGGCGGACCCTTTGTTTTTGAATTTAGGGTGTACCATAGCTTCTTTCCAGTCAGTTGGGTATATTCCCTTGGTCAGAGACATATTAAATAATTTTGTCAGCGGTTCGTAGATGAGAATTGCTGTGAGTTTTAATAATTTTGTCGGTAATTTGTCCGGGCCGCAGTATTTGTTTGGGTGAAGGGAATTTCGTAGCGCCAAGACCTGGCGTTCTGTTGCTGTCACTTGGTTGAGTGTCGGTTCTGTTGGTTGGTTCTGTCACTTGGTTGGTTCTGTTGCTGTCACTTGGTTGAGTGTCGGTGATGTTGGTGTGCCAAGACCTGGCGTTCTGTTGCTGTCACTTGGTTGAGTGTCGGTGCTGTTGGTGTGCCAAGACCTGGCGTTCTGTTGCTGTCACTTGGTTGAGTGTCGGTTCTGTTGGTTGGTTCTGTCACTTGGTTGGTTCTGTTGCTGTCACTTGGTTGAGTGTCGGTGATGTTGGTGTGCCAAGACCTGGCGTTCTGTTGCTGTCACTTGGTTGAGTGTCGGTGCTGTTGGTGTGCCAAGACCTGGCGTTCTGTTGCTGTCACTTGGTTGAGTGTCGGTTCTGTTGGTTGGTTCTGTCACTTGGTTGGTTCTGTTGCTGTCACTTGGTTGAGTGTCGGTGATGTTGGTGTGCCAAGACCTGGCGTTCTGTTGCTGTCACTTGGTTGAGTGTCGGTGCTGTTGGTGTGCCAAGACCTGGCGTTCTGTTGCTGTCACTTGGTTGAGTGTCGGTTCTGTTGGTTGGTTCTGTCACTTGGTTGGTTCTGTTGCTGTCACTTGGTTGAGTGTCGGTGATGTTGGTGTGCCAAGACCTGGCGTTCTGTTGCTGTCACTTGGTTGAGTGTCGGTGCTGTTGGTGTGCCAAGACCTGGCGTTCTGTTGCTGTCACTTGGTTGAGTGTCGGTTCTGTTGGTTGGTTCTGTCACTTGGTTGGTTCTGTTGCTGTCACTTGGTTGAGTGTCGGTGATGTTGGTGTGCCAAGACCTGGCGTTCTGTTGCTGTCACTTGGTTGAGTGTCGGTGCTGTTGGTGTGCCAAGACCTGGCGTTCTGTTGCTGTCACTTGGTTGAGTGTCGGTTCTGTTGGTTGGTTCTGTCACTTGGTTGGTTCTGTTGCTGTCACTTGGTTGAGTGTCGGTGATGTTGGTGTGCCAAGACCTGGCGTTCTGTTGCTGTCACTTGGTTGAGTGTCGGTGCTGTTGGTGTGTCGATCGCCAAGACCTGGCGTTCTGTTGCTGTCACTTGGTTGAGTGCCGGTGCTGTTGGTGTGCCAAGACCTGGCGTTCTGTTGCTGTCACTTGGTTGAGTGCCGGTTCTGTTGGTTGGTTCTGTCACTTGGTTGGTTCTGTTGCTGTCACTTGGTTGAGTGTCGGTGCTGTTGGTGTGTCGATCGCCAAGACCTGGCGTTCTGTTGCTGTCACTTGGTTGAGTGTCGGTGCTGTTGGTGTGTCGATCGCCAAGACCTGGCGTTCTGTTGCTGTCACTTGGTTGAGTGTCGGTGCTGTTGGTTGGTTCTGTCACTTGGTTGGTTCTGTTGCTGTCACTTGGTTGAGTGTCGGTGCTGTTGGACCTGGCGTTCTGTTGCTGTCACTTGGTTGAGTGTCGGTGCTGTTGGTTGGTTCTGTCACTTGGTTGGTTCTGTTGCTGTCACTTGGTTGAGTGTCGGTGCTGTTGGTGTGTCGATCGCCAAGACCTGGCGTTCTGTTGCTGTCACTTGGTTGAGTGTCGGTGCTGTTGGACCTGGCGTTCTGTTGCTGTCACTTGGTTGAGTGTCGGTGCTGTTGGACCTGGCGTTCTGTTGCTGTCACTTGGTTGAGTGTCGGTGTTGTTGGTTGGTTCTGTCACTTGGTTGGTTCTGTTGCTGTCACTTGGTTGAGTGTCGGTGCTGTTGGACCTGGCGTTCTGTTGCTGTCACTTGGTTGAGTGCCGGTGGTGTTGGTGTGTCGATAATGGGTGGAATACGAGAATCGTCGATGTTTAAATGAGATTGTATAGCAAAGTGTTCGTTAAGAAATGTTGCTTTGTCTTTGTCATCGGTCAGCAGTGTCCCGTCGCGTCCAATGAGTATATTGTTTGATTTCGAGAGCGACCAATCATGCTTTTCAGTATGGAGTGGTACTTATGAGGATTGTGTTTGTGTTGCAGGAGGGTATTCACTTTGTCTTTGAAGTGCGTATCTCTGAGGTTTCTGTTGATATTCGTCACTATGTTTCTCTGAACTCTCCATCGTTGCCAGTCGTTGTCACTTTGTGTTTGCTTTGCCCGTCTAAATAGTCTATCTCTTTTCCTAATTTGTCTCGTCAACTCCGATGTTACCCAAGGTTTGTCATCTTGTCTGATGCGCACACGTTTTGTCGGTATGGTCAACCTGGCTGCGTCCAGTAGAGTCTTGGTAAATTGTCTTACTGCCTCGTTCACGTCGTTGTTAAGTATCCTATTCCAGTTGGTCCCGATCAAAATATTTGTCAATCTGTCTACGTTTGTGTTTTTGAAATCAAGAAATTCTTTAAATCTCGTTCTGTCAGACGTATCATTTTTGAAAGTAAACTTGACGTAGACTGGAAAGTGGTCTAGATTTAAAAACGAGGAGAGTATTCCGCTGTCTTGCACCATTTCGATGTTATCGACAAATATTAGGTCATGAAGATTGTGCACGTTTTCGTCGATGCGAGTCGGGGACGTGATAAGCTGTGTCAGGTCGAGTGTCCGGGCTGTGTCCTCAAGTCTGTAGTCGAATGTTGTCGTGCCACTGTTTCTGTTTGGTGTTTGAGTTAGGTAAATGTTACCGGTGTTAAGGTCGCCTGTCAGAAGTATCCCCGTCGGATTGTATGCCTGTGCTGATGTTATGCTGTCCGTGAGTCGGTCGAGAAAGTCTTGCTGTCTGTCAGATGAGAGATTAGGGGGAAGATATATCGAGCAAATAATGATTGTAGAGTCTTTGTTTTTAATCATCGCCCATATCCATTCTTCACCGGGGAGTTCTAGGTCATGTAGTCTGGTGACGGGCAACGAGGAACGCGCGTATAGAGCCGTACCACCGCCTCTCCTGGTTCTGTGTCGTGTGAACGGTGGGTGGAAGTGAGTGATGCTGTAGAGGCTGGGATGAATTATGTCGTCTAGCTTTGTCTCAGTTAGGGCAAGGATGTCGATTGAGTTTGTGGTAATGAATTGTTCTAGTTCTTGTAGTTTGTTTGGAGCTGTGATGCTGTTGATGTTGATGTGAGAAAGTGTGATGTGGTGTTGTGTTGTGGCAGGGCCTGGATTTCTCTCGATTACTGCAACTAAAAGCAGAAGCTGGATATTTGTCAGTTCACCCAGTCTCTGCCATTGCTTGCTAGTGATGTGGAGGTGACGTGTGTGTGACAGATGACGAGTGTGTGACGGGTGACATGTGTATGAAGGGTGACGTACGTGTTGTGGTCGGAAGGATCTGAGAGGTACGGGGTAAGAGCAGTTCTCACCAGCAGCCAGATATCCTTGAAATCCCAGAGAGAGCGATGTTTGGTGTAGGTGTGTCAGCTGGAGACGGTCAAGCGGCAGCGGCGGGGGCAGCGGCAGCGGCGGGGGCAGTGGCAGCGGCAGCGGCAGCGGCGGGGGCAGCGGCAGCGGCGGGGGCAGCGTCAGCGGCGGGGGCAGTGGCAGCGCGAGCTCGTGCTTGGTCCGAATGTTGCGGGTCCGCTGCGACCGGTGGCAGCAGGGTGCGGCTGTCGAGATTGGTGGCGTTAGCGAGATCGGACGCATGTGGGTGGCGGCGGGCATCAACAATGTTTGAGCGGAGCGAAGTAAATACACAGGAGCGTGCACAGTATGCTACCGGGTAGCAAAGGAAAGACCTTGACACGCGAATACACAATCAATGCGACACAATAGCCATAGGAAAATCAATACAAATCGACACACCAGACACTAAAGCTGTGGAGAGCAGCAACAACAAAACACTCTACACGCCTTTCCAAAAGGTAACTCATATCAACTCAACAGCCAGGCCAGTGTTCCCGAGAACAGGGGTCTGGATTTAAAAAAAAACACCACCCCACCACCCCACCCCACCCCCAGCCCGCCCTCCACCGCACCACCGTACCGAATCACCGCACAAAGGTCCTACCACCCTTGGCACACGGCCAGCGGGCGCGTGCAGACCGAGTGGCCGTGACCCCGGCCCGGCGATAGCGGCCGGCCGGCTGGGGCGGGACAGTCAGCGAGGTGCACTCAAGTCAGCGGCGGAATCAGATTCGCGGCTTGGGGGGAGTCACGCACCGCCGTCTCGCCCAACCGCACGTCGGGGACACTGGTCGCGACACGGGTCCTTTCAGTCATCAACGGGTGTGGGCTGTCCGTCTGCAGACTTGGAGACTTTTGCCCGGGTGCGCTTGGCCTCCCTCCGTGAGTGTGTGTCTCGTGGCTCACGGGATGGCGACATGGATGGATGGATGGTGGTGGTGACAGAGCTGGTGTGACCCGTGGTGACCCGGTGACCTGACCTAAGGTGACGGAGCTGGTGTGACCCGGTGGCCTGACCTCAGGTGACTGAGCTGGTGTGACCCGGTGACCTGACCTCAGGTGACGGAGCTGGTGTGACCCGGTGACCTGACCTCAGGTGACGGAGCTGGTCTGACCCGGTGACCTGACCTGAGGTGACTGAGCTGGTGTGATCCGTGATGACTTGGTGACCTGACCTCAGGTGACGGAGCTGGTGTGACCCGGTGACCTGACCTCAGGTGACAGATGGTGTGACCCGTGGTGACCCGGTGACCTGACCTCAAGTGACAGAGCTGGTGTGACCCGTGGTGACCCGGTGACCTAACAGCAGGTGACAGGAGCTGGTGTGACCCGTGGTGACCGGGTGACCTGACCTCGGGTGACGGAGCTGGTGTGACCCGTGGTGACTCGGTGACCTGACCTCAGGTGACGGAGCTGGTGTGACCCGGTGACCTGACCTCGGGTGACGCAGCTGGTGTGACCCAGTGACTCGGTGACCTGACCTCAGGTGACGGAGCTGGTGTGACCCGGTGAGCTGACCTCAGGTGACGGAGCTGGTGTGCCCCGGTGACCTGACCTCAGGTGACGGAGCTGGTGTGACCCGGTGACCTGACCTCAGGTGACGGAGCTGGTGTGACCCGGTGACCTGACCTCAGGTGACGGAGCTGGCGCCGCTGCGCTCCTTGCTCGAGTGTCTGAAGGAGCCGAATCTGCGGGCCAGTTTCCCGGTGCTGACGCTCTGCGGCTTCGCCATCCAGATCTGCGACGGCATGCAGTACCTCGAGTCGCAGCGTCTGATCCACAGGTGGGTCACGGCTGCCGGACAGGGGGGGGGGGGGGGTATGGGCGGCTACTGATCCACAGGTGGGTCACGGCTGCCGGACAGGCGGGGGGGGGGGGGAGGGGGTATGGGCGGCTACTGATCCACATGTGGGTCACGGCTGCCGGACAGGCGGGGGGGGGGGGGGGGGGGTATGGGCGGCTACTGATCCACAGGTGGGTCACGGCTGCCGGACAGGCGGGGTATGGGCGGCTACTGATCCACAGGTGGGTCACGGCTGCCGGACAGGGGGGGGGGGGGGTATGGGCGGCTACTGAGACGTGACTGCCGGCGGCGGCCGCGGCCACGACACATGGTCAGCAGTGTCCCAAAATTGGTCGATTTGGGTGGGAAATGACACCCAAATGTGAATAATTTTCCACTCTCGCTCCCATTTAGGAGTGAATTTTCCACTCCCAAATTATGAATTGTGATATTGATTCTGACATTAAAGGTATTCACTAAAAGTACTTCATTTCAACAACAACTGCTGCTTTTCATATTCAAAACCGACATCAATATTGTACCATTTTTTACATAATTGTCCACGCTCGTGGTCTTTTTTGGCTAAAATATTCCACTCAAAAATAGCAGAATATCCCAATCAAAAAAATATCCCAATCAAAAATAGCAGAATTGCAGAAAAAAAGGAGGGACACCGGCGCCGCTGGTCAGGGAG
The DNA here is from genome assembly GCA_036785665.1 of Chirona hameri. Classification (NCBI taxonomy): domain Eukaryota; kingdom Metazoa; phylum Arthropoda; class Thecostraca; order Balanomorpha; family Balanidae; genus Chirona; species Chirona hameri. Next base: position 205,662 of record JAXIVJ010000343.1, on the reverse strand, counting down.
GGACACTGGTCAGGGAGGGATACTGGTCAGGGAGGGTCACTGGTCAGGGAGGGACACTGGCCAGGGAGGGACACTGGTCAGGGAAGGACACTGGTCAGGGAGGGACACTGGTCAGGAAGGGACACTGGTCAGGGAGGGATACTGGTCAGGGAGGGACACTGGTCAGGGAGGGACACTGGCCAGGGAGGGACATTGGTCAGGAAGGGACACTGGTCAGGGAGGGGCACTGGTCACTGGTCAGGGAGGGACACTGATCACTGGTCAGGGAGGGGCACTGGTCACTGGTCAGGGAGGGACACTGATCACTGATCAGGGAGGGGCACTGGTCACTGGTCATGGAGGGACACTGGTCAGGGAGGGACACTGGTCAGGGAGGGACACTGGTCAGGAAGGGACACTGGTCAGGGAGGGATACTGGTCAGGGAGGGATACCGGCGCCGTCACAGTCAGCGTGCCCAGGGATCAGTTGGCCGGACTGTGTCCGTACAGGATAGAGATGTTTTTTGTTTTTTAAACAAAGACTTGTCATCGGTATCAGCAAGTTCTTGCATGTATTGAAATGGTATCGCACGGCTCAAATGGGTATCGACAGCGGTATCGGCAGCGGTATCGGCATTCACGATTTATACAAATACGAAGTCAACAGTTAAAGTCGTAAAAACTTATTTCCATCTTCATTCTCAGCATAGAGTTCTTCCTAGCTCAAACGCCGTACTAGTATCACACGGCCATCATGAAAGAACAATGCACCTCTAGCAGTTCATGGCATCATGATACAACATCTTGACTCGTTCAAGCACGTTGTATGCATGTCAAGTGGCTTTTGTTGACAATTGCGAGTCTGGCTTAAGGTAGGTATCGCTGAGTTAGCGGCCCAAGCCCATTTGGTATCGACAAAAGTATCGGCCGATACCAAAAAAGTATCGGCGTTGATACGTCAACACCAAAAAATCCCATCGCCAGTACAGAATGCTTCGTCGGATACAGACATAGTTTGTGCAATATCGGTTGGGTTGTGCCGATCCGGATAACTAGGTAACTCATTCCGGATAACTAGGATCCGGATAACTAGGTAACTCATTCCGGATAACTAGGTAACTCATTCCGGATAACTAGGATCCAGATAACTAGGTAACTCATTCCGGATAACTAGGATCCGAATAACTAGGTAACTCATTCCGGATAACTAGGATCCGGATAACTAGGTAACTCATTCCGGATAACTAGGATCCGGATAACTAGGTAACTCATTCCGGATAACTAGGATCCGGATAACTAGGTAACTCATTCCGGATAACTAGGATCCGGATAACTAGGTAACTCATTCCGGATAACTAGGATCCGGATAACTAGGTAACTCATTCCGGATAACTAGGATCCGGATAACTAGGTAACTCATTCCGGATAACTAGGATCCGGATAACTAGGTAACTCATTCCGGATAACTAGGATCCGGATAACTAGGTAACTCATTCCGGATAACTAGGATCCGGATAACTAGGTAACTCATTCCGGATAACTAGGATCCGGATAACTAGGTAACTCATTCCGGATAACTAGGATCCGGATAACTAGGTATCTCATTCCGGATAACTAGGATCCGGATAACTAGGTATCTCATTCCGGATAACTAGGATCCGGATAACTAGGTAACTCATTCCGGATAACTAGGATCCGGATAACTAGGTAACTCATTCCGGATAACTAGGATCCGGATAACTAGGTAACTCATTCCGGATTACTAGGATCCGGATAACTAGGTAACTCATTACCGAGTGGGGCGGCCCATCAGGTTTCTCGTCAACATGTTGTTCAAATTTATAAACAAATATCAGACTCCGAGCTTATGCAAAAGTGCCCGCTCTGTCATTGCCCATAAAGGCGTTTTACTGGTGTAAAGTGTGTAATTTACTGCACGAAGCGTGTTAGGTGGTCTCCGCTGAGAGGTTAACTGAATGTCTTTCGATCGGATTGCTTGAATTTGAGATGATATGGTCAATCTAAGTCAGACGTAATTTTACTTTGGTTAAGCTACTTTATCTGTGCTAAATGCCTAAATGCACTTGCAATATTGTGTTTCAGAGATCTGGCGGCTCGTAACATCCTCGTGTTCTCCAAAAACACCATCAAGATATCCGATTTCGGTCTGTCGCGGATGCTCGGAGTGGGAAAAGATTACTACCAGACCAACTTCAACGTCAACCTCAAGCTACCCATCGCATGGTAACTAGTCTGCCAGCATTCATACGCCAAGGATAGACGTGAACTGACTGGCTTTGTCTGTGACTTTGCTGCATTTGTATTGAGACTATGGGGGGTTGTTTTGTATTGTATTATATTCACGTCGTGAGACGCATCCATATTGAGCTACAGCGATTCCTTGGCCTTGGTGTTCGTAGGTTGGGCCTGATTGGGGTGATCTCGCCCACAGCACAAACATACATGGCACACGCCACACGCACACACGCACGCACACACTGGCAGGTGCACACATAATACGTACGCCCATGCCGGCAGTAGGCTGGCCGACGCCGACGCGCTCCTTAGTCAGTCGGTGTTAAGCCAGCAGTTTAGCTTTAAAGCCGCTTATTTCCAGGTCTCATCGCACTGCTGCTGGCAAGCCGTTCTATGCGGCGAGCGATTATATAATATATTTAAACCGACGCCTGTCCCACTCTGGCGCTGCTCGAGAACAGTATTAGCATTACATACATGTTTCTTGATTGAGATAGCCAACACGGACCCAGCCTAGTTCATGTCTAGCAAACTTCCCGTGTCCAGTTGACAGCCTGCGCGGCGACTGTAGGCAGATTCTAGGCATCCCTGTACTTCCCCTCCGCCAGGTGTGCGCCCGTGTCCAGTTGACAGCCTGCGCGGCGACTGTAGGCAGACTCTAGGCATCCCTGTACTTCCCCTCCGCCAGGTGTGCGCCCGTGTCCAGTTGACACCCTGCGCGGCGACTGTAGGCAGATTCTAGGCATCCCTGTACTTCCCCTCCGCCAGGTGTGCGCCCGTGTCCAGTTGACAGCCTGCGCGGCGACTGTAGGCAGATTCTAGGCATCCCTGTACTTCCCCTCCGCCAGGTGTGCGCCCGTGTCCAGTTGACAGCCTGCGCGGCGACTGTAGGCAGACTCTAGGCATCCCTGTACTTCCCCTGCGCCAGGTGTGCGCCCGTGTCCAGTTGACAGCCTGCGCGGCGACTGTAGGCAGACTCTAGGCATCCCTGTACTTCCCCTGCGCCAGGTGTGCGCCCGTGTCCAGTTGACAGCCTGCGCGGCGACTGTAGGCAGACTAGGCATCCCTGTACTTCCCCTCCGCCAGGTGTGCGCCCGTGTCCAGTTGACAGCCTGCGCGGCGACTGTAGGCAGACTCTAGGCATCCCTGTACTTCCCCTCCGCCAGGTGTGCGCCCGTGTCCAGTTGACAGCCTGCGCGGCGACTGTAGGCAGACTCTAGGCATCCCTGTACTTCCCCTCCGCCAGGTGTGCGCCCGTGTCCAGTTGACAGCCTGCGCGGCGACTGTAGGCAGATTCTAGGCATCCCTGTACTTCCCCTCCGCCAGGTGTGCGCCCGTGTCCAGTTGACAGCCTGCGCGGCGACTGTAGGCAGACTCTAGGCATCCCTGTACTTCCCCTGCGCCAGGTGTGCGCCCGTGTCCAGTTGACAGCCTGCGCGGCGACTGTAGGCAGACTCTAGGCATCCCTGTACTTCCCCTCCGCCAGGTGTGCGCCCGTGTCCAGTTGACAGCCTGCGCGGCGACTGTAGGCAGACTCTAGGCATCCCTGTACTTCCCCTCCGCCAGGTGTGCGCCCGTGTCCAGTTGACAGCCTGCGCGGCGACTGTAGGCAGACTAGGCATCCCTGTACTTCCCCTCCGCCAGGTGTGCGCCCGTGTCCAGTTGACAGCCTGCGCGGCGACTGTAGGCAGACTCTAGGCATCCCTGTACTTCCCCTCCGCCAGGTGTGCGCCCGTGTCCAGTTGACAGCCTGCGCGGCGACTGTAGGCAGATTCTAGGCATCCCTGTACTTCCCCTCCGCCAGGTGTGCGCCCGTGTCCAGTTGACAGCCTGCGCGGCGACTGTAGGCAGACTCTAGGCATCCCTGTACTTCCCCTCCGCCAGGTGTGCGCCCGTGTCCAGTTGACAGCCTGCGCGGCGACTGTAGGCAGACTCTAGGCATCCCTGTACTTCCCCTCCGCCAGGTGTGCGCCCGTGTCCAGTTGACACCCTGCGCGGCGACTGTAGGCAGACTCTAGGCATCCCTGTACTTCCCCTCCGCCAGGTGTGCGCCCGTGTCCAGTTGACAGCCTGCGCGGCGACTGTAGGCAGACTCTAGGCATCCCTGTACTTCCCCTCCGCCAGGTGTGCGCCCGTGTCCAGTTGACAGCCTGCGCGGCGACTGTAGGCAGACTCTAGGCATCCCTGTACTTCCCCTCCGCCAGGTGTGCGCCCGTGTCCAGTTGACAGCCTGCGCGGCGACTGTAGGCAGACTCTAGGCATCCCTGTACTTCCCCTCCGCCAGGTGTGCGCCCGAGTGCATTAACTACCTGCGCTTCACGTCATCGAGCGACGTCTGGGCGTACGGCGTCACCCTGTGGGAGATGTTCAGCTACGGCTTCCAGCCGTGGGCGGCGCTGACCGGTCAGCAGATCCTGGAGGCGATCGACGAGCCGAACTTCCAGGTACGCGGCCTGTGCGTCACCGTACCGCCACGGCGGCGCAGCACGTTCAGGCCCAGGCGGTTATGTGCAGGTGCTGGTTGCTGGTGTGTGTTCACTGTTATTCCTACTCGCTGGTAGTGTTAAAAGATGCCGAATGATTGCTAGCGTCGTATGGCTTGGTCTTATTTCTTGCTTTCAATGTGACTAAGACTTTCTTTCTGTGACTTTCCATGTCTGGCCGCACAAAAAGGGGGTTTCGTACTCGACCCTTTCAGATTTTGATGACAATTGGTACACCTGTAGTGTCAAGTGAAACAAACATACACACCAACTTTTAGCTCCGGGTGACCTCAAGGGTCATATTTAGAGATCATATAAGGTCACAGTTTTGTGCGTACACTATAGCAATACAACGCTTGTATCTTCTATGCTAATGAATTTAGCGCAATACAACGAATATGAAAGTGCTCCACAGAGTTGGACCATTCGGAAATAGAGGGAAATCCACGTGACCTCAATATGACCTTTGACCTGACCAGGTCAAAATCATAAAATATATTTTTATATTAGTTTGCTTGCTCGTAACTAGTCCAAACTTGGCAGAATAAATGAACGTAACATCCTCTTAAGAATGTGCAAAAAAGAATGGCGGAGACTTTTCAACTTTTTGAGATACCACCCTTTGAGTATGGTAAGGAAGTGAAACGGAGCAATGCCCCGAGGCTATTTTCATGTCGCTTGCCATGATGTCGGTTTTGTTGGCCCGATTGACTTCAAATTTGGTTGGTAGCTTCTGTTTGACGAATTCAATCACTTCTCGAGTTTTCAGCTTGACCTGACCTCGCATGACCTAGCATGACATAGGAATAGTGTATTGCCCACATATACGTATTACCTATAGGTAATACGGTGTTTTATAGATGTTCAGGAGCATAACACAGGTGTTAACAGGTGACATTTATGGTTTCCATTGAGATTATGACCCTGGATGACCTTTTCAGAGGTCAACCGAGGTAACTGACCTTTGATGACATGAGATGTTTTTTATTTGGCCTCTGGAGGTTTTAGGACATTTTAGGATGCTGCTATGGCTGAAAACGTGTGTTGAAAAATAGTCAAAATAGCGTAACGTAATTTATAGACGATTCTTAACATCTATGATATATGATCTATGTATATCCGCATTCATCATAGACGGCTGTTTTGTGTTTATCCACAGTTGGTAGATATCTGCAAAACATACTTGGCTGTGAAATGTTCTTAAAATCTACCGGAGGTTACAAGTCATCTTAGGTCAGCGGAGGTCAGTGACTTCGGTTGACCTGTGACAGAGCATGACCCCCATTGAGCATATAATTATGAAAAATATGGGTTCCAATTTGAAATCTGCGTCACAATGTCCTAGAAGCTATCAGAGTCCAAAAATGTAATCTCAGGTCATCGGAGGTCAGTGACCTCGGTTGACGTGTGAAGTGCATGACCCCAGTGGAATGTACAATTATGTAAAATGGATTCCAAATTTGAAATCAGCGTCCTAGAATGTCCTAGAAACTAATCCAGAGGCAAACAAAATAATATCATGTCATCAGAGGTCAGTGACCTCGGTTGACCTCTGAAAAGGTCATCGGGGGCCATGATGTCAATGGAAACCATAAATGTCACCTGTTAACACCTGTACATATGTGTTAAGCTCCTGAACATCTATATAACACCGTATTACCTATAGGTAATACGTATCTGTGGGTCATACACTATTCCTTGGTCATGTTAGGTCATGAGAGATCAGGTCAAGACGAAAACTCGGAAAGTGATTGAATTCTTCAAACGGAAGCTACCCACCAAATTGCACGTCAATCGGGCCAAAGAAACCGACATTAAGGCAAGCGTCATGACAATAGTCTCGGGGCATTACTCCGTTTCACTTTCTTGTCATACTCAAAGGGCGGTATCTCAAAAAGTTGATAAGTCTCCGCCATTCTTGTGTGCATATTCTTAGAGGATGTTGCGTGCATTTATTCTGCCAAGTTTGGTCTAGTTACGAGCAGGCAAACTTATAAGAAAAATAAATTTTATGATTTTGATCTCGTCAGGTCAAAGGTTGAGGTAACGTGAATTGTTACCCCTATTTCCGAATGTTCCAACCCTGTGGAGCACTCCGATATTAGTTTTATTCCGCTAAGTTCATTAGCATACAAGATATTTCATTAGCATACAAGATATAGACGTTTGATTGATATAAAGTACGCATAAAATCGTGACCTTCGATGACTTCTAAATACGACCCTTGAGGTCACCCGGAGCTAAAAGTGGGCGTGTATGTTTCATTCACTTGACAATACAGGTGTACCAATATTCATCACAATCGGAGGGTCGGGATTTTTTTTTGTTGTGTGTGGCCAGACATGGAATGACCCTTAACAGAATCTGAAGGCAAAAATACTTAGCATGCAAAGTAAATGCAATACAAATTATTTTACACAACAAAGAGATGGTAGACTGAGGGGGGTCCAAATGTCATATTTTGTGGTCTGGTTAATTTTGCAGCGTTCTGTTGGTGCCCGTATCCAGCCTTTTGATGGTTAGCGTATTTCTGGGCACGATTGCCCTGATGCCATCTGGTTGTTTCGGGGATGGTATGCGCGTGTGGGTTACGCGTCAGCTCCGTTGTACTGGCCGTGCGCGTCTGACCGTGACCGGAAACTGTCCGTGGCTGCTCCCCCAGCGGCTGGAGCAGCCGGACACCTGTCCCAAGGACTGCTACAACCTGATGCTCAAGTGTTGGCAGCACGACCCCAACAAGCGGCCCAACTTCCACGAGCTGGCGCAGCTGCTGCCCGAGGTGGGTTGAGTGTGGCGCCGGTGCCGGCCGGCCGACAGTCGCCTTGGCACCTCAGACTGCGACGTCGGCGCAGTGGGGCCCATCCATCCCTCAGCTGGGTTCAGACCATTGTTTGTGCGATCCGATAATCGCGGCTGTAATTTTTGCATATTCGTTAAAGGTTTAATCTGTATTTGTATATGCGTGTAAGAGCATCCAGTATCATACTGTTGTTTCGTGCCTCGAGTCCTAGGTATCGGCGGTGGTAGGTAACTAACATACGCATGCAAGAACAAGCACACACACACACACACGCACAGACACACCCAGTGGCGTACCCAGGATTCACTCCAGAAGGGGGCATTTTTTTATCAGGGGGGCATTAGGTACCTCCCAAAAAAAAATCACCGGATTTGGCCCTCTATATTTTTAGAGGAGCATATTTTCAACAACACAAATATTAAAAAAAAACATTCATTTTTTTCCCGAAATAGGGCCCTTGGGGCCCTATTTCCAAAGGGGCACATACGGCCAAGGGGGCACGTACGGACCTCCAGGGGGGGGGGGGGGGGCAATCGCCCCGTTTGCCCCCCCCCCCCTTGGGTACGCCTATGTACACACTGAACAATAGGAAAGCTCATTCGGTCCAGGGCGTCCTCATTAACACCGGGCAGGGCTGGCAGGTGTTATTGGGGACGCCTTTTAAATGCACCGATGCGGCTCTCGGTGACGCGGGCTGAGAGGCGATATGATGGCATGATGCGTGTTGATTATCATACTGTATAGCTACTTTATTTCTCTATATAATTTGTCTTCATTTTGTTGTTGTGTGTTGTGTATTTGTGTTGTGTTTCTGACCGGCCGCTGTCCGTTTGTGTCCGCCGGTCGGCAGTGTAAACCGTTGTGTATTTGTGTTATGTTTCTGACCGGCCGCTGTCCGTTTGTGTCCGCCGGTCGGCAGTGTAAACCGTTGTGTATTTGTGTTATGTTTCTGACCGGCCGCTGTCCGTTTGTGTCCGCCGGTCGGAAGTGTAAACCGTTGTGTATTTGTGTTATGTTTCTGACCGGCCGCTGTCCGTTTGTGTCCGCCGGTCGGCAGTGTAAACCGTTGTGTATTTGTGTTATGTTTCTGACCGGCCGCTGTCCGTTTGTGTCCGCCGGTCGGCAGTGTAAACCGTTGTGTATTTGTGTTATGTTTCTGACCGGCCGCTGTCCGTTTGTGTCCGCCGGTCGGCAGTGTAAACCGTTGTGTATTTGTGTTATGTTTCTGACCGGCCGCTGTCCGTTTGTGTCCGCCGGTCGGCAGTGTAAACCGTTGTGTATTTGTGTTATGTTTCTGACCGGCCGCTGTCCGTTTGTGTCCGCCGGTCGGCAGTGTAAACCGTTGTGTATTTGTGTTATGTTTCTGACCGGCCGCTGTCCGTTTGTGTCCGCCGGTCGGCAGTGTAAACCGTTGTGTATTTGTGTTATGTTTCTGACCGGCCGCTGTCCGTTTGTGTCCGCCGGTCGGCAGTGTAAACCGTTGTGTATTTGTGTTATGTTTCTGACCGGCCGCTGTCCGTTTGTGTCCGCCGGTCGGCAGTGTAAACCGTTGTGTATTTGTGTTATGTTTCTGACCGGCCGCTGTCCGTTTGTGTCCGCCGGTCGGCAGTGTAAACCGTTGTGTATTTGTGTTATGTTTCTGACCGGCCGCTGTCCGTTTGTGTCCGCCGGTCGGCAGTGTAAACCGGAGCAGGTGCAGGCGGTGCAGACGGCCGCTAGTGAGCCCACCTCGCCCACCAAACGCGACCGGCTCCAGTACGAGGTCGGCGATGTGGTCACCGTGCTCGACAAACGGTACGGCGGGACGGGACTGCGGGACGGGACTGCGGGCCGGGACGGCGGGCCGGGACGGCGGGCCGGGACGGCGGCAGTATCGACGAAAACCGGCCACACAGCAGCTGCGGGGAGTTTTCGAATGAATGATTACTATGAAATGCAACACAGAATATGAGGCATCTTGTGATATCCATCGAAAGTTCCCTAGGATGGCAGATCAGAGGGCGCCAAGGTTCGAGGCTAATGTGTGGCATGTTTTCGTCAATCTGTTGGCCTATAGCTGAAACATCGGATGCGAGAGCGTAACAATAGGCAACGTGTCTGCAATTGTCTGGAATTGGGGACCATATGCACAACACTAGTTCTGTCAAGCGACACAACTCGCGTCTGTGTCGCTTGTCCGACCTGCTGTCAGCCACAGTGTGCTGTATGACCGTCTGCAGGATCTACCATCACGCCAGCGTCGTCATCAACACCAGCTACGGCAAGTGACGCCATCAAGACTTGAGTTACAAGGCAAGCCAGTGTGCAGCGTCTCAACTCCTAGCTGAACAACAGCGATTCGCCTGGGTCGCACACCGCGCGTTCACCAGGCGTCTAGACCTTGAGACCAACAACTACAAGATCTACCGACCTATACATCTGATTGCAAGTGTCAACACGACGTAGTCAAAGACTGCAAAGACTGCAACCACCATGCATCGCGATCTGTTGCGTTCGCTGGTTGTGCTCGTGCTTGTGCGAGCGCTCGTCAGTGCAGCTGTACCCGCCCCGGATCCCTGGCGAGCGACCCCGCGTCCGCCCCCGGGTGGGGAATTCTACCAGCGGAGTGTCCCCGTCCCTGGTGACGTCACCGACCCGCTGGGGCGCAGGCGCGTGACCTGCACCCGCCTCTCCGCCTCTTCGCAGCTGACCGGTGCCGCTCCCCCGGCCCCTGCTGGAGGTCAGCCGGGTGACCGGTGCGCGCGCACCCGCCGTGGGAAGAGGTCAAGGGCGCGCGGCCGCAGAGGCGGCGTCAGGTGGAGGCGACCTGGGGATGGACTATGTACTGGTGAACTTTTGATCGCCCAACTCAATATTCAGTCCATCAAACCGAAGCTTCCAGAGCTTCGTCTTGACATTCATCAATACGATGCAGTTGCCCTGAGCGAAACCTGGCTTTCTTCGAGCGCGCCACTGCGACTGCTTACTGTTGACGGCTACCAGCTGTTACGGCGTGACAGGCCGGTCACCAGCCGTCTGCCGCGGGGGAGAGGAGGAGTAGCAGTCCTTGTTCGTGACTGCCTTCAAGTCTGTGTTATCGATGTCCCATCCACGACTGGTGCGTCTAACTTGGACATTATTTGGACGGTAATTAGCACTGCAACAAGCCACTGTTTGACGCTAGGATCGTATTATCGGCACCCTACAAACACCGTAGCGCAAATCACTGCTGACCTAGACGACTTGGAACAGCAAATTCAGTTTGTGCTCACTCGTTTCCCTGGTGTCATTGCTCTTGCTGGTGACCATAATTTAAATCAGTTGAAAGTTACCTGTCGTAACTCTAAGAGTTTTGCTGATCTAATGAACACCTATGAGTTCTGTCTCATCAATAGGACCTGGCGTCTTACCGTCCCGCGCTGTCAGTCATCGATGGGATTGCTATCAGTCGCACCTGTCGCGTGATCCGTAGTGGTGTACTTCACTGTCATTATAGTCCCCACAACATCTCGCGAGTGTTGATTTCCATCTCCAAGTGTAGAGTGAAACCTGTTGTCATGTCACGGTGCTTCAGTAGGGTCGACTTCACTGATTTCAACCGTTTTCTTTACGTCTGTGATTGGTCCCCTGTTCTCATGTCGCCGCTGACTTCTGATAAGTGGCTCTATTTCAATGATATCTTCATCTCTATGCTTGTCGCTGTCGCGCCTGTCCGGCGCGTGCGGCTGCGGAACCCTGCCGCCCCGCCCGTATCCGAGCGAACGCGTGAGCTGATGGCTGGCCGACGTGCTGCTCTTGCCGCCGGGGACAGGGATCGCTATAAAGCGCTTAACAGACTGACGACTTCTGCTATTCGGAGTGATTGCCGCGATGATATCCATCGACGTATTGTAGAGTCGAACCGATCGAATATGTGGCGTTGTCTGACGTCGATAGTGGGCGGCAGCCGAACGAATTCAGTTCCTGTTCCTCTTGTTCACTCCGATGTTCTCAATCACCATTTTGTAGGCGTCGGTCCTGCCACTGCCTCTACCGTGCCCTCACCCACTCGCACTGTACCTGCGTTGTTGCCTCGTGTTCTGACGTACCCCTTCCGAGTCAACTCCGTCACTCTCGAGTCACTCATGTACACTGTTGCAGGCATGACACCCTCCAAGTCTTGCGGAATTGATGGCATCAGCGTGTATATGTACCAGAAGTGTTTTCATGGCATGGGCCATATTATACTTGACCTGGTCAATTCCAGTCTCACTACTGGTTCAGTTCCCCAGGCTTGGAAGCACGCTTTGATTACGCCCTTACCAAAGACGGATGATCTATCTGATCCTTCCAAATTCAGACCCATCTCGGTTGTCCCCGGCATCGCAAAAATCGTTGAACGAATTGTTCATCAGCAACTTAGTGCCTACTTTAATGAGCATCAACTCTTCTCTAACACCCAACACGGATACAGAAGTTTCCACTCTACTGAAACTGCTTTGTCAGTTATTACGGACAACATCCTGTCAGCCATGGATGCATCTCAAATTTCGCTAGTTGTGCTATGTGATCTGTCCAAAGGGTTTGACGTTGTAAATCACCAGATGCTATTATCCAAGCTTCAACTTTACAACGTAGACACACAGTGGTTCGAGGCGTATCTGGCCGAGCACTCCCAGCAGGTGCAGGTCCGCGGAGCTGACGGTCAGCCTGTCCGCTCTGTGTCGCTGTCCATCACCACTGGCGTGTATCAGGGCACTGCGCTGGGGCCAATCTTGTTCTCGATCTTCTGCAATGATCTGGCATTGCACATCCCCGATGCTACGGTTGTGCAATATGCAGACGATGTTCAAGTTGTAGTCAATGGCAGGCAACAACAGATCGCTGAGCTCATTTCGTCCATGGAGAGAATCCTCTCCGTGCTCGCTGATTGGTTTTGTACTTACGGCATGAAAGTCAACCCCATGAAAACCCAACTGATGGTACATGGCACCAAACAAAATTTGCGTGACTTCCCACCGGTTCAGATCAGGTTCGGGAACTCCATCATCTCCGAAAGTCCTACGGTTAGAAATCTTGGGCTTACCATGGATCGATTCCTATCTTTTGAACAGCATATCAATCAGTTGGTCGCCAAATGCACTGGAGTTCTCGTTTCGTGATTACACTCCAAACGTGTCCTGCCTTCCTTTACAGTAGCTCAGGTTGTGAATGCGCTTGTTATCAGTTCGATTCGCTACTGTGTTGCCATATATGGTACCTGTGGTAAGGCCCAGCTCCACCGTATTCAAAAGTTGCTAAATTTCTGTGCGCGCGTGATTAGTGGTAGGCGTAAGTACGATCATATCAGCGATGTGCTCAGACAACTGAAGTGGTTGCGAGCGGAACAGCTGGTTAGCTACCACCAACTGTGCCTAGCTAAAACTGCTCTGGACACCGGTCTTCCACCAGATATCGCTGCTATGTTTACCTATGTCGTGACGCCGTATCATACCCGACAAACGGGCCTGTTGTGTCACCCACGGGCGAAGACTTGTTCAGGCAAAAGGCGACTGGCTCACTGTAGCCCATTGTACAATCGGTTGCCATCTGAGACAAAGGGCTTGACCCGTCATACTTTTAAACAGAAGCTCAAGCAGTTGCTTCTCCAAGAGACAACTGACAATGTGACGCCGTGAATAGTGTGGAGTGTGTCTGTGGTGTGGTTGCTTTTACGCCTCTTTTTTAAGCCATCTGTTTTATCTAAGTGACGTGGGCTCAGAATAGCCATAGTACTGTGGATGTGTCCCGAAATAATACATGAACATGAACATGAACTAGCACAAGTTGGTAATAGTTTCCTGTAAGGCAGGAATCGAAGTCTCCCAAATGAATGTTTCGCTTTTCTGTTTAATGTTTAATTTAATTAAAACAGGTGAAGTGTGCCAAACGCGTTGCCACTTCAGGGAATCTCTGATAAGATGTGCTTAGTATTAGCAGCACCAGGTCATGTATGTGATAGTTGAGTTATATTGTTAGTATTCTGCCGCCTGCCTTGTTGGGTTTGTAGTCAGCTGCTCTGCTCGTGTCCGGCCGGCGACTGCAGCAGGGCGGCGGTGTCACTGACGCCGGCGTGTGTCATTGGCGGCGTGTAACGGCGGTGTCACTGACGCCGGCGTGTGACGGCGGTGTCACTGACGCCGGCGTGTGTCATTGGCGGCGTGTGACGGCGGTGTCACTGACGCCGGCGTGTGTCATTGGCGGCGTGTGACGGCGGTGTCACTGACGCCGGCGTGTGTCATTGGCGGCGTGTGACGGCGGTGTCACTGACGCCGGCGTGTGTCATTGGCGGCGTGTGACGGCGGTGTCACTGACGCCGGCGTGTGTCATTGGCGGCGTGTGACGGCGGTGTCACTGACGCCGGCGTGTGTCATTGGCGGCGTGTGACGGCGGTGTCACTGACGCCGGCGTGTGTCATTGGCGGCGTGTGACGGCGGTGTCACTGACGCCGGCGTGTGTCATTGGCGGCGTGTGACGGCGGTGTCACTGACGCCGGCGTGTGTCATTGGCGGCGTGTGACGGCGGTGTCACTGACGCCGGCGTGTGACGGCGGTGTCACTGACGCCGGCGTGTGTCATTGGCGGCGTGTGACGGCGGTGTCACTGACGCCGGCGTGTGTCATTGGCGGCGTGTGACGGCGGTGTCACTGACGCCGGCGTGTGTCATTGGCGGCGTGTGACGGCGGTGTCACCGACGCCGGCGTGTGTCATTGGCGGCGTGTGACGGCGGTGTTACTGACGCCGGCGTGTGTCATTGGCGGCGTGTGACGGCGGTGTCACTGACGCCGGCGTGTGACGGCGGTGTCACTGACGCCGGCGTGTGACGGCGGTGTCACCGACGCCGGCGTGTGTCATTGGCGGCGTGTGACGGCGGTGTCACTGACGCCGGCGTGTGTCATTGGTGGTGTGTGACGGCGGTGTCACTGACGCCGGCGTGTGTCATTGGCGGCGTGTGACGGCGGTGTCACTGACGCCGGGGTGTGACGGCAGTGTCACTGACGCCGGCGTGTGTCATTGGCGGCGTGTGACGGCGGTGTCACTGACGCCGGCGTGTGACGGCGGTGTCACCGACGCCGGCGTGTGTCATTGTCGGCGTGTGACGGCGGTGTCACTGACGCCGGCGTGTGTCATTGGCGGCGTGTGACGGCGGTGTCACTGACGCCGGCGTGTGTCATTGGCGGCGTGTGACGGCGGTGTCACTGACGCCGGCGTGTGACGGCGGTGTCACTGACGCCGGCGTGTGACGGCGGTGTCACCGACGCCGGCGTGTGTCATTGGCGGCGTGTGACGGCGGTGTCACTGACGCCGGCGTGTGTCATTGGCGGCGTGTGACGGTGGTGTCACTGACGCCGGCGTGTGACGGCGGTGTCACCGACGCCGGCGTGTGTCATTGGCGGCGTGTGACGGCGGTGTCACTGACGCCGGCGTGTGTCATTGGCGGCGTGTGACGGCGGTGTCACTGACGCCGGGATGTGTCATTGGCGGCGTGTGACGGCGGTGTCACTGACGCCGGCGTGTGACGGCGGTGTCACCGACGCCGGAGTGTGTCATTGGCGGCGTGTGACGGCGGTGTCACTGACGCCGGGGTGTGTCATTGGCGGCGTGTGACGGCGGTGTCACTGACGACGGCGTGTGACGGCGGTGTCACCGACGCCGGCGTGTGTCATTGGCGGCGTGTGACGGCGGTGTCACCGACGCCGGCGTGTGTCATTGGCGGCGTGTGACGGCGGTGTCACTGACGCCGGGGTGTGTCATTGGCGGCGTGTGACGGCGGTGTCACCGACGCCGGCGTGTGTCATTGGCGGCGTGTGACGGCGGTGTCACCGACGCCGGCGTGTGTCATTGGCGGCGTGTGACGGCGGTGTCACTGACGCCGGGGTGTGTCATTGGCGGCGTGTGACGGCGGTGTCACTGACGCCGGCGTGTGACGGCGGTGTCACCGACGCCGGAGTGTGTCATTGGCGGCGTGTGACGGCGGTGTCACTGACGCCGGCGTCTGTGCTCGGGCCGGCAGACCGGTGGCAGACCACCCCAACCTGTGGAAGGGCGTCACCGCGCTCGGCAAGACCGGCCTATTCAACCCGTCCCACTTTGTCGCCTACCTGGGCAGCAACCTGCCGTCCAGCACCAGTGGCCAGGCCAGTCAGCCGTTCAGCAGAGGCGGTGAGTAGGCAGCGGGCGCAGCAGGAAGCCCGACCTGGCGTCTGCCACCTGGTGTGGTCGGTGGACCGAGCTCTGTGTATGCCAGCTGTCAACAGCGGGGTGGACCGAGCTCTGTGTATGACAGCTGTCAACAGTGGGGTGGACCGAGCTCTGTGTATGACAGCTGTCAACAGCGGGGTGGACCGAGCTCTGTGTATGACAGCTGTCAACAGTGGGGTGGACCGAGCTCTGTGTATGACAGCTGTCAACAGCGGGGTGGACCGAGCTCTGTGTATGACAGCTGTCAACAGTGGGGTGGACCGAGCTCTGTGTATGACAGCTGTCAACAGTGGGGTGGACCGAGCTCTGTGTATGACAGCTGTCAACAGCGGGGTGGACCGATCTCTGTGTATGACAGCTGTCAACAGCGGGGTGGACCGATCTCTGTGTATGCCAGCTGTCAACAGTGGGGTGGACCGAGCTCTGTGTATGACAGCTGTCAACAGTGGGGTGGACCGAGCTCTGTGTATGACAGCTGTCAACAGCGGGGTGGACCGAGCTCTGTGTATGACAGCTGTCAACAGGGGGGGGGGGGGTGGACCGAGCTCTGTGTATGACAGCTGTCAACAGCAGGGTGAACCGAGCTCTGTGTATGACAGCTGTCAACAAGGGGGTGGACCGAGCTCTGTGTATGACAGCTGTCAACAGTGGGGTGGACCGAGCTCTGTGTGACAGCTGTCAACAGCGGGGTGGACCGAGCTCTGTGTATGACAGCTGTCAACAGCTGATCAACAGCGGCAGCTGATCGGACAACTACGCTGGATAAGATTATATGTGGTGCCTCAGTCGCCCGTGTCTGCGTGCGGAGATTAACTCGCTTCGCTCTGTCCCCGCTGCCGTCTCCGGGACAGAGGTCCGTGACCTCTGTCCCCGCGGCCCCCGCTGCCGTCTCCGGGACAGTCAGGCCCGTGACCTCTGTCCCCTCTGTCCCAGCTGCCGTCTCCGGGACAGTCAGGCCCGTGACCTCTGTGACCTCTGTGACCTCTGTCCCGCTGCCGTCTCCGGGACAATGTCCCGTGACCTCTCCGACCTCTGTGCCGGCAGAGGCCAAGGCGGCGTACTCGTCGAAGCGGCGTCTAAAACCGGAGATGATCTCGGCGCCTCAGGACGACCTGAAGCACACTGGCCACGTCGGCATGGACGG
Organism: Chirona hameri; assembly: GCA_036785665.1. Classification (NCBI taxonomy): domain Eukaryota; kingdom Metazoa; phylum Arthropoda; class Thecostraca; order Balanomorpha; family Balanidae; genus Chirona; species Chirona hameri. The sequence continues at coordinate 188,802 of JAXIVJ010000343.1, read as the reverse complement.
CACCCACTTCGGCGACGTCAGCTTCCTCGGCGACAAGGTGGGTCGTGCCGCTGACCGCCGGGCCCTCCCCGTACCCGGGTGACAGGGAGGTGGTGGTGATGCTGCCGGAGGACAGGGAGGTGGCGGTGATGCTGCCGGAGGACAGGGAGGTGGTGGTGATGCTGCCGGGCCCTCCCCGTACCCGGGTGACAGGGAGGTGGCGGTGATGCTGCCGGGTCCTCCCCGTACCCGGGTGACAGGGAGGTAGCGGTGATGCTGCCGGGCCCTCCCCGTACCCGGGTGACAGGGAGGTAGCGGTGATGCTGCCGGGCCCTCCCCGTACCCGGAGGACAGGGAGGTGGCGGTGATGCTGCCGGGTCCTCCCCGTACCCGGGTGACAGGGAGGTGGCGGTGATGCTGCCGGAGGACAGGGAGGTGGCGGTGATGCTGCCGGGCCCTCCCCGTACCCGGAGGACAGGGAGGTGGCGGTGATGCTGCCGGGCCCTCCCCGTACCCGGAGGACAGGGAGGTGGCGGTGATGCTGCCGGAGGACAGAGAGGTGGCGGTGATGCTGCCGGGCCCTCCCAGTACCCGGGTGACAGGGAGGTGGCGGTGATGCTGCCGGGTCCTCCCCGTACCCGGGTGACAGGGAGGTAGCGGTGATGCTGCCGGGCCCTCCCCGTACCCGGGTGACAGGGAGGTAGCGGTGATGCTGCCGGGCCCTCCCCGTACCCGGAGGACAGGGAGGTGGCGGTGATGCTGCCGGGTCCTCCCCGTACCCGGGTGACAGGGAGGTGGCGGTGATGCTGCCGGAGGACAGGGAGGTGGCGGTGATGCTGCCGGGCCCTCCCCGTACCCGGAGGACAGGGAGGTGGCGGTGATGCTGCCGGAGGACAGGGAGGTGGCGGTGATGCTGCCGGGCCCTCCCCGTACCCGGAGGACAGGGAGGTGGCGGTGATGCTGCCGGAGGACAGGGAGGTAGCGGTGATGCTGCCGGGCCCTCCCCGTACCCGGGTGACGGGGAGGTGGTGGTGATGCTGCCGGGCCCTCCCCGTACCCGGAGGACAGGGAGGTGGTGGTGATGCTGCCGGAGGACAGGGAGGTGGCGGTGATGCTGCCGGGCCCTCCCCGTACCCGGAGGACAGGGAGGTGGTGGTGATGCTGCCGGAGGACAGGGAGGTGGCGGTGATGCTGCCGGGTCCTCCCCGTACCCGGAGGACAGGGAGGTGGCGGTGATGCTGCCGGAGGACAGGGAGGTGGCGGTGATGCTGCCGGAGGACAGGGAGGTGGCGGTGATGCTGCCGGGCCCTCCCCGTACCCGGAGGACAGGGAGGTGGCGGTGATGCTGCCGGAGGACAGGGAGGTGGTGGTGATGCTGCCGGAGGACAGGGAGGTGGCGGTGATGCTGCCGGGCCCTCCCCGTACCCGGGTGACAGGGAGGTGGTGGTGATGCTGCCGGAGGACAGGGAGGTGGCGGTGATGCTGCCGGGCCCTCCCCGTACCCGGAGGACAGGGAGGTGGCGGTGATGCTGCCGGAGGACAGGGAGGTGGCGGTGATGCTGCCGGGCCCTCCCCGTACCCGGAGGACAGGGAGGTGGTGGTGATGCTGCCGGAGGACAGGGGGGTGGCGGTGATGCTGCCGGAGGACAGGGAGGTGGCGGTGATGCTGCCGGGCCCTCCCCGTACCCGGAGGACAGGGAGGTGGCGGTGATGCTGCCGGAGGACAGGGAGGTGGTGGTGATGCTGCCGGAGGACAGGGAGGTGGCGGTGATGCTGCCGGGCCCTCCCCGTACCCGGGTGACAGGGAGGTGGTGGTGATGCTGCCGGGTCCTCCCCGTACCCGGGTGACAGGGAGGTGGCGGTGATGCTGCCGGGTCCTCCCCGTACCCGGGTGACAGGGAGGTGGTGGTGATGCTGCCGGGCCCTCCCCGTACCCGGGTGACAGGGAGGTAGCGGTGATGCTGCCGGGCCCTCCCCGTACCCGGGTGACAGGGAGGTGGTGGTGATGCTGCCGGGTCCTCCCCGTACCCGGGTGACAGGGAGGTGGTGGTGATGCTGCCGGGCCCTCCCCGTACCCGGGTGACAGGGAGGTGGTGGTGATGCTGCCGGGCCCTCCCCGTACCCGGAGGACAGGGAGGTGGCGGTGATGCTGCCGGGCCCTTCCCGTACCCGGGTGACAGGGAGGTGGCGGTGATGCTGCCGGGCCCTCCCCGTACCCGGAGGACAGGGAGGTGGCGGTGATGCTGCCGGGTCCTCCCCGTACCCGGAGGACAGGGAGGTGGCGGTGATGCTGCCGGAGAACAGGGAGGTGGCGGTGATACTGCCGGGCCCTCCCCGTACCCGGAGGACAGGGAGGTGGTGGTGATGCTGCCGGGCCCTCCCCGTACCCGGAGGACAGGGAGGTGGCGGTGATGCTGCCGGGTCCTCCCCGTACCCGGAGGACAGGGAGGTGGCGGTGATGCTGCCGGAGGACAGGGAGGTGGCGGTGATGCTGCCGGGCCCTCCCCGTACCCGGAGGACAGGGAGGTGGCGGTGATGCTGCCGGGTCCTCCCCGTACCCGGAGGACAGGGAGGTGGTGGTGATGCTGCCGGGCCCTCCCCGTACCCGGGTGACAGGGAGGTGGCGGTGATGCTGCGGGTCCTCCCCGTACCCGGGTGACAGGGAGGTAGCGGTGATGCTGCCGGGCCCTCCCCGTACCCGGGTGACAGGGAGGTAGCGGTGATGCTGCCGGGCCCTCCCCGTACCCGGAGGACAGGGAGGTGGCGGTGATGCTGCCGGGTCCTCCCCGTACCCGGGTGACAGGGAGGTGGCGGTGATGCTGCCGGAGGACAGGGAGGTGGCGGTGATGCTGCCGGGCCCTCCCCGTACCCGGAGGACAGGGAGGTGGCGGTGATGCTGCCGGGCCCTCCCCGTACCCGGAGGACAGGGAGGTGGCGGTGATGCTGCCGGAGGACAGGGAGGTGGCGGTGATGCTGCCGGGCCCTCCCAGTACCCGGGTGACAGGGAGGTGGCGGTGATGCTGCCGGGTCCTCCCCGTACCCGGGTGACAGGGAGGTAGCGGTGATGCTGCCGGGCCCTCCCCGTACCCGGGTGACAGGGAGGTAGCGGTGATGCTGCCGGGCCCTCCCCGTACCCGGAGGACAGGGAGGTGGCGGTGATGCTGCCGGGTCCTCCCCGTACCCGGGTGACAGGGAGGTGGCGGTGATGCTACCGGAGGACAGGGAGGTGGCGGTGATGCTGCCGGGCCCTCCCCGTACCCGGAGGACAGGGAGGTGGCGGTGATGCTGCCGGAGGACAGGGAGGTGGCGGTGATGCTGCCGGGCCCTCCCCGTACCCGGAGGACAGGGAGGTGGCGGTGATGCTGCCGGAGGACAGGGAGGTAGCGGTGATGCTGCCGGGCCCTCCCCGTACCCGGGTGACGGGGAGGTGGTGGTGATGCTGCCGGGCCCTCCCCGTACCCGGAGGACAGGGAGGTGGTGGTGATGCTGCCGGAGGACAGGGAGGTGGCGGTGATGCTGCCGGGCCCTCCCCGTACCCGGAGGACAGGGAGGTGGTGGTGATGCTGCCGGAGGACAGGGAGGTGGCGGTGATGCTGCCGGGTCCTCCCCGTACCCGGAGGACAGGGAGGTGGCGGTGATGCTGCCGGAGGACAGGGAGGTGGCGGTGATGCTGCCGGAGGACAGGGAGGTGGCGGTGATGCTGCCGGGCCCTCCCCGTACCCGGAGGACAGGGAGGTGGCGGTGATGCTGCCGGAGGACAGGGAGGTGGTGGTGATGCTGCCGGAGGACAGGGAGGTGGCGGTGATGCTGCCGGGCCCTCCCCGTACCCGGGTGACAGGGAGGTGGTGGTGATGCTGCCGGAGGACAGGGAGGTCGCGGTGATGCTGCCGGGCCCTCCCCGTACCCGGAGGACAGGGAGGTGGCGGTGATGCTGCCGGAGGACAGGGAGGTGGCGGTGATGCTGCCGGGCCCTCCCCGTACCCGGAGGACAGGGAGGTGGTGGTGATGCTGCCGGAGGACAGGGAGGTGGCGGTGATGCTGCCGGAGGACAGGGAGGTGGCGGTGATGCTGCCGGGCCCTCCCCGTACCCGGAGGACAGGGAGGTGGCGGTGATGCTGCCGGAGGACAGGGAGGTGGTGGTGATGCTGCCGGAGGACAGGGAGGTGGCGGTGATGCTGCCGGGCCCTCCCCGTACCCGGGTGACAGGGAGGTGGTGGTGATGCTGCCGGGTCCTCCCCGTACCCGGGTGACAGGGAGGTGGCGGTGATGCTGCCGGGTCCTCCCCGTACCCGGGTGACAGGGAGGTGGTGGTGATGCTGCCGGGCCCTCCCCGTACCCGGGTGACAGGGAGGTAGCGGTGATGCTGCCGGGCCCTCCCCGTACCCGGGTGACAGGGAGGTGGTGGTGATGCTGCCGGGTCCTCCCCGTACCCGGGTGACAGGGAGGTGGTGGTGATGCTGCCGGGCCCTCCCCGTACCCGGGTGACAGGGAGGTGGTGGTGATGCTGCCGGGCCCTCCCCGTACCCGGAGGACAGGGAGGTGGCGGTGATGCTGCCGGGCCCTCCCCGTACCCGGGTGACAGGGAGGTGGCGGTGATGCTGCCGGGCCCTCCCCGTACCCGGAGGACAGGGAGGTGGCGGTGATGCTGCCGGAGGACAGGGAGGTGGCGGTGATGCTGCCGGGCCCTCCCCGTACCCGGAGGACAGGGAGGTGGCGGTGATGCTGCCGGGTCCTCCCCGTACCCGGAGGACAGGGAGGTGGCGGTGATGCTGCCGGAGAACAGGGAGGTGGCGGTGATGCTGCCGGGCCCTCCCCGTACCCGGAGGACAGGGAGGTGGTGGTGATGCTGCCGGGCCCTCCCCGTACCCGGAGGACAGGGAGGTGGCGGTGATGCTGCCGGGTCCTCCCCGTACCCGGAGGACAGGGAGGTGGCGGTGATGCTGCCGGAGGACAGGGAGGTGGCGGTGATGCTGCCGGGCCCTCCCCGTACCCGGAGGACAGGGAGGTGGCGGTGATGCTGCCGGGTCCTCCCCGTACCCGGAGGACAGGGAGGTGGTGGTGATGCTGCCGGGCCCTCCCCGTACCCGGAGGACAGGGAGGTGGCGGTGATGCTGCCGGAGGACAGGGAGGTGGCGGTGATGCTGCCGGAGGACAGGGAGGTGGCGGTGATGCTGCCGGGCCCTCCCCGTACCCGGAGGACAGGGAGGTGGCGGTGATGCTGCCGGGCCCTCCCCGTACCCGGAGGACAGGGAGGTGGTGGTGATGCTGCCGGGCCCTCCCCGTACCCGGAGGACAGGGAGGTGGCGGTGATGCTGCCGGAGGACAGGGAGGTGGCGGTGATGCTGCCGGAGGACAGGGAGGTGGCGGTGATGCTGCCGGGCCCTCCCCGTACCCGGAGGACAGGGAGGTGGTGGTGATGCTGCCGGGCCCTCCCCGTACCCGGGTGACAGGGAGGTGGCGGTGATGCTGCCGGAGGACAGGGAGGTGGCGGTGATGCTGCCGGGCCCTCCCCGTACCCGGAGGACAGGGAGGTGGCGGTGATGCTGCCGGAGGACAGGGAGGTGGCGGTGATGCTGCCGGGCCCTCCCCGTACCCGGAGGACAGGGAGGTGGCGGTGATGCTGCCGGAGGACAGGGAGGTGGCGGTGATGCTGCCGGGTCCTCCCCGTACCCGGGTGACGGGGAGGTGGTGGTGATGCTGCCGGGCCCTCCCCGTACCCGGAGGACAGGGAGGTGGCGGTGATGCTGCCGGAGGACAGGGAGGTGGCGGTGATGCTGCCGGGCCCTCCCCGTACCCGGAGGACAGGGAGGTGGCGGTGATGCTGCCGGGCCCTCCCCGTACCCGGAGGACAGGGAGGTGGCGGTGATGCTGCCGGAGGACAGGGAGGTGGCGGTGATGCTGCCGGGTCCTCCCCGTACCCGGAGGACAGGGAGGTGGCGGTGATGCTGCCGGAGGACAGGGAGGTGGCGGTGATGCTGCCGGGCCCTCCCCGTACCCGGAGGACAGGGAGGTGGCGGTGATGCTGCCGGAGGACAGGGAGGTGGCGGTGATGCTGCCGGAGGACAGGGAGGTGGCGGTGATGCTGCCGGGTCCTCCCCGTACCCGGAGGACAGGGAGGTGGCGGTGATGCTGCCGGAGGACAGGGAGGTGGCGGTGATGCTGCCGGGCCCTCCCCGTACCCGGAGGACAGGGAGGTGGCGGTGATGCTGCCGGAGGACAGGGAGGTGGCGGTGATGCTGCCGGGCCCTCCCCGTACCCGGAGGACAGGGAGGTGGCGGTGATGCTGCCGGGCCCTCCCCGTACCCGGAGGACAGGGAGGTGGCGGTGATGCTGCCGGGTCCTCCCCGTACCCGGAGGACAGGGAGGTGGCGGTGATGCTGCCGGAGGACAGGGAGGTGGCGGTGATGCTGCCGGGCCCTCCCCGTACCCGGAGGACAGGGAGGTGGCGGTGATGCTGCCGGGCCCTCCCCGTACCCGGGTGACAGGGAGGTGGTGGTGATGCTGCCGGGCCCTCCCCGTACCCGGGTGACAGGGAGGTGGCGGTGATGCTGCCGGGTCCTCCCCGTACCCGGAGGACAGGGAGGTAGCGGTGATGCTGCCGGGCCCTCCCCGTACCCGGAGGACAGGGAGGTGGCGGTGATGCTGCCGGGCCCTCCCCGTACCCGGAGGACAGGGAGGTGGTGGTGATGCTGCCGGAGGACAGGGAGGTGGCGGTGATGCTGCCGGGTCCTCCCCGTACCCGGAGGACAGGGAGGTAGCGGTGATGCTGCCGGGCCCTCCCCGTACCCGGAGGACAGGGAGGTGGCGGTGATGCTGCCGGGCCCTCCCCGTACCCGGAGGACAGGGAGGTGGTGGTGATGCTGCCGGAGGACAGGGAGGTGGCGGTGATGCTGCCGGGCCCTCCCCGTACCCGGGTGACAGGGAGGTGGTGGTGATGCTGCCGGAGGACAGGGAGGTGGCGGTGATGCTGCCGGGCCCTCCCCGTACCCGGGTGACAGGGAGGTGGTGGTGATGCTGCCGGAGGACAGGGAGGTGGTGGTGATGCTGCCGGGTCCTCCCCGTACCCGGAGGACAGGGAGGTGGCGGTGATGCTGCCGGAGGACAGGGAGGTGGCGGTGATGCTGCCGGGCCCTCCCCGTACCCGGAGGACAGGGAGGTGGCGGTGATGCTGCCGGAGGACAGGGAGGTAGCGGTGATGCTGCCGGGCCCTCCCCGTACCCGGAGGACAGGGAGGTGGCGGTGATGCTGCCGGAGGACAGGGAGGTGGCGGTGATGCTGCCGGGCCCTCCCCGTACCCGGGTGACAGGGAGGTGGCGGTGATGCTGCCGGGTCCTCCCCGTACCCGGGTGACAGGGAGGTGGTGGTGATGCTGCCGGGCCCTCCCCGTACCCGGAGGACAGGGAGGTGGCGGTGATGCTGCCGGGCCCTCCCCGTACCCGGGTGACAGGGAGGTGGCGGTGATGCTGCCGGAGGACAGGGAGGTGGCGGTGATGCTGCCGGAGGACAGGGAGGTGGTGGTGATGCTGCCGGGCCCTCCCCGTACCCGGGTGACAGGGAGGTGGCGGTGATGCTGCCGGAGGACAGGGAGGTGGCCGTGATGCTGCCGGGCCCTCCCCGTACCCGGGTGACAGGGAGGTGGCGGTGATGCTGCCGGAGGACAGGGAGGTGGCGGTGATGCTGCCGGAGGACAGGGAGGTGGTGGTGATGCTGCCGGGCCCTCCCCGTACCCGGGTGACAGGGAGATGGCGGTGATGCTGCCGGGCCCTCCCCGTACCCGGAGGACAGGGAGGTGGTGGTGATGCTGCCGGGCCCTCCCCGTACCCGGAGGACAGGGAGGTGGTGGTGATGCTGCCGGGCCCTCCCCGTACCCGGAGGACAGGGAGGTGGCGGTGATGCTGCCGGGCCCTCCCCGTACCCGGAGGACAGGGAGGTGGCGGTGATGCTGCCGGAGGACAGGGAGGTGGCGGTGATGCTGCCGGGTCCTCCCCGTACCCGGAGGACAGGGAGGTGGCGGTGATGCTGCCGGGCCCTCCCCGTACCCGGGTGACAGGGAGGTGGCGGTGATGCTGCCGGGCCCTCCCCGTACCCGGAGGACAGGGAGGTGGCGGTGATGCTGCCGGAGGACAGGGAGGTGGCGGTGATGCTGCCGGGCCCTCCCCGTACCCGGGTGACAGGGAGGTGGCGGTGATGCTGCCGGGCCCTCCCCGTACCCGGGTGACAGGGAGGTGGCGGTGATGCTGCCGGGCCCTCCCCGTACCCGGAGGACAGGGAGGTGGCGGTGATGCTGCCGGAGGACAGGGAGGTGGTGGTGATGCTGCCGGGCCCTCCCCGTACCCGGAGGACAGGGAGGTGGCGGTGATGCTGCCGGAGGACAGGGAGGTGGCGGTGATGCTGCCGGAGGACAGGGAGGTGGTGGTGATGCTGCCGGGCCCTCCCCGTACCCGGGTGACAGGGAGGTGGCGGTGATGCTGCCGGGTCCTCCCCGTACCCGGGTGACAGGGAGGTAGCGGTGATGCTGCCGGGCCCTCCCCGTACCCGGAGGACAGGGAGGTGGCGGTGATGCTGCCGGGCCCTCCCCGTACCCGGAGGACAGGGAGGTGGTGGTGATGCTGCCGGGCCCTCCCCGTACCCGGAGGACAGGGAGGTGGTGGTGATGCTGCCGGAGGACAGGGAGGTGGTGGTGATGCTGCCGGGCCCTCCCCGTACCTGGAGGACAGGGAGGTGGCGGTGATGCTGCCGGAGGACAGGGAGGTGGTGGTGATGCTGCCGGGCCCTCCCCGTACCCGGAGGACAGGGAGGTGGCGGTGATGCTGCCGGAGGACAGGTAGGTGGCGGTGATGCTGCCGGGCCCTCCCCGTACCCGGAGGACAGGGAGGTGGCGGTGATGCTGCCGGGCCCTCCCCGTACCCGGAGGACAGGGAGGTGGCGGTGATGCTGCCGGAGGACAGGGAGGTGGCGGTGATGCTGCCGGGCCCTCCCCGTACCCGGAGGACAGGGAGGTGGTGGTGATGCTGCCGGAGGACAGGGAGGTGGCGGTGATGCTGCCGGGCCCTCCCCGTACCCGGGTGACAGGGAGGTGGTGGTGATGCTGCCGGAGGACAGGGAGGTGGCGGTGATGCTGCCGGGCCCTCCCCGTACCCGGAGGACAGGGAGGTGGTGGTGATGCTGCCGGAGGACAGGGAGGTGGCGGTGATGCTGCCGGGCCCTCCCCGTACCCGGGTGACAGGGAGGTAGCGGTGATGCTGCCGGAGGACAGGGAGGTGGCGGTGATGCTGCCGGGCCCTCCCCGTACCCGGGTAACAGGGAGGTGGCGGTGATGCTGCCGGGCCCTCCCCGTACCCGGGTGACGGGGAGGTGGCGGTGATGCTGCCGGGCCCTCCCCGTACCCGGGTGACAGGGAGGTAGCGGTAATGCTGCCGGAGGACAGGGAGGTGGCGGTGATGCTGCCGGGCCCTCCCCGTACCCGGGTAACAGGGAGGTGGCGGTGATGCTGCCGGGCCCTCCCCGTACCCGGGTGACGGGGAGGTGGCGGTGATGCTGCCGGGCCCTCCCCGTACCCGGGTGACAGGGAGGTGGCGGTGATGCTGCCGGGTCCTCCCCGTACCCGGGTGACAGGGAGGTGGCGGTGATGCTGCCGGGTCCTCCCCGTACCCGGAGGACAGGGAGGTGGCGGTGATGCTGCCGGGTGACAGGGAGGTGGCGGTGATGCTGCCGGGTCCTCCCCGTACCCGGAGGACAGGGAGGTAGCGGTGATGCTGCCGGGCCCTCCCCGTACCCGGGTGACGGGGAGGTAGCGGTGATGCTGCCGGGCCCTCCCCGTACCCGGGTGACAGGGAGGTAGCGGTGATGCTGCCGGGCCCTCCCCGTACCCGGGTGACGGGGAGGTGGTGGTGATGCTGCCGGGTCCTCCCCGTACCCGGAGGACAGGGAGGTGGCGGTGATGCTGCCGGAGGACAGGGAGGTGGCGGTGATGCTGCCGGGCCCTCCCCGTACCCGGGTGACAGGCAGGTGGCGGTGATGCTGCCGGAGGACAGGGAGGTGGCGGTGATGCTGCCGGGCCCTCCCCGTACCCGGAGGACAGGGAGGTGGCGGTGATGCTGCCGGGTCCTCCCCGTACCCGGGTGACAGGGAGGTGGCGGTGATGCTGCCGGAGGACAGGGAGGTGGCGGTGATGCTGCCGGGCCCTCCCCGTACCCGGAGGACAGGGAGGTGGCGGTGATGCTGCCGGGCCCTCCCCGTACCCGGGTGACAGGGAGGTGGCGGTGATGCTGCCGGGTCCTCCCCGTACCCGGGTGACAGGGAGGTAGCGGTGATGCTGCCGGGCCCTCCCCGTACCCGGGTGACAGGGAGGTGGTGGTGATGCTGCCGGAGGACAGGGAGGTGGCGGTGATGCTGCCGGAGGACAGGGAGGTGGTGGTGATGCTGCCGGGCCCTCCCCGTACCCGGAGGACAGGGAGGTGGCGGTGATGCTGCCGGAGGACAGGGAGGTGGCGGTGATGCTGCCGGGCCCTCCCCGTACCCGGAGGACAGGGAGGTGGCGGTGATGCTGCCGGAGGACAGGGAGGTGGCGGTGATGCTGCCGGGCCCTCCCCGTACCCGGAGGACAGGGAGGTGGCGGTAATGCTGCCGGGTCCTCCCCGTACCCGGAGGACAGGGAGGTGGCGGTGATGCTGCCGGAGGACAGGGAGGTGGCGGTGATGCTGCCGGGTCCTCCCCGTACCCGGAGGACAGGGAGGTGGCGGTGATGCTGCCGGAGGACAGGGAGGTGGTGGTGATGCTGCCGGGCCCTCCCCGTACCCGGGTGACAGGGAGGTGGTGGTGATGCTGCCGGAGGACAGGGAGGTGGCGGTGATGCTGCCGGGCCCTCCCCGTACCCGGAGGACAGGGAGGTGGCGGTGATGCTGCCGGGTCCTCCCCGTACCCCACACTGAGACAGGTTTCGTGCGCAGCTAGCCGCTCAGAGCGTTATCAACGATCCTGGTTGGCTGTGTTTTGTAGGAGGACCATGTTTAGACAGAATTAGTTTGAATGCTTCATTGGGAACCCGAATTTGGTGTTGCTGTTGCTGTTTGGCTGCGTGATTTGTTCTGTTTGCCCGTATCATGTCCTGTGTTTTGGTTGGTCGAGTTTCTACCAATCAGGGACCATACAAGCCTGCTAGTATAACATCATCATTGACATTCTGGAGAGTCATTGGTGCTGTTCCCACAGCCGTGCTGGGAAATTATAAATGCTGCCAGCCACCAGTCCCAGCTAAAGTATGTGTGTTAGCACTTGGCGCCCAGCCATGAGATCGTTGTGACGCGGCTGGGTCACCTGCCTTCACGGGTCTGAAATGTCAAACATACGTCACGTCACACTGCGATCCTGCCATGTCACACTGCGATCCTGCCATGTCGCACTGCGATCCTGCCATGTCGCATTGCGATCCTTTCACGTCGCACTGCGATCCTGCCATGTCGCACTGCGATCCTGCCATGTCGCACTGCGGTCCTGCCATGTCGCACTGCGATCCTGCCATGTCGCACTGCGATCCTGCCATGTCGCACTGCGATCCTGCCATGTCGCACTGCGATCCTGCCATGTCGCACTGCGATCCTGCCATGTCGCACTGCGATCCTGACATGTCGCACTGCGATCCTGCCATGTCGCACTGCGATCCTGCCATGTCGCACTGCGATCCTGCCATGTCGCACTGCGATCCTGCCATGTCGCACTGCGATCCTGCCATGTCGCACTGCGATCCTGCCATGTCGCACTGCGATCCTGCCATGTCGCACTGCGATCCTGCCATGTCGCACTGCGATCCTGCCATGTCGCACTGCGATCCTGCCATGTCGCACTGCGATCCTGCCATGTCGCACTGCGGTCCTGCCATGTCGCACTGCGATCCTGCCATGTCGCACTGCGATCCTGCCATGTCGCACTGCGATCCTGCCATGTCGCACTGCGATCCTGCCATGTCGCACTGCGATCCTGCCATGTCGCACTGCGATCCTGCCATGTCGCACTGCGATCCTGCCATGTCGCACTGCGATCCTGCCATGTCGCACTGCGATCCTGCCATGTCGCACTGCGATCCTGCCATGTCGCACTGCGATCCTGCCATGTCGCATTGCGATCCTTTCACGTCGCACTGCGATCCTGCCATGTCGCACTGCGATCCTGCCATGTCGCACTGCGGTCCTGCCATGTCGCACTGCGGTCCTGCCATGTCGCACTGCGGTCCTGCCATGTCGCACTGCGATCCTGCCATGTCGCACTGCGATCCTGCCATGTCGCACTGCGGTCCCGTCATATGACACTTAGCGTGTTTACGATCGATTAAAAACGGGTTTGCCATGAGACAAGGAGCTTCGCCACGGTGCGCCATTGGACATAATGGTGACACACGGCTATCAAATCAGAGTGATCGGTTTACCTCATCTGATGCTCCGATCGATAGGCACATAATACCGCCCCCCCCCCCCCCCCCCCTCCCTTTGAAGCCGTGCGGGACCTGGGTCGGGTGATCTGCCAGCGGTTTTCTCCAGGCTCGTGTCGGGTGCAGAAATCGCAGGTGACTTTATTGATCGCGGAATCTGGAGACAATTACAGGAAATTATGCCGGCTTGCGGCGGAAGCTGGTGACAATTTGCCCCAAGTACCGGCGCATGTGCAGCTGGGGTGTTAGTCGCTATGCCGAGAGCTGACGTATGTGACGAGTCCAGACAGACACAAGGTGGAGAGCTCGAGGCAGTTGGATCCGGAGTCTTTGTCAGATCCTCAATCATTTGCTCGACCTTTGCAGGGATCATTCAAGCCGTGTGTGCGCGTGCGCGTGTCTGGGTCTGGGTCTGGGTCTGGGTCTGTGAGTATGACGGGGGCGGCTTGTCGGTGTCTGTGAGTATGACGGGGGCGACTTGTCTGTGTGGTCTGTGAGTATGACGGGGGCGGCTTGTCGGTGTCTGTGAGTATGACGGGGACGGCTTGTCGGTGTCTGTGAGTATGACGGGGGCGGCTTGTCGGTGTCTGTGAGTATGACGGGGGCGGCTTGTCGGTGTCTGTGAGTATGACGGGGACGGCTTGTCTGTGTGGTCTGTGAGTATGACGGGGGCGGCTTGTCGGTGTCTGTGAGTATGACGGGGGCGGCGTGTCTGTGTGGTCTGTGAATATGACGGGGCGGCTTGTCGGTGTCTGTGAGTATGACGGGGGCGGCTTGTCTGTGTGGTCTGTGAGTATGACGGGGGCGGCTTGTCTGTGTCTGTGAGTATGACTGGGGCGGCTTGTATGTGTCTGTGAGTATGACGGGGCCGGCTTGTCGGTGTCTGTGAGTATGACGGGGGCGGCTTGTCGGTGTCTGTGAGTATGACGGGGGCGGCTTGTCGGTGTCTGTGAGTATGACGGGGGCGGCTTGTCGGTGTCTGTGAGTATGACGGGGGGGGGGGGCGGCTTGTCTGTGTGGTCTGTGAGTATGACGGGGGCTGCTTGTCGGTGTCTGTGAGTATGACGGGGGGCGGCTTGTCTGTGTCTGTGAGTATGACGGGACGGCTTGTCTGTGTGGTCTGTGAGTATGACGGGGGCGGCTTGTCGGTGTCTGTGAGTATGACGGAGGCGGCTTGTCGGTGTCTGTGAGTATGACGGGGACGGTTTGTCGGTGTCTGTGAGTATGACGGGGGCGGCTTGTCTGTGTGGTCTGTGAGTATGACGGGGGCGGCTTGTCGGTGTCTGTGAGTATGACGGGGGCGGCTTGTCGGTGTCTGTGAGTATGACGGGGGCGGCTTGTCTGTGTCTGTGAGTATGACGGGACGGCTTGTCTGTGTGGTCTGTGAGTATGACGGGGGCGGCTTGTCGGTGTCTGTGAGTATGACGGGGGCGGCTTGTCGGTGTCTGTGAGTATGACGGGGGCGGATTGTCGGTGTCTGTGAGTATGACGGGGACGGTTTGTCGGTGTCTGTGAGTATGACGGGGGCGGCTTGTCTGTGTGGTCTGTGAGTATGACGGGGGCGGCTTGTCGGTGTCTGTGAGTATGACGGGGGCGGCTTGTCGGTGTCTGTGAGTATGACGGGGGCGGCTTGTCGGTGTCTGTGAGTATGACGGGGCGGCTTGTCGGTGTCTGTGAGTATGACGGGGCGGCTTGTCGGTGTCTGTGAGTATGACGGGGGCGGCTTGTCTGTGTCTGTGAGTATGACGGGGGCGGCTTGTCGGTGTCTGTGAGTATGACGGGGGCGGCTTGTCTGTGTGGTCTGTGAGTATGACGGGGGCGGCTTGTCGGTGTCTGTGAGAATGACGGGGACGGCTTGTCTGTGTGGTCTGTGAGTATGACGGGGGCGGCTTGTCGGTGTCTGTGAGTATGACGGGGGCGGTTTGTCGGTGTCTGTGAGTATGACGGGGGCGGCTTGTCGGTGTCTGTGAGTATGACGGGGGCAGCTTGTCGGTGTCTGTGAGTATGACGGGGGCGGCTTGTCTGTGTGGTCTGTGAGTATGACGGGGGCGGCTTGTCTGTGTGGTCTGTGAGTATGACGGGGGCGGCTTGTCGGTGTCTGTGAGTATGACGGGGGCGGCTTGTCGGTGTCTGTGAGTATGACGGGGGCGGCTTGTCGGTGTCTGTGAGTATGACGGGGGCGGCTTGTCGGTGTCTGTGAGTATGACGGGGGCGGCTTGTATGTGTCTGTGAGTATGACGGGGGCGGCTTGTCGGTGTCTGTCAGTATGACGGGGGTGGCTTGTCTGTGTGGTCTGTGAGTATGACGGGGGCGGCTTGTCTGTGTGGTCTGTGAGTATGACGGGGGTGGCTTGTCTGTGTGGTCTGTGAGTATGACGGGGGCAGCTTGTCTGTGTGGTCTGTGAGTATGACGGGGGCGGCTTGTCGGTGTCTGTGAGTATGACGGGGGCGGCGTGTCTGTGTGTCTGTGAGTATGACGGGGGCGGCTTGTCGGTGTCTGTGTGTATGACGGGGGCGGCGTGTCTGTGTCTGTGTCTGTGTGTCTGTGTGGTCTGTGAGTATGACGGGGGCGGCTTGTCGGTGTCTGTGAGTATGACGGGGGCGGCTTGTCGGTGTCTGTGAGTATGACGGGGGCGGCTTGTCGGTGTCTGTGAGTATGACGGGGGCGGCTTGTCGGTGTCTGTGTGTCTGTGTGGTCTGTGAGTATGACGAGGGCGGCTTGTCGGTGTCTGTGTGTCTGTGTCGGTGTCTGTGAGTATGACGGGGGCGGCTTGTCTGTGTGGTCTGTGAGTATGACGGGGGCGGCTTGTCTGTGTGGTCTGTGAATATGACGGGGGCGGCTTGTCGGTGTCTGAGTATGACGGGGGCGGCTTGTCGGTGTCTGTGAGTATGACGGGGGCGGCTTGTCGGTGTCTGTGAGTATGACGAGGGCGGCTTGTCGGTGTCTGTGTATGACGGGGGCGGCTTGTATGTGTCTGTGAGTATGACGGGGGCGGCTTGTCGGTGTCTGCGAGTATGACGGGGGTGGCTTGTCTGTGTGGTCTGTGAGTATGACGGGGGCGGCTTGTCTGTGTGGTCTGTGAGTATGACGGGGGTGGCTTGTCTGTGTGGTCTGTGAGTATGAGGGGGGCGGCTTGTCTGTGTGGTCTGTGAGTATGACGGGGGCGGCTTGTCGGTGTCTGTGAGTATGAAGGGGGCGGCTTGTCGGTGTCTGTGAGTATGACGGGGGCGGCTTGTCTGTGTGGTCTGTGAGTATGACGGGGGCGGCTTGTCGGTGTCTGTGTGTCTGTGTCGGTGTATGTGAGTATGACGGGTGCGGCTTGTCGGTGTCTGTGAGTATGACGGGGGCGGCGTGTCTGTGTGTCTGTGAGTATGACGGGGGCGGCTTGTCGGTGTCTGTGTGTATGACGGGGGCGGCGTGTCTGTGTCTGTGTGTCTGTGTGGTCTGTGAGTATGACGGGGGCGGCTTGTCGGTGTCTGTGAGTATGACGGGGGCGGCTTGTCGGTGTCTGTGTCTGTGTGGTCTGTGAGTATGACGGGGCGGCTTGTCGGTGTCTGTGAGTATGACGGGGGCGGCTTGTCGGTGTCTGTGAGTATGACGGGGACGGCTTGTCGGTGTCTGTGTGTCTGTGTGGTCTGTGAGTATGACGAGGGCGGCTTGTCGGTGTCTGTGTGTCTGTGTCGGTGTCTGTGAGTATGACGGGGGCGGCGTGTCTGTGTGTCTGTGTGCCGCAGTATCCGCAGCTGCCGCGCCAGGTGGTCAGCCCGTACAAGCCTCAGGACGACCTGCGCGCCTCGCTGCTGACCCGCACAGAGTCGGACGTGTCCGACCGGGCGCCGCTGCTGGCCACCAGCTCCTCCTCCGACTCGGCAACCCGCGCCGCCGCCGCCGCCGCCGCCGCACCACCAGGTGAGGACAGCTGACAGGAGAGCCCGGGCCGCCGCACCACCACCAGGTGAGGGCAGCTGACAGGAGAGCCCGGGCCGCACCACCACCAGGTGAGGGCAGCTGACAGGACAGCCCGGGCCGCCGCACCACCACCAGGTGAGGACAGCTGACAGGAAAGCCCGGGCCGCCGCACCACCACCAGGTGAGGGCAGGCGACCGGACAGCCCGGGCCGCCGCACCAGGTGAGGACAGGGCAGGACAGGCGACATGGCAGCCCGCGTGACCGCACCAGGGCAGGAGTGGGCACGATCAAGGGCCTCTCTCATGCAGGAGTCTGTCCGGTAGGGGTGGACCGGACCTTCCTAGTGCACAGCCAACTACCAGTGTGCGGATCGTATGATACGATACGGCTTCGTATACGATTCGTATACGATTCGTATCTAGTTTGCAGCCCGAAAAAAACGATTTCTGCCACTGGTCTTAACCGGCTTAAACCGGCTGGCAAAGACGGTAGAAGGCGGCACAATATTTTAGTTCAGAACTATTGCAATCAAACAACTGAAACAACAACACGATGTGAAAATAACATTAATACGTCGCGGTGGGTCATTCAAAGGTTCTCATAAACACTGCAGCTGTAACATATTTAATAGTTTTCACTACACACGATTTGTTTCTGTCAAGCGTGTATTCTGCTGCTTTGTGCTAACAGGGGAGGCAACCGATGCTACGCTTAGCTTCGCAGATGCAATATTGTTTGCTTACGGACATGCAGATGACTTTCATAGTAAACTTATGACCTCAAATGCTTACTTATCTTACCGTATCTTAGCTGTATTCTGCGAACAGGCATTCCTGAAATTGGGCATGGCAGGCATGGCCATTGGGCATGGTCATGCCACACTGAGCGTTGCTGTGGCATGGTCATGCCACACTGAGCGTTGCTGTGGCATGGTCAATGGTCATGCCACACTGAGTGTTGCTGTGGCATGGTCATGCCACACTGAGCGTTGCTGTGGCATGGTCAATGGTCATGCCACACTGAGCGTTGCTGTGGCATGGTCAATGGTCATGCCACACTGAGCGTTGCTGTGGCATGGTCATGCCACACTGAGTGTTGCTGTGGCATGGTCAATGGTCATGCCACACTGAGCGTTGCTGTGGCATGGTCATGCCACACTGAGCGTTGCTGTGGCATGGTCATGCCACACTGAGCGTTGCTGTGGCATGGTCAATGGTCATGCCACACTGAGTGTTGCTGTGGCATGGTCATGCCACACTGAGCGTTGCTGTGGCATGGTCATGCCACACTGAGCGTTGCTGTGGCATGGTCATGCCACACTGAGTGTTGCTGTGGCATGGTCAATGGTCATGCCACACTGAGCGTTGCTGTGGCATGGTCATGCCACACTGAGCGTTGCTGTGACATGGTCAATGGTCATGCCACACTGAGCGTTGCTGTGGCATGGTCATGCCACACTGAGCGTTGCTGTGGCATGGTCAATGGTCATGCCACACTGAGCGTTGCTGTGGCATGGTCATGCCACACTAAGTGTTGCTGTGGCATGGTCATGCCACACTGAGCGTTGCTATGGCATGGTCATGCCACACTGAGCGTTGCTGTGGCATGGTCATGCCACACTGAGCGTTGCTGTGGCATGGTCAATGGTCATGCCACACTGAGCGTTGCTGTGGCATGGTCATGCCACACTGAGCGTTGCTGTGGCATGGTCATGCCACACTGAGCGTTGCTGTGGCATGGTCAATGGTCATGCCACACTGAGCGTTGCTGTGGCATGGTCATGCCACACTGAGCGTTGTTGTGGCATGGTCAATGGTCATGCCACACTGAGCGTTGCTGTGGCATGGTCAATGGTCATGCCACACTGAGCGTTGCTGTGGCATGGTCATGCCACACTGAGCGTTGCTGTGGCATGGTCAATGGTCATGCCACACTGAGCGTTGCTATGGCATGGTCATGCCACACTGAGCGTTGCTGTGGCATGGTCAATGGTCATGCCACACTGAGCGTTGCTGTGGCATGGTCATGCCACACTGAGCGTTGCTGTGGCATGGTCATGCCACATTGAGCGTTGCTGTGGCATGGTCATGCCACACTGAGCGTTGCTGTGGCATGGTCAATGGTCATGCCACACTGAGCGTTGCTGTGGCATGGTCATGCCACACTGAGCGTTGCTGTGGCATGGTCAATGGTTATGCCACACTGAGCGTTGCTATGGCATGGTCATGCCACACTGAGCGTTGCTGTGGCATGGTCATGCCACACTGAGCGTTGCTGTGGCATGGTCAATGGTCATGCCACACTGAGCGTTGCTGTGGCATGGTCATGCCACACTGAGCGTTGCTGTGGCATGGTCATGCCACACTGAGCGTTGCTATGGCATGGTCAATGGTCATGCCACACTGAGCGTTGCTGTGGCATGGTCATGCCACACTGAGTGTTGCTGTGGCATGGTCAATGGTCATGCCACACTGAGTGTTGCTGTGGCATGGGCATGGTCATGGTCATGCCACACTGAGCGTTGCTGTGGCATGGGCATGGTCATGCCACACTGAGTGTTGCTGTGGCATGGTCATGCCACACTGAGCGTTGCTGTGGCATGGTCAATGGTCATGCCACACTGAGTGTTGCTGTGGCATGGTCATGCCACACTGAGCGTTGCTGTGGCATGGTCAATGGTCATGCCACACTGAGTGTTGCTGTGGCATGGTCATGGCACACTGAGCGTTGCTGTGGCATGGTCAATGGTCATGCCACACTGAGCGTTGCTGTGGCATGGTCAATGGTCATGCCACACTGAGCGTTGCTGTGTCATGGTCAATGGTCATGCCACACTGAGTGTTGCTGTGGCATGGTCATGCCACACTGAGCGTTGCTGTGGCATGGTCATGCCACACTGAGCGTTGCTGTGGCATGGTCAATGGTCATGCCACACTGAGCGTTGCTGTGGCATGGTCATGCCACACTGAGCGTTGCTGTGGCATGGTCATGCCACACTGAGCGTTGCTGTGGCATGGTCATGCCACACTGAGCGTTGCTGTGGCATGGTCATGCCACACTGAGCGTTGCTGTGGCATGGTCAATGGTCATGCCACACTGAGCGTTGCTGTGGCATGGTCATGCCACACTGAGCGTTGCTGTGGCATGGTCATGCCACACTGAGCGTTGCTGTGGCATGGTCATGCCACACTGAGCGTTGCTATGGCATGGTCATGCCACACTGAGCGTTGCTGTGGCATGGTCATGCCACACTGAGCGTTGCTGTGGCATGGTCATGCCACACTGAGCGTTGCTATGGCATGGTCATGCCACACTGAGCGTTGCTGTGGCATGGTCATGCCACACTGATCGTTGCTATGGCATGGTCATGCCACACTGAGTGTTGCTGTGGCATGGTCAATGGTCATGCCACACTGAGCGTTACTGTGGCATGGTCATGCCACACTGAGCGTTGCTGTGGCATGGTCAATGGTCATGCCACACTGAGCGTTGCTGTGGCATGGTCATGCCACACTGAGCGTTGCTGTGGCATGGTCATGCCACACTGAGCGTTGCTGTGGCATGGTCATGCCACACTGAGCGTTGCTGTGGCATGGTCAATGGTCATGCCACACTGAGCGTTGCTGTGGCATGGTCATGCCACACTGAGCGTTGCTGTGGCATGGTCATGCCACACTGAGTGTTGCTGTGGCATGGTCAATGGTCATGCCACACTGAGCGTTGCTGTGGCATGGTCATGCCACACTGAGCGTTGCTGTGGCATGGTCAATGGTCATGCCACACTGAGCGTTGCTGTGGCATGGTCATGCCACACTGAGCGTTGCTGTGGCATGGTCAATGGTCATGCCACACTGAGCGTTGCTGTGGCATGGTCATGCCACACTGAGCGTTGCTGTGGCATGGTCATGCCACACTGAGCGTTGCTGTGGCATGGTCAATGGTCATGCCACACTGAGCGTTGCTGTGGCATGGTCATGCCACACTGAGCGTTGCTGTGGCATGGTCAATGGTCATGCCACACTGAGTGTTGCTGTGGCATGGTCATGCCACACTGAGCGTTGCTGTGGAATGGTCAATGGTCATGCCACACTGAGCGTTGCTGTGGCATGGTCATGCCACACTGAGCGTTGCTGTGGCATGGTCAATGGTCATGCCACACTGAGCGTTGCTATGGCATGGTCATGCCACACTGAGCGTTGCTGTGGCATGGTCAATGGTCATGCCACACTGAGCGTTGCTGTGGCATGGTCATGCCACACTGAGCGTTGCTGTGGCATGGTCAATGGTCATGCCACACTGAGCGTTGCTATGGCATGGTCATGCCACACTGAGCGTTGCTGTGGCATGGTCAATGGTCATGCCACACTGAGCGTTGCTGTGGCATGGTCATGCCACACTGAGCGTTGCTGTGGCATGGTCAATGGTCATGCCACACTGAGCGTTGCTGTGGCATGGTCATGCCACACTGAGCGTTGCTATGGCATGGTCATGCCACACTGAGCGTTGCTGTGGCATGGTCATGCCACACTGAGCGTTGCTGTGGCATGGTCATGCCACACTGAGCGTTGCTGTGGCATGGTCATGCCACACTGAGCGTTGCTGTGGCATGGTCAATGGTCATGCCACACTGAGCGTTGCTGTGGCATGGTCATGCCACACTGAGCGTTGCTGTGGCATGGTCATGCCACACTGAGCGTTGCTGTGGCATGGTCATGCCACACTGAGCGTTGCTGTGGCATGGTCATGCCACACTGAGCGTTGCTGTGGCATGGTCAATGGTCATGCCACACTGAGCGTTGCTGTGGCATGGTCATGCCACACTGAGCGTTGCTATGGCATGGTCATGCCACACTGAGTGTTGCTGTGGCATGGTCATGCCACACTGAGCATTGCTGTGGCATGGTCAATGGTCATGCCACACTGAGCGTTGCTGTGGCATGGTCATGCCACACTGAGCGTTGCTGTGGCATGGTCATGCCACACTGAGCGTTGCTGTGGCATGGTCAATGGTCATGCCACACTGAGCGTTGCTGTGGCATGGTCATGCCACACTGAGCGTTGCTATGGCATGGTCA
Organism: Chirona hameri; assembly: GCA_036785665.1. Classification (NCBI taxonomy): domain Eukaryota; kingdom Metazoa; phylum Arthropoda; class Thecostraca; order Balanomorpha; family Balanidae; genus Chirona; species Chirona hameri. Next base: position 167,414 of record JAXIVJ010000343.1, on the reverse strand, counting down.
TGCCACACTGAGCGTTGCTGTGGCATGGTCATGCCACACTGAGCATTGCTGTGGCATGGTCAATGGTCATGCCACACTGAGCGTTGCTGTGGCATGGTCATGCCACACTGAGTGTTGCTGTGGCATGGTCATGCCACACTGAGCGTTGCTGTGGCATGGTCATGCCACACTGAGCGTTGCTGTGGCATGGTCAATGGTCATGCCACACTGAGCGTTGCTATGGCATGGTCATGCCACACTGAGCGTTGCTGTGGCATGGTCAATGGTCATGCCACACTGAGCGTTGCTGTGGCATGGTCAATGGTCATGCCACACTGAGCGTTGCTGTGGCATGGTCATGCCACACTGAGCGTTGCTATGGCATGGTCATGCCACACTGAGCGTTGCTGTGGCATGGTCATGCCACACTGAGCGTTGCTGTGGCATGGTCATGCCACACTGAGCGTTGCTGTGGCATGGTCATGCCACACTGAGCGTTGCTGTGGCATGGTCATGCCACACTGAGCGTTGCTGTGGCATGGTCATGCCACACTGAGCGTTGTTATGGCATGGTCATGCCACACTGAGTGTTGCTGTGGCATGGTCAATGGTCATGCCACACTGAGCGTTGCTGTGGCATGGTCAATGGTCATGCCACACTGAGTGTTGCTGTGGCATGGTCATGCCACACTGAGCGTTGCTGTGGCATGGTCAATGGTCATGCCACACTGAGCGTTGCTGTGGCATGGTCATGCCACACTGAGCGTTGCTGTGGCATGGTCATGCCACACTGAGCGTTGCTGTGGCATGGCTGTCACCAAAGTCTTGTTGATGGCTGATATATTCTATTAAAACAAATATTATCATTCAAAAGTAAGTTTTGATATTTTCAGGCACCGATATGTATATTTGCACTACATGCTGAGGCTGTGGTGAACAGTTTGCCGGCACTGTCGACACGCTGAACGAAGTGGCTCTCGAAGTGGCAGTTATTCGCGCTGTTTAACTGGTCAGTAATCAGCATTCAGCGGTTGTGGGCAGCTAAGCTTCTCCATTCACCGTTTCCACCGAGGGTGTCGCCGGCCTGTCCTACGGTCCGCAATCCTACGGAATACGTTTGCGGTTGAAAGCATGACATGAAATATGCAGAAGTTTTACGAATAGTCCAAACTTTCGCTTATGTTCTTGTGTTTATTAATACAGCAGGGTATTTATGAGTGTACGGTTCATGACGAGTTTTCAGAAGACTACAAGTTTGTTTTAGCCGAAGTCCCTGATGCGAAGGCCGAAGAGTGGGAGCAAGCTATGTCGCAGCGATATTGTTGTGCTCCTGGTCCCGTATTTGGTGGTCCAAAAATCAGGAAACAGCTTTGATTCGCTGTACCTTTCATGTGCTGTAGTTTGTTTATGGAAGTTACTTCATAGATTAAAGTCCATAAATTTGATGGGCACGGATCTTCTTTTTTACATGCCCGCTTACCACGATCTTTGCACATCCGCGTTACCGTTTCCATTTTCTCGGTATCTTTTACACCGCCACAGTGTTGTGGTTTGACGCGACGTTTTAAGAGGCTTGTTTCTGTTTAGGTAATTCTTATTTCCCAGAACTGGAATACTTGCAAAGTATACTCAGTATGAAGATCATTTGTGATCTACTCTTGAATAAGCATTGGAAAGAAGTAGGCGGCAGGTGCCATCGTCCAGCAGGCGGCAGGTGCCATCGTCCAGCAGGCGGCAGGTGCCATCGTCCAGCAGGCGGCAGGTGCCATTGTCCAGCAGGCGGCAGGTGCCATCGTCCAGCAGGCGGCAGGTGCCATCGTCCAGCAGGCGGCAGGTGCCATCGTCCAGCAGGCGGCAGGTGCCATCGTCCACTGTTTCGGCAGGTGCCATCGTCCACTGTTTCGGCAGGTGCCATCGTCCACTGTTTCGGCAGGTGCCATCGTCCAGCAGGCGGCAGGTGCCATCGTCCACTGTTTCGGCAGGTGCCATCGTCCACTGTTTCGGCAGGTGCCATCGTCCAGCAGGCGGCAGGTGCCATCGTCCACTGTTTCGGCAGGTGTTATCGTCCAGCAGGCGGCAGGTGCCATCGTCCAGCAGGCGGCAGGTGCCATCGTCCAGCAGGCGGCAGGTGCCATCGTCCAGCAGGCGGCAGGTGCCATTGTCCAGCAGGCGGCAGGTGCCATCGTCCAGCAGGCGGCATGTGCCATCGTCCAGCAGGCGGCAGGTGCCATCGTCCAGCAGGCGGCAGGTGCCATCGTCCACTGTTTCGGCAGGTGCCATCGTCCACTGTTTCGGCAGGTGCCATCGTCCAGCAGGCGGCAGGTGCCATCGTCCACTGTTTCGGCAGGTGCCATCGTCCAGCAGGCGGCAGGTGCCATCGTCCAGCAGGCGGCAGGTGCCATCGTCCAGCAGGCGGCAGGTGCCATCGTCCAGCAGGCGGCAGGTGCCATCGTCCAGCAGGCGGCAGGTGCCATCGTCCACTGTTTCGGCAGGTGCCATCGTCCACTGTTTCGGCAGGTGTTATCGTCCAGCAGGCGGCAGGTGCCATCGTCCAGCAGGCGGCAGGTGCCATCGTCCAGCAGGCGGCAGGTGCCATCGTCCACTGTTTCGGCAGGTGCCATCGTCCACTGTTTCGGCAGGTGCCATCGTCCACTGTTTCGGCAGGTGCCATCGTCCAGCAGGCGGCAGGTGCCATCGTCCAGCAGGCGGCAGGTGCCATCGTCCACTGTTTCGGCAGGTGCCATCGTCCACTGTTTCGGCAGGTGTTATCGTCCAGCAGGCGGTAGGTGCCATCGTCCACTCTGTGTTTCCATTGCCTTCAGTGGGATGGTGCCGTCGCCAAAACGCTCTCTGCCACAATTACGCTCATGTCCTTCATTAACTCGCGACCCGGTGTCCTTAATTAACTCGCGACCCGGTGTCCTTCCTTAACTCGCGACCCGGTGTCCTTCATTCACTCGCGACCCGGTGTCCTTCATTAACTCGCGACCCGGTGTCCTTCATTAACTCGCGACCCGGTGTCCTTCATTAACTCGCGACCCGGTGTCCTTCATTCACTCGCGACCCGGTGTCCTTCATTAACTCGCGACCCGGTGTCCTTCATTAACTCGCGACCCGGTGTCCTTCATTAACTCGCGACCCGGTGTCCTTCATTAACTCGCGACCCGGTGTCCTTCATTAACTCGCGACCCGGTGTCCTTCATTCACTCGCGACCCGGTGTCCTTCATTAACTCGCGACCCGGTGTCCTTCATTAACTCGCGACCCGGTGTCCTTCATTAACTCGCGACCCGGTGGGCCTCTGAGACAGCTTCGCCAGTTGATATGGTATAATAATAATACAATAATTCCCCCCCCCCCCCCAAATTGAATTGGAACATGTAATATCAGATCAGATCACGCGATTTTATAATGTGGCCATTTAAAATTGGTAATTTTGTCATGCCAGAATCGACTTTGATACATTAGCCTTCCATGGTAAGAAAATTGGAAATGATTTTGTCTCTAAATATTTTATTGATGTTTTTGTATTTGGAAAAATAATGGTCACCAGCACGTCTTTGGCAATAACTTTGCACGTAATTGTGCTAGGGAGCTTAACTCAACAGCAATATATTTGCCTCGTCGAGCTGCATTCAATGATGCATAGCATGACCCAGGATGCAGGTCGCTCCATGACCTCAAGGTCACGTGACCTGATGTTGATTTCTCAAATGGCCTGGTTTAATTATGCAATAGATTCTGTTGAGGAGCAACACTTAATATAATGATAATTGCTGGCGATGTTAGGAAACGTTAAACTGCGTCCGGATTAATAGTGGACACCCGTTATATGGGAAGAAAATTCATATGAGCGGCCCGGCCCGTGGCGACGCTTTTGAGGGGCTAATATCTCTGCAACCGGACGTCTGATTGACACACGGGCTTCTTTGCTGAGCAGTGTTTTTTTTTTTTTTTACCCGGACCGGCCTATAGCCATTTCCCGGGTTTGGGAAAATTACTTCTGGCAATTTGCCAGGCAAAGAGTTACGTTAATCGGTCTATGTGAACCCGAGCAAGCAAGGGAATAGGGTAGCTATTTTACGTTAAGTGAATTGTTCAAAGTAAATCTAAAGTCTATCTTACGTTAAGTATTTCGTTCAAAGTCAAAGTTAAAATAAAACACGAGACACATACATACACAATATATTCCATACACACACAGACACACTAGAAACGATTCTAATGGAAAATAAAAATAAAAGAATAAGAACAAAATTAACTAATTAGGCGGGGCGGGTGACAGGCCCAGGTCGATCTGGTCAGTGGTTGTGTGGGTGCTCGGAGTGTGCTCAACATAACTTCTACCGCGGCCGGTCCCGCGGGGGTGCAATTCTCTGCCGTCTAATGGTTTTGAATATACACTCCCGGGAACCGTGTGCAGCGAGTTATGTCGTAGTACCTTGGAGCACACCAGATCAGATCTGGTGTGCCAAAATCGGATCTAGTGTGGTAGTGTAGGTGCTCTGAGTGTGCTATAACTGCCGCGACACGGTCCTCAAGCGTGTGCAGCGAGTTATGTTGCAAGATCTGGCCTCTATCTCAGCTATTAAGAGCACACTCAGGATGTGTGTGTGTGTGTGTGATAGTGTTATTGTAGGTCAGTGCGATGCCGTGAGCGAGAGCCTAATCGCACTACCGGCCCTTGCACTGGCCAAGGACCAAGCAATGAAGGTGTGGGGGTGTGATAGCAAGTGTTAGGTGATGCCTGTCGACCAGAAGCTCCCTGGGCCTGGGAATAATATAATAAAAATAGTATAAAATAAAATAAGATAGTATATAGTAGAATAAGTAGAATTGTGTAATGACCTATTGTGTAGTGTATTCCGCCGGGAAAAGTCCTAATTAATAAAAAAAAAAACGGAGCCTAGCCAAGGGGAAAACCTGTGCGTTTTGCCAAATTGCACAGTAAAACCCCATGTTATTACGTTATATAAATAGTTCTAATCGTGTTGTATGAAGAAAATCATAAAGAAGTGTGATTAACTCGGGATGGGAGTCACGAAGTAAAAAAGTTTGCGAATACCGCACCGCAGTGCATCATCGGCATCTGTGATCAGGGGCGGGTGTTCAACTACTCGGCTCTGGCAAGAGCGGAGTAGAGGGGAGAGGAGGGTTGGGAGGAGCATTACGTTAAGAAATGAACAACGAATTCCAATGGAACCCTTCGTTGCGCGACTGATTTGGCAGGGAATCATGCCGCTGCCAACGCGAAAACCGCACATCCACCACCGGCGTCCCATCGCAGAAACCCCCGCCAAGTCAGCCACGCAGCGAATGGAACCCAAATTCGCCGCGCGGCGGTCCGGCAGGGGACCTCCGCAACAAGACACCGGCAGTCAACACGCAACCCCACGTCGGCAGCAACATGATTTAACAGGGAGTTAGAAATAATTTAATGAAGTAGTTTATTGGAGGTGTTTTTGTTTATTAATATTTCCTATTCATGAACCTTCTCAGCCGATTAGCAGCTGTGTAACGTGGGACGGGGTGGATACTGCACCGCAGCGCAGCGGACACCGCACCGCAGCGCAGTGGAGTGGACACTGCACCGCAGCGCAGCGGCCACCGCACCGCAGTGCAGCATCGGCATCTGTGATCAGGGGCGGGTGTTCAATTACTCGGCTCTGGCAAGAGCGGAATAAAGGGGAGAGGAGGGTTGGGAGGAGCGTTACGTTAAGAAATGAACAACGAATTCCAATGGAACCTTTCGTTGCGCGACTGATTTGGCAGGGAATCATGCCGCCGCCAACGCAAAACCGCACATCAACCATCGGCGTCCCATCGCAGAAATCCCCCGCCAAATCAGCCACGCAACGAATAGAACCCTTCGCCGCGCGGCCGATCCAGCAGGGGACCCCCGCAACAAGACACCGGCAGCCAACACGCAACCCCCACGTCAGCAGCAACATGATTTAACAGGGAGTCAAAAATAACTTAATGAAGTATTTTATCGGAGGTGATTTATTGTTTCCTGTTTGTGAACCGTCTCAAATTGCGGCGGTAGCGGTTACGCTCAGGAGAGCTGGAGGGGAGGGACTCTCCTGTCTCTTTGACCTTGAAGGCAAGGCAGGGCGGGAGAGTGCCCGGGATGGCGGGGAGGGGGTCGAACTCTATTCAGGGAGCCGGGAAGGGGGGTGGGGGGAGGGGAGGGATGGCGGGGAGAGGGTCTGACTGTCTTCAGAGAGGGGAGGAGGGTGGGAGTTTTGGACTTGGCGGGTGACGGCTCTGATTAGAGAGGCGTCTGTCTCTCCCTCGGTCGAGTCGTCAGAGTCCTCCTCAGAGGACTCAACCGGGGACCCGGGGTCCAGAAGGGGCTCGGCTGGGGACTCCGCCAGAGATTCGGCGGGGGTGGGAGTGGGTGCCGCTGGGGCACTGCCAGAGTCCAGAAGGGACTCGGCCTGCTCTGCCGTCGGTGGGTGTGCACACTGCCGCTGTGTCGGGGCAGGCGGTGGCACCGGTGGGGTGGACCCACTTAAGGTCCGACGGGGGGCATGGATGGGGTTTGGTGGGATGGGGGTAGCAGGGGCCAGCGCTGGGATGGGAGGTGGGGGGGGGGCCGCCTTGCGGGCCCGGGTCTTTTCGGCGGCTGCCGCTCGGGCAGGGCAGTCGCGGGACCATGCGGGGTGGGGACCCCGCACGACACGCAGCGAGTGGCTGCGGTGTCGCCACCGACACATTGAGATGTGTCGTGCGTCTCGGCGCACTTCCCGCAGATGGGATGGGGGGCGTGGCACTGACGCTGGTGGTGGCCGAACCGCCAGCAGGCTTGACACTGCAGTGGCCCTTGGGTCCACTCCTTGACTGCGACTACTATGTAGCCGCAGTAGAAGCGTTCCGGGAGCTGTAAGCCCCGGAAACGCAGCCGGGCCATGGGGTTGGGGCCTGGTCGCTTAGACCGCATCCGGACCACTTCTGTCACCCCCTGAGTCACGAGCTCTTGGAGGAGCACGGACTCAGTCAGATTGCTGACTTCGGGGCACAAGATGAATCCCTGACAGGAGTTCATACGGTCGGGGGCCGTCACCTCACAAGCCTTGTCCAGGAAAGACGGGATGGCTAGGAGGGCGGCCGTCTGCTGGCCAGACAGGGTCTGAACCAGCAGAGCGCCGGAACGGATGGAGCGCGCGCTGGCCACCTCTCCGCAGAGGGCGACCAGTTGGCGGCGCACTGCGAACGGGTTGAAGTGCCGCATGTGCACTCCGTCCTTCCTCTGAATGAGGAGGAGAGCAGGCCCGTCGTGTGGGGAGGTGTTGGGGGGGGGGGGGGGAGCCAAGCACCGGGTCGGTCCGGGCGAGGCTCCTGAGGGAAGCCGGGGGGTCCGGGGGGGCTCGGGGCCGCGCGCCGGGACGGGAGGAGAGAGACTCCTGAAGGGGGTCGGGCGTGTCGGGGGGGGGGGGGGCGGGGGGTCGCCATGACCGGAGGAGGGAGGGGAAAGTTAAGACAAGAACCTAAGTTTTACGTTAATCTGGCACACACGCCGGAGCGTGTTGCCAGCTGCAATTAATCTAAAGAATGAAGCGGATTATCTACCTTTCAAATTGTGGAAATTACGTTACCTACTTACAAATCGCTAATGAGTCTACCTATCTAAGGGTCTAACGACCCTGCCACATGCACGTGGACAGGGTCCCGCACCCGGAAGCGGTGGAGGGCTGGAGCAGGCTGGCTAGAAGGCGTCCGTGGTCCGATGTCGAAGAAAGGATGTCGGAGCAGCCCCATTTTTTTTTTCTTCCCGGAACGGCCTATAGCCATTTTCCGGGGAGGGGCATTGACCTCTGGCAATTTGCCAGGCAAAAAACTACGTTAACCGGTTTATGTGACCCGGAGCAAACTAGGGACTAGGGCAGCTATTTTACGTTACTAATTACGTTAACCGGTTTATTTGTACCCGGAACAATTATTTGTTCAAAGTAAATATAATATCTAACATTACGTTAAGTATTTCGTTCAAGGTCAAAAATAAGTAAAACACGAGACACACATACATACATATTTTTATTACATACACTTGGACAGTGTCAGTGTTGGTGGAGCCGTGGGGTGCCGTCATTGCAACAGCGGGAGACTGTTGCCAGTCTCCCTAGCTCCGGCGCCTCGGCGAGACCTGGTTGTGGGGTGTGTTTAGCTGGGGGAAAAGTCCTGAATAATAAAAAACCCAGCGTCTATAGCAAAGGGGAAAAACCTGCGCGGTGGGCCAAAAATGCGCAAGGCAAAAAACCCCTGTTATATTTGTTTAGCTAAACGTGTTCGGTAGAGATAATCTATGAGGGGACCTATCAATACAATATACCTATCACCTAACAGTGTAAAAAAAGTTTGACAGGGTGGATAGTGCACCGCAGCGCAGTGGACACTGCACCGCAGCGCAGCAGCCAACGCACCGCGGCGCAGCATCGGCGTGTGATCTGGTTTGGCAGGGAATCATGCCGCCGCCAACGCAAAATCGCACTTCAGCCATCGGCGTCCCATCGCAGAAATCCCCAGCCAAATCAGCCTCGCCACGAAGAGCCACGGCCAGAAACCCCTGCCGCGGGGCCGAGATCCAGCAGGGGGCCCCCGCAACAAGACACCGGCAGCCAACGCGCAACCCCACGTCGGCAGCAACATGATTTAACATACTGCACCGCAGCGCAGCGGACACCACACCGCAGCGCAGTGGAGTGAGCACCGCACCGCAGCGCAGCGGCCAACCCACCGCAGCGCAGCATCGGCATCTGTTATCAGGGGCGGGTGTTCACGTACTCGGCTTTGGCAAGAGCGGAGTAGAGGGGAGAGGAGGGTTGGGAGGAGCGTTACGTTAAGAAATGAACAACGAATTCCAATGGAACCTTTCGTTGCGCGACTGACGCGACTGATTTGGCAGGGAATCGTGCCGCCGCCAACGCAAGACCGCACATCGGCGTCCCATCGCAGAAATCCCCCGCCAAATTGGCCACGCAACGAATTTCGCCGCGCGGCCGAGATCCAGCAGGGGGCCCCCGTAACAAGACACCGGCAGCCAACACGCAACCCCACGTCGGCAGCAACGTGATTTTAACATAATTTAACATGCTGCACCGCAGCGCAGCGGACACTGCACCGCAGCGCAGCAGCCAACGCACCGCGGCACAGCATCGGAGTGTGATCTGGTTTGGCAGGGAATCATGCCGCCGCCAACGCAAAATCGCACATCAGCCACCGGCGTCCCATCGCAGAAATCCCCCGCCAAACCAGCCACGCAACGAAGAACCCTTCGCCGCGCGGCCGAGATCCAGCAGGGGACCCCCGCAACAAGACACCGGCAGCCAACACACAACTCCCGCGTCAGCAGTAACTTGATTTAACAGTTAGTCAGGAAGTTATTTCTGACTGGTTTGGCAGGGAATCATGCCGCCGCCAACGCAAAACCACACATCAACCATCGGCGTCCCATCGCAGAAATCCCCCGCCAAATCAGCCACGCAATGAACAGCCAAGCCATAACCATTCGCCGCGCTACCAATCCAGCAGGGGGCACCCGCGACAAGACACCGGCAGCCAACACACAACTCCCACGTCAGCAGCAGCACGATTTAACAGTTAGTCAGAAATAACTTAATGAAGTATTTGTTGGAGGTGATTTATTGTTTCTTGTTGAGCCGTCTCAAATTGCGGCGGTAGCGGTTACTTTCAGGGGGGCTGGGGGGGAGGGGCTACGAGGGAGCTGGGAAGGAGGGTGGGGGGAGGGGAGGGATGGCGGGGAGAGGCGGGCGTGCGGGGAGCTGGGGCGGGCGGGCGGGGAGCTGGGGCGGGAGGGCGGGGACTGGGCGGGGTTGCGGGCGACTTTCCGGAGACGGCTCTCATGAGAGAGTCGTCCGAGGAGAGGTCCTCCGAGAATCGGCTCTCCGCTGGTGCTGGGGAGGCCGGGGAGGCGGAGCCTGAGTCGGTGTTCGACTCGGCTGGTTGGGCTGGGGAGCGCGGTGCCGGTGGATCAGCGGCAACGGCGCCTTCGAGGTCCGACAGAGATGCCTCGGGGAGCTGGGGTGGTGGTCGGGGGGTCTGTCGGTTGGGGGGTCTGGCGGGAGGCCGGTGGGGTGGGGGGGGGGGAGGTTCCGGGAGGTGGGAGGGGCGGCCAAGCGCCGGGGGCGAGACCTGGGCTGAGAGAGGTGGAGGGCGGGGCGTCCGGTGGGCGCCGACTGTCGCCGCGCTTCAAGCGCTCTGTCTCGCGAGCGAGACCCCAGGCCAAACACCGGCGGTCCCAGGCCGGGTGGGCCTGGTCGCACGAGGCGCAGCGTGCTGCGCGCGTGCACCCTTCGGTGCCGTGCTCGCCAGCGCACCGACCACAGGTGGCGGTGCGCACCCGGCAGGTCCACTTGAGGTGGCCGTAGTGCCAGCACTGCTGACACTGCCGGGGGGGGCGGGATCCACTCCCTGACGGGGGCAGCCACGTACCCACAGTGGATGTGGGTCGGCAGCTCCTTGCCTCGGAAGCGGAGCCGAATCAGCGGGTTGGGCTGATCGGGTCGCCGCTTCGATGGCGACAGGCGAGTCACCTCGCACACCCCTTGGTGTGCGAGTTCCCGGAGGAGTTCGTCCTCCGAGAGCTCGGCCACGTCTGGGCACCATGCCAGACCCTCCACGGAGTTGAGGTGCGCCGGGGCCTCCACGGCGACCCTCACTCCGATGAAGGTGGTCCGTCCCATGACACTGACGTTCTGTTGGGACGTCAGTGTCTCGATCAGGAGTGCTCCCGATCGAATGGGTTTGGCGCTGGCTACGTCGCCACAGATGGCGACCAGCCAGCGCCGGACCTGGAACGGGTTGACATCCCTAAATGGAATGCCATCCGCTCGCCACATAAGGAGGCAAGCGGGCCCGTCCGGGGGGTGGGGTCGGGGGGAGCCGTGCTCCGGGTCGGACCCTGGGAGGCCCCTGAGGGGAGCGGGGAGTGGATCCGACCGGGGAGGTGCGACGTCGCGCACCGGGGGGGACCCCAGAGGGGGGTCGGAGGGTCGGGGGGACGGAGGGGCGGAGGGGCGGGGGTGGGTCGGGGGGTCGGGGGGACGGAGGGACGGAGGGGCGGAGGGGCGGGGGGGTGGGTCGGGGGGATGGGAGTCCGGCAACGGCCGGGCCCCTGGACGGGGCGGGCGGGGCCCCTGAGGGGGGCTGGGAGGGGGACTGGGAGGGGGACTGAGCGGCGGGCGGGGGGCCCCAGTCCGACGGCGTGATGCCCGGGTCGGGTCGGGGAGATGGTCGGCACCGGTCCAGCTTATTGGCCGGGTCGGTTCGGGGAGATGGTCGGCACCGGTCCACCACAGGTTGGACCAGGGCGGGTCGGGCAGGCGGGGGGGACCGTCCAGGGGGGAACGCGGACGCGCTCCGGGGTACCCCGGAGGGGGGTCGGCGGGGCGGGGGGGTCGCCATGACCGGAGGAGGGAGGGGAAAGTTCAATGAATAGCCTAAGTTACGTTAACGTGGCACACACGGCAGAACGTGTTGCCAGCTGCAATTAATCTAAAGAATGAAGCGGGTTCTCTACCTTGCAAATTGTGGAAATTACGTTACCTACTTAAAAATATCTAAGGGCTACCTATCTAAGGGTCTAACGACCCTGCCACAAGCACGTGGACAGGGTCCCGCACCCGGAAGCGGTGGAGGGCTGGAGGAGAGAAGTCTGGAAGGCGTCCAAGGTCCGATGTCGTTGAGATCGATGAGCAGCCCCATTTTTTTTTTTTTTTTTGTTACTACCTTGACCGGCCTATAGCCATTTCCCGGGTTTGGGACATTACTTCTGGCAATTTTCCAGGCAAAGAGTTACGTTCATCGGTTTATGTGAACCCGAGCAAGCAAGGGAATAGGGTAGCTATTTTACGTTAATTAATTACGTTAACCGGTTTATGTAGACCCGGAAAATTTACTGTTCAAGTAAATATAATATCTAACATTACGTTAAGTATTTCGTTCAAGGTCAAATATAATATCTATCATTACGTTAAGTATTTCGTTCAAGGTCAAAAATAAGTCAAACACGAGACACACATGCATACATATTTTTATTACAATACACCTGTACAATGTCAGTGTTGATGGAGCCGTGGGGGTGCCGTCATTGCCACAACGGGAGACTGTTGCCAATCTCCCTGGCTCCGGCGCCTCGGCGAGACCTGGTTGTGGGGTGTATTTAGCTGGGCGAAAAGTCCTGAATAATAAAAAACCCAGCGTCTAAGGCAAAGGGGAAAAAACCTGCGCGGTGGGCCAAAAATGCGCAAGGCCAAAAACCCCTGTCATATTTGGTTAGCTAAACGTGTTTGGTAGAGATAATCTAAGAGGAGACCTATCAATTCAGGATAACTATCACCTAACAGTGTTTGAAGATTTAATGTGATGCCATTTTGTTGTGTGTAATTAATAATGTTCTGTCGTTTATCGTTGTGTACTGGGCAAGTAATTAGTAAGTGCTTAATTGTGTAGCGCGGATAACCTGGGCAATGTTGGCAATTTGGTGGCGGGAGGTTCTCCATAATATAATAATGAGTAATTTTTGTATGACCGAGACGGAGGCGCGCCAAAATTACCTCCTTCTCTCTACAATTCTGATGACTTGATATAAAATGTTAGACTTTTGGCTTGATTGGATAAAGATGAAAATGCGGAGCGGCGTCCCACTCGCTCTGGCGCAGTACGCTAAGTTGAGAATTAATATAATTTAACACGTCTGATACTGGGCTTGGAAGTTGTTTTACTGAAGGTAATTCTAGGCTCAATTTCGCAAGTCTGTCGGCTTCCTCGTTTCCCGGGATACCTGCGTGTCCTGGGATCCAGAGGAATTTAATACTATTGTTTTTACTGTTTAAATACTTAATTAGCTGTCTGATTTTAAATACTATCGGGTTTCTACAGTCACTAATCGAGGAAATGGCCGTGAGCGAGGCGGACGAGTCTGTGCAAATGACTACTTCCTTAAGTTTTTCTTTTCTGACATATATTAATGCTAATAAAATGGATGACAGTTCCGCTGTGTATACGCTATTTATGTCGGGAAGTCTAAAGTTATTGCTAACTGTGTTTGTGTAGAATGCACCACCGGTTCGGCCGTCGCTTCGAGAGCCGTCTGTGTATATGTATGTGTATGTGTTGTGTTGTGCTTTGTGTTCGTTGAAGAGTGTGTGTGTCTCTGCCGCCGTGACTGTGTTTTTGTTGTGTGTGAAGAGGCGGTGTGTGTCTGGTGTTGTGTCGAGCCAGTGAGATGTGAGTGGTGGCGTTGGCATTGTGTTGATGTGTGGAATGTTGAATAGTGCGAGTGTCTGTCTGATTCTGTGACTGATGAGTGGGTGTCGTTTTTGTAGTAGTGTTTGTCGTCTTGTGGGTGCGGGGTGATTTAAGATGTGGAATGTTGGGCGTGTGGGGTGTGAACTTGCTCTGGTGTAGAATCTAAGTAGTGTGAATTTGCGTCGGCGGCAGAGTGTGGGAATGTTTGTGTCGATGTGTAAGTTTGTGGTGTTGGTGGTGCGGCAGGCTCCAGTCACGATCCGCAAGGCAGCGTTTTGGACAGTTTGCAATTTTTTAATTTGTTTGGAACATATGTCATCAAATAAGAATGCGTTATAGTCCAGTACTGGGCGTATCAGGGAAGTATATAGTTGGAGAAGAGTGGCACGATCTGCGCCCCACTCTCGACCAGCCAATGACTTCATAATATTAATTCGTCTCGTACATCTCTGCACTAAATCATTGAAGTGTGGGATGAACGAGAGACGTGTGTCTAGCGTTATTCCCAGATACTTGAATGATTTGACGAAAGGGATAATTTGATTGTTATATTTTAATGGAATGTAGGGTTCCACATATGCAGGTTTCTTTGAAAAAATTAGAGATGCAGATTTACTTGGAGAAATTTCCAGACCCCATTGGTCGCACCATACCTTTATATCAATGAGTACTAGTTGTAACATTTTGCTGGCTTGATCGACACTCGGGTGCGAGAACCACACCGCCAGGTCATCAGCGTACATTGAAAATTTAAGACCTTTGTCGATCTTGTTAATATTACTGAAAATGTCGTTAATCATAATTAAAAATAGGGTCGGGGAGAGGACCGATCCCTGTGGGACACCGTGGTCCTGATTTTGATTTGGAGAATATGTGTTGCCGCACCTTACATTAAAAGTTCTATTTTCCAAAAAGTTTTGGATAAATTTAGCGAGTCGACCTCGAATTCCGGCCTTATGGACCTTTACTAGAAGTGCAGTCTTATTGACTCTGTCAAACGCAGCTCTCAAATCAAGAAAGAGGGCAACTGTGACCTCTCTCCCTCGAAAGCCGCGCTGGACAGAGTCGATAAGACCAACTAAATTGTCCGCAGTGGAGCGACCAGGTCGAAAACCACTTTGGTGTGGGGAAAGTAAATTATTTGTTTCAATGTATGTCCTGATGCGTCCATTAACCATGCGTTCGAATAGTTTACATGCACAACTAGTTAGAGAAATAGGGCGATAGCTAGCGGGAGAAGATTTGGGTTTGCGAGGTTTAATTATAGGAATTAGCGTACTGTTATGCCAAGATTCAGGGAAATTGCCATCAAACCACATGGTATTGAAGGCTGTTAGTAAGTTGGTGAGACCAGTTTCTGTCAAGTTTTTAAAGAAGGAGTAGTCAATTTGATCTGGTCCTACAGAAGTTTTACCACATTTACCTATAGCGTACGTTAACTCTGAGTTGGTAAAAAGAGAGTTGTAGATTTCTACGTTATTAGAGTCAAAGCTAATAGAGTGAAATTGATCGTTAAGTTGGTTATTAAAAGTTGGTGTACATTGTTGCGTTGATGATATGTTAGCGTAGTGTTGTGCAAATTGTGTTGCCACCTCTAGGGGAAGCGTGTAAGATGTGTTGTGTATTTGTAAGTGTGGGATTTTGTATGCCGGTGGTCTTTTATTTGAAAACGATTTAATTAATGTCCAAATTTTTGAGAGGGAGGTAAATCGATTAAAGGTAGATGAGAATTCCTGCCAAGATTCTTTTTTTGCTTTGTCAATGATTGTTTTAGCCAAAGAGCGGGTTTTCCGTACTTCGTGTTCGTTTTCTGCAGTTATACAAGATTGAAATTTTCGAAATGCTCTTTTCCGGAGGGCAACAGCTCTTTGGCATTCTGTGTTCCACCACGGGGCAGTACGCTGCCTCGGGTGGTGTTGTGTGTGTGTGCGTGTGTGTGGAATGTGCTGGTGTGCTGATGCGAGAATAGTGTTTAAAAATGTGTTAATGTCGGTCTGGGAGTCTGCGGGGTGACTAGTGTCAATGTGATTTTGAAAGGAGGACCAGTCGGCTTTGCGAAGGTTCCATCTAGGCAGAGAGTAAAAATTTGTCTGTCCTGAAGGGACTTGGAGTTCTAAGTGAATTGGGAAATGATCGCTAAAAAGAGGGTCAGATTGTGCGTTAAATGTGAAAAGAGTCGCGATGCGTGGTGAGGCGAAGGCGAGATCGATGGCGCTGTAAGTCACCTCGCCTCCTGAGTGGTGTACGTGTGTGGGTGATTGGTCGTTAAGGAAGACCAAATTATAGCGGTCCAGTAGGTCCAGCATAATTTGGCCTCGAAGAGAGTTCCGAAGGCAGCCCCACGCCCGACTATGCGCGTTGAAATCGCCCATAATCAGACATGGGGTGTTAATATTTGTGATAAGCTGGGAAAGAGAATCAATGTCTATGTCCTCGGTAGGACGGAAATAAATTGAGATAAGAGTTAGTTCTAGCTGAGCGATTTTAATATTGACGCCGACTGCGTCTAAGGTTGTTTGAAGGTCGATTTGGTGATGCAAAAGTTGGTTTGAAATAAGCAAAGCCGAGCCGCCTCGGCGCGGTGATGCATTTACGTTATTTGTGTAGAGACTATAGCCGGAAATTTTAAGAGTATAATTATTAAAGTCGGCGTCAATGAAATGGGTTTCCTGAACAGCGGCTACTAACGGATTATTATTTAAGACATAATGTTTGAATTGCCCCCAATGTGATATTAAAGATCTAACATTCCATTGGAGGACGAATTCAGTTTGATTTTGGTTCATCGGGAGTTGCTATTCTGACCGCGCCTTGCGGTCGCTCGTGTCCGTCTCCGGCGGGGTGGTCGGGTCCGTTCAGGGAGCTGGCCAGGGCGGGAGGGAGACGGGGAGGCGCGGGAGGGCGGAGAGTGGTAGCGAGCGAAGCAGGGCGGAGGGCGGTAGAGAGCGGGGCGGGGCTGGGAGGTGGGGACCCGGCTTCCAAAAGCCCGGATGAGGGACGCATCGGTCTCCTCCGCGGAAGAGTCCCCGGAGTCTTCCCCCGAGGCCTCGACCGCTGACTCCGCCTGATGTTCGGCGGGGGTGGGAGTTTGTGCCGCTTGGGCACGGCCGGAGTCCTGGAGGAACTCGGCTGGCGAAGGGCAGGGCCCGCTCGGGTCTGCCGTTGGTGACGTCACGCTGGGCCGCTCCGGCGGAGCTGCCAGCGGCACCAGGGGGGGGGGGACCCACGTGGGGCCCGACGGGGGGAGGGCGCGGGTGGGGTTCGGTGGGATGGGGGGAGTGGCGGCCAGGCGCTGGGGGCTAGCGCTGGGATGGGAGGGGGGGCGGCGGGGCCCTCCCGGCGGGCTCGGGTCTCCTCGACCCAGGCCGCTCGGGCAGGGCAGTCCCGGAACCACGCTGGGTGGGGGCCGCCGCAGGACACGCACAGCAGGGCTGCGGTGTCACCACCGACACAGTCATCTGTGTCGTGCGACTGGGCGCACTTGCCACAGGTGGAGTGGCTGGCGTGACAGGATCGCTGGTGGTGGCCGAATCTCCAGCAGGCACGACACTGCTGGGGACCCGGGGTCCACGCCGTTACGGGTACAGTAATGTACCCGCAATAAATCCGGTCGGGGAGGACCAGTCCCCTAAACCGGAGCCGCACCATGGGGTTCGGACCGGGCCTCTTCGACCCCATCCTGACCACCTCGGTCACTCCCTGAGACACGAGCTCGAGGAGGAGCACGGTCTCTGTCAGCGTGCTGACGTCCGGGGAGTAGATGAACCCTTGGCAAGAGTTCATGCGGTCGGGTGCAGACACCTCGCATGGCCTGTCCATGAAGGACTTCAGGGCCATGATGGCGTCAGTCTGCTGACCAGATTTGGTTTTAATCAGCAGTGCCCCTGAGCGGATGGAGCGGGCGCTGTGGACTTCTCCGCAGATTGCCACCAGGCAGCGGCGCACTGCGAAGGGGTTGGCGTGCCTCATCGACCCGCCGTCCTTGCGCTGGACCAGCCCCATTTTTTTTATTTTTTTATTTTTTTATTCCCGGACCGGCCTATAGCCATATTCCGGGTGGGGAGTGACATCTGGCAATTTGCCAGGAAAAGAGTTACGTTATCCGGTTTGTGTGACCCGGAACAAACTAGGGACTAGGGCAGCTATTTTACGTTACTAGTTACGTTAACCGGTTTATTTGTACCCGGAAAAATTATTTGTTCAAAGTAAATGCCCCATTTTTTTTTTTTTTTTTTTTAAATTCCCGGACCGGCCTATAGCCATATTCCGGGTGGGGAGTGACATCTGGCAATTTGCCAGGAAAAGAGTTACGTTATCCGGTTTATGTGACCCGGGACAAACTAGGGACTAGGGCAGCTATTTTACGTTACTAGTTACGTTAACCGGTTTATTTGTACCCGGAAAAATTATTTGTTCTAAGTAAATATAATATCTAACATTACGTTAAGTATTTCGTTCAAGGTCAAATATAATATCTAGCATTACGTTAAGTATTTCGTTCAAGGTCAAAAATAATATCTAGCATTACGTTAAGTATTTCGTTCAAAGTCAAAAATAAGTCAAACACGAGACCACATGCATACATATTTTTATTACAATACACTTGTACAGTGTCAGTGTTGATGGAGCCGTGGCGGTGCCGTCATTGCCACAACGGGAGACTGTTGCCAGTCTCCCTGGCTCCGGCGCCTCGGCAAGACCTGGTTGTGGGGTGTATTTAGCTGGGCGAAAAGTCCTGAATAATAAAAAGCCCAGCGTCTAAGGCAAAGGGGAAAAAACCTGCGCGGTGGGCCAAAAATGCGCAAGGCCAAAAACCCCTGTTATATTTGATTAGCTAAACGTGTTTGGTAGAGATAATCTAAGAGGAGACCTATCAATTCAGGATAACTATCACCTAACAGTGTTTGAAGATTTAGTGTGATGCCATTTTGTTGTGTGTAATTAATAATGTTCTGTCGTTTATCGTTGTGTACTGGGCAAGTAATAAGTAAGTGCTTGATTGTGTAGCGCGGATAACCTGGGCAATGTTGGCAATTTGGTGGCGGGAGATTCTCCATAATATAATAATGAGTAATTTTTGTATGACCGAGACGGAGGCGCGCCAAAATTACCTCCTTCTCTCTACAATTCTGGTGACTAGATATAAAATGTTGGACTTTTGGCTTAATTGGATAAAGATGAAAATGCGGAGCGGCGTCCCACTCGCTCTGGCGCAGTACGCTAAGTTGAGAATTAATATAATTTAACACGTCTGATACTGGGCTTGGAAGTTGGTTTACTGAAGGTAATTCTAGGCTCAATTTCGCAAGTCTGTCGGCTTCCTCGTTTCCCGGGATACCTGCGTGTCCTGGGATCTCGTTTCCCGGGATACCTGCGTGTCCTGGGATCCAGAGGAATTTAATACTATTGTTTGTACTGTTTAAATACTTGATTAGTTGTCTGATTTTAAATACTATCGGGTTTCTACATTCACTAATCGAAGAAATAGCCGTGAGCGAGGCGGACGAGTCTGTGCAAATGACTACTTCCTTAAGTTTTTCTTTTCTGACGTATATTAATGCTAATAAAATGGCTGACAATTCCGCTGTGTATACGCTATTTATGTCGGGAAGTCTAAAGTTATTGCTAACTGTGTTTGTGTAGAATGCACCACCGGTTCGGCCTTCGCCCCGTGAACCGTCTGTGTATATGTATGTGTATGTGTTGTGTTGTGATTTGTGTTCGTGGAAGAGTGAGAGTGTTTCTGACGCGGTGACTGTGTTTTTGTTGTGTGTGAAGAGGCGGTGTGTGTCTGGTGTTGTGTCGAGCCAGTGAGGTGTGAGTGGTGGCGTTGGCATTGTGGTGATGTGAGCGATGTTGAATAGTGTGAGTGTTTGTCTGATTCTGTGACTGATAAGCGGGTGTCGTTTTTGTAGTAGTGTTTGTCGTCTAGTGGGTGCGGGGTGATTTAAAATGTGGAATGTTGGGCGTGTGGGGTGTGAACTTGCTCTGGCGTAGAATCTAAGTAGTGTGTATTTGCGTCGGCGGCAGAGTGTGGGAATGTTAGTGTCGATGTGTAAGTTTGTGGTGTTGGTGGTGCGGCAGGCTCCAATCACGATGCGCAAGGCAGCGTTTTGGACAGTTTGCAATTTTTTAATTTGTTTGGAACATATGTCATCAAATAAGAATGCGTTATAATCCAGTACTGGGCGTATCAGGGAAGTATATAGTTGGAGGAGAGTGGCCCGATCTGCGCCCCACTCTCGACCAGCCAATGACTTCATAATATTAATTCGTCGCGTACATCTCTGCACTAAATCGTTGAAGTGTGGGATGAACGAGAGACGTGTGTCTAGCGTTATTCCCAGATACTTGAATGATTTGACGAAGGGGATAGTTTGATTTTTATATTTTAATGGAATGTAGGGTTCCACATATGCAGGTTTCTTTGAAAAAATTAGAGATGCAGATTTACTTGGAGAAATTTCCAGACCCCATTGGTCGCACCATACTTTTATATCAATGAGTACTAGTTGTAACATTTTGCTGGCTTGATCGACACTCGGGTGCG
Organism: Chirona hameri; assembly: GCA_036785665.1. Taxonomy (NCBI): domain Eukaryota; kingdom Metazoa; phylum Arthropoda; class Thecostraca; order Balanomorpha; family Balanidae; genus Chirona; species Chirona hameri. Next base: position 147,617 of record JAXIVJ010000343.1, on the reverse strand, counting down.
AGAACCACACCGCCAGGTCATCAGCGTACATTGAAAATTTGAGACCTTTGTCGATCTTATTAATATTACTGAAGATGTCGTTAATCATAATTAAAAATAGGGTCGGGGAGAGGACCGATCCCTGTGGGACACCGTGGTCCTGATTTTGATTTGGAGAATATGTGTTGCCGCACCTTACATTAAAAGTTCTATTTTCTAAAAAGTTTTGGATAAATTTGGCGAGTCGACCTCGAATTCCGGCCTTATGGACCTTTACTAGAAGTGCGGTTTTGTTGACTCTGTCAAACGCAGCTCTCAAATCAAGAAAGAGGGCAACTGTGACCTCTCTCCCTCGAAAGCCGCGCTGGACAGAGTCGATAAGACCAACTAAATTGTCCGCAGTGGAGCGACCAGGTCGAAAACCACTTTGGTGTGGGGAAAGTAAATTATTTGATTCAATGTATGTCCTGATGCGTCCATTAACCATGCGTTCGAATAGTTTACATGCACAACTGGTTAGAGAAATAGGGCGATAGCTAGCGGGAGAAGATTTGGGTTTGCGAGGTTTAATTATAGGAATTAGCGTACTATTATGCCAAGATTCAGGGAAAGTGCCATCAAACCACATGGTGTTGAAGGCTGTTAGTAAGTTGGTGAGACCAGTCTCTGTCAAGTTTTTAAAGAAAGAGTAATCAATTTGATCTGGCCCTACAGAAGTTTTACCACATTTACCGATAGCATACGTTAACTCGGAGTTGGTAAAAGGAGAGTTGTAGATTTCTACGTTATTAGAGTCAAAGCTAATAGATTGAAATTGATCGTTAAGTTGGTTAGTAAAAGTTGGTGTACATTGTTGGGTTGATGATATGCTAGCGTAGTGTTGTGCAAATTGTGTCGCCACCTCTAGGGGAAGCGTGTAAGATGTGTTGTGTATTTGTAAGTGTGGGATTTTGTATGGCGGTGGTCTTTTATTTGAAAACGATTTAATTAATGTCCAAATTTTTGAGAGGGAGGTAAATCGATTAAAGGTAGATGAGAATTCCTGCCAAGATTCTTTTTTTGCTTTGTCAATGATTGTTTTAGCCAAAGAGCGGGTTTTCCGTACTTCGTGCTCGTTTTCTGCAGTTATACAAGATTGAAATTTTCGAAATGCTCTTTTCCGGAGGGCAACAGCTCTTTGGCATTCTGTGTTCCACCACGGGGCAGTACGCTGCCTCGGGTGGTGTTGTGTGTGTGTGCGTGTGTGTGGGATGTGCTGGTGTGCTGATGCGAGAATAGTGTTTAAAAATGTGTTAATGTCGGTCTGGGAGTCTGCGGGGTGACTAGTGTCAATGTGTTTTTGAAAGGAGGACCAGTCGGCTTTGCGAAGGTTCCATCTAGGCAGAGAGTAAAAATTAGTCTGTCCTGAAGGGACTTGGAGTTCTAAGTGAATTGGGAAATGATCGCTAAAAAGAGGGTCAGATTGTGCGTTAAATGTAAAACAAAATGCCCCATTTTTTTTTTTTTTTTTTTTTTTTTTTTTTTTTTTTTTTTTTTACCCAGACCGGCCTATAGCCATATCCTGGGTTTGGGAAAGTACTTCTGGCAATTTGCCAGGCAAAGAGTTACGTTAGTCGGTTTATGGGAACCCGAGCAAAAAAGGGAATAGGGTAGCTATTTTACGTTAAGTGAATTCTTCACAGTAAATCTAAAGTCTATCTTACGTTAAGTATTTCGTTCAAAGTCAAAGTTAAAATAAAACACGAGACACATACATACACAATATATTTCATACACACACAGAACAGAATACTTGTACAGTGTCAGAGTTGATGGAGCCGTGGGGTGCCGTCATTGCAACAGAGGGAGACTGTTGCCAGTCTCCCTAGCTCCGGCGCCTCGGCGAGACCTGGTTGTGGGGTGTGTTTAGCTGGGCGAAAAGTCCTAAATAATAAAAAACCCAGCGTCTAAGGCAAAGGGGAAAAACCTGCGCGGTGGGCCAAAAATGCGCAAGGCAAAAAACCCCTGTTATATTTGTTTAGCTAAACGTGTTTGGTAGAAATAATCTAAGAGGGGACCTATCAATACAAGATAACTATCACCTAACAGTGTAAAAAAGGTTTGACAGGGTGGATACCGCACCGCAGCGCAGTGGACACTGCACCGCAGCGCAGCAGCCACCGCACCGCGGCGCAGCATCGGCGAGTGATCTGGTTTGGCAGGGAATCGTGCCGCCGCCAACGCAAAATCGCACATCAGCCATCGGCGTCCCATCGCAGAAATCCCCCGCCAAATCAGCCACGCAACGAATTTCGCCGCGCGGCCGAGATCCAGCAGGGGGCCACCGTAACAAGACACCGGCAGCCAACAAGCAACCCCACGTCGGCAGCAGCGTGATTTTAACATAATTTAACATGCTGCACCGCAGCGCAGCGGACACTGCACCGCAGCGCAACAGCCACCGCACCGCGGCGCAGCATCGGCGTGTGATCTGGTTTGGCAGGGAATCATGCCGCCGCCAACGCAAAATCGCACATCAGCCATCGGCGTCCCATCGCAGAAATCCCCCGCCAAATCAGCCACGTCACGAACAGCACCGGCCATTCGCCGCGCGGCCGAGATCCAGCAGGGGGCCCCCGCAACAAGACACCGGCAGCCAACCCGCAACTCCCGCGTCAGCAGTAACTTGATTTAACAGTTAGTCAGGAAGTTATTTCTGACTGGTTTGGCAGGGAATCATGCCGCCGCCAACGCAAAACCGCACATCAACCATCGGCGCCCCATCGCAGAAATCCCCCGCCAAATCAGCTACGCAACGAACAGCCAAGCCATAGCCATTCGCCGCGCTACCAATCCAACAGGGGGCCCCCGCAACAAAACACCGGCAGCCAACACGCAACTTCCACGTCAGCAGCAGCACAATTTAACGGTTAGTCAGAAACAACTGAATGAAGTATTTGTTGGAGATTATTTATTATTTCTTGTTGAACCGTCTCAAATTGCGGCGGTAGCGGTTACTTTCAGAGGGGCTGGGGGGGGAGGGGCTACGAGGGAGCTGGGAAGGAGGGTGGGGGGAGGGGAGGGATGGCAGGGAGAGGGTGAGGGACTGACTGTCCTCAGAGAGAGGAGGAGGGTGGGAGTTTGGGAATTGGCGGGTGACGGCTCTGATCATAGAGGCGTCAGAGTCCTCCGAGGACACAGAGGACTCGAGAGGGGACTCCGCCAGAGATTCGGCGGGGGTGGGAGTGGGTGCCGCTGGGGCACTGCCAGAGTCCAGAAGGGACTCGGCGATACTAGAGTCCAGAAGGGACAGGAGGGACTCGGTCTGCTCTGCCGTCGGTGGGGGTGGGCACTGCCGCCGCTGTGACGGGGCAGGCGGTGGCGCCGGTGAGGTGGACCCACTTGAGGTCCGACGGGGGGGCGCGGGTGGGGTTCGGTGGGATGGGGGCAGCGGGGGCCAGACGCTGGGGGCCAGCGCTGGGATGGGAGGTGGGGTGGGGGGTACCGCCTTGCGGGCCCGGGTCTGCTCGGCGGCTAGCGCTCGGGCAGGGCAGTCACGGGACCATGCGGGGTGGGCGGCCCCGCACGACACGCAGCGAGTGGCTGCGGTGTCGCCACCGACACATTGGGCTGTGTCGTGCGTCTCGGCGCACTTCCCGCAGATGGACTGGCGGGCGTGGCACTGACGCTGGTGGTGGCCAAACCGCCAGCAGGCTCTGCACTGCAGAGGCCCTTGGGTCCACTCCTTGACTGTGACTACTATGTAGCCACAGTAGATGCGTTCCGGGAGCTGTAAGCCCCGGAAACGCAGCCGGACCATGGGGTTGGGGCCTGGTCGCTTAGACCGCATCCGGACCACTTCTGTCACCCCCTGAGTCACTAGCTCCTGGAGGAGCACGGTCTCAGTCAGATTGCTGACTTCGGGGCACAGGATGAATCCCTGGCAGGAATTCATGTGGTCCGGGGCCGTCACCTCACAAGCCTTGTCCATGAAAGACGGGATGGCTAGGAGGGTGGCAGTCTGCTGGCCAGACAGGGTCTGAACCAGCAGACCGCCGGAACGGATGGGGCGCGCGCTGGCCACCTCTCCGCAGAGGGCGACCAGTTGGCGGCGCACCGCGAACGGGTTGGAGTACCTCATGGTAACTCCGTCCTTCCTCTGAATGAGGAGGAGAGCAGGCCCGTCGGGTGGCGAGGTGTTGGGGGGGAGCCAAGCACCGGGTCGGTCCGGGCGAGGCTCCCGAGGGGAGCCGGGGGGTCCAGGAGGACCGTCCGGGGGGGCAGACCCCTGAAGGGGGTCGGGTGGCTTCGGAAGGAAGCCGGGGGGTGGCCGCGCGCCGGGACGGGAGGGGAGAGACTCCTGAAGGGGGCCGGGCGGGGGGGTCGCCATGAGGGGACGGAGGGGCGGGGAAGTTGCCATGAGGGGGCGGAGGGGCGGGGAGGTCGCCATGACCGGAGGAGGGAGGGGAAAGTTTAATTAAAACCTAAATTACGTTAACGTGGCACACACGGCAGAACGTGTTGCCAGCTGCAATTAATCTACAGAATGAAGCGGGTTCTCTACCTTGCAAATTGTGGAAATTACGTTACCTACTTAAAAATATCTAAAGGCTACCTATCTAAGGGGTCTAACGACCCTGCCACAAGCACGTGGACAGGGTCCCGCACCCGGAAGCGGTGGAGAGCTGAAGAAGGCTGGCTAGAAGGCGTCCGTAGGTCCGATGTCGATGAAAGAAATGCCCCATCCAACCTACCCTGTTTGAGACCAGTGCCGACTTTTTGTACCACTGCGCACGCGCCACGCGCAGTGGTAGTCACGTGGGTGACTACCACTGCGCCTGGCGCGTGCGGCGTGAGGGGAGTTGAATAGTGTTTTCTCGCAAAAAAAAATCCGCAACGGCTTGGCAGATTGTGTCCAAATTTGGTGTGGTTAGAGACCCCTCAGCCGCCACTTTCCCACAAGTCAGGGATGTTGGGCCTCTGCACGTGCACACGTGCACACCCCTATTCTATATCTTAGGAACGGCTGAGCCGATTGTGTTCAAATTTGGTGTGTAGGCACTGGCGGATCCAGCCTCCCAATAGGGGGGGGGGGGCTAATTTCACTGGGGCCTTCCGGGTCCTGAGCCCCAGGGGCCTCCATATGACCTAAAAGGTACCCCCATTTTTTCCCCTTTTGCGGACTTGGGTTCAAGGTTGAATACATTGTTTTGGTATTCGAATCCACAGACCACAATAGACCTTTTAAAATAAAAAGATTAAAAATTTATTTTTTACTATCGTATGAACACGAGGTGACTTCTCCTGGTCATGCTAACAGCTAAGTAACGCTCACTACAACATCCTTCCCGCCTTGTGATGCGGAATATGACCACGCAGCAAAGCTCGATTATTTGTACTATCGTACTATCAAACGTTTCGAATTTTTCGCTATGCTATTCTTACGTGTAAGGACGTGTCACTAGTGCAAAAAGAAAATTGATGGATATTTGCCTCCAAATATCTCAAATGTTACCATTTTACATGCTATTTTATATACACATAAGTTATTCGCTAATAACTTTTGAATGAATAAAGCAATGGGCACGGTAAATAAATGGGCACGGTAAACGTCATTGTGTTGTTATCATCAAGACGCGTTAAATGCTGTGCAGCATGACCTCTTTCTGACATTTGATGATATTGACCTAAGGTCAAGCGTCAAGGTCACGGTGCAAGGTCACCTTTCCAAATTTGACCTACACGGCGATGTTATATATCTTTCAACTTGTCTTAAAGATAGGAATTCATTGGTATTGAAATAATTGCGCAATCGTTGATGATAATAAAGCAAACTGAGACATTTTCGTGCTTTCTTTACACCGAGAAGGAAGTTATGAAGTTGCTATTCGACATTCAAATTAAAATGAATTCAAAAGTTGTCATTGAAATTTCTTGACATTGAACTTAGGCGAAGGTCACCAAATGTTAGAAAGAGTACTGCACGTACTGCATATCATTCAACGTGTCTTGGCGAAAATAACAAAATTATGTGCATTTTACCTTTTTATCTTTTTCAGTCAATAGTTATTGGGGAATAACGTATAAAATTACACAAAAAGAACATATATAATTACAAAATTTAGCATATTTGAAGACAAATAACCATGATTTTTTTTTATGTTTGAACGACACTTCTTTACACTTAACAATAATAAAGTCAAAAATAGGAAATGCATTCGGCTTGTGTATCCCAAAAAAATAAAATTTTAAACAAATTGCTAACTTTGAAATTTAAGGTCAAGGTCATCAAATGTTAGAAAGAGGTCATGCTGCAGAGCATTCAACTCGTCTTGATGAGAACAGCAAAATGACGTTTACCGTACCAGTCTAGTTGTATTCAGTCAAAAGTTATTAGCGAATAACATATTTTTTTATATAAAATAGCCTTGCAAAATGGCAAAATTTAAGATATTTGGAGGCAAATATCCCTCATTTATATTTGTCCACTTTATTGACACGTTCTTACACGTAAGAATAGCATAGCGAAAAAAAAATAGAAACACGTTTGAGAAAAGGTATCCAAAAAAGTTGTAAAATTTCGAAAACTTACTAAAGTTGGCAATTTTCAAAATGAAAAAAAAATAAACATCGCCATGTTATAAAATAGCTCATTGTCATTCTATTGACATATAACAAATATATATTGCTTCATAAATTCCCCGCCATATGGGCTGACAAAGATTGACCTGCACTGTGATCTTATACAAATGCCCGAGGCAATATATCCGGAACCACTGCTTGCATTGCAATACAACTTTCACATCTCGCTTTAGCGCCCCAGGTTACCCCATATACCAATTTTGGTCAAAATCGGTGACATGACGGTGTCATTTCGCACTTCGTTTTTGTCGATTTGTCGTGGAATACCTCGGCCCAGCTACAAAAAGACCAAATTCAGGAAACACGAACGAGGCAAAACAAGTTTTTTTTTTCGCAAGAAGTTACTTTTTTTCGCAGGCAGTACCCATTTTTCATCGCCAGTTTCAGCGGATTTTGAGAGGGGCTAATTTCTATTGCCGCCCCTGTCAAGCTTGGAATGGGGGCCTTTTGCCCCTGCCCCCCCCCCCTGGATCCGCCAGTGTGGTTAGGGACCTCTCAGCCGCCACTTTTACACATGTCAAGGGTGGGGTGCCTCTGCACGTGCGCACGTGCACACCCCTACTCTATATATCAGGAACGGCTGAGCCGACTGTGTTCAACTTCGGTGTGTGGTTAGGGACCTCTCAGCCGCCTCTTTCCCACAAGTCAGGGGTGGGGTGCCTCTGCACGTGCGCACCCTTTTTGTATCTCAGAAACTACTTGCCCCATCGAGTTTAAATTCACCATATATTTATTTCGCGCTCGCTCGTTCATCGCCAACTATGGCGCCTTACTGGTATAATTATTCCCGGGAATAATTATATTAATAAGACTTTTTGGTGAAAAAAAACTAAAGACTCGTGGAATCACCACCGTAGAGGACCCACACTGGGGACATCATATACGTATTTGTAACAGGATATTTTTAACACGGGCGAACGACGAACATTTGTTATAATGCCGTTGAATTGAACTCTCTAGCACATTTCCGTGCAAAGTTATTACCAAAGACGTGCTGGTGACCATGATTTTTCCCAATATAAAACTACAAATATCATATTTCTAGAAAAACCTATCTCCAATTTTTTACCATCGAAGGCCACGTATCGAAGTCAATTCTGGCATGGACAAATTCCGAATTTGAAATGGCCACATTATAAAATCACGTGATTTGACAGGAGATCACGTGTTGAAATCACCAAATTTATCAAATTTTTAAACATGATTATACCTTATTAATATATGGTTTCTGACGATTATGATGATATATATATATATATATATATATATATTATGATGATCATGACATCATGACGATTATGATGATGGTTTATATGACTCGCATGATTTAGATGGGAGATATTGCCGGCTGACAATTATTAGTTTTGCACGACATTGCAAAGTTGCCCGAGGCTGTAACTCGAAAACTATTCCAAGGACGAGGCTGACAATTTAGCAGCGTGAATCTACGGTTCAGGTAACCCCCAAGACGTAGTTTTATCGAAGTCTGGAATGTAGTGTTATTTCGAAATTGTTTTGGTCGATCTATCCTGGAATGCCTCTGCTGGCAATATAACCCACACTGCAGAAGCGCCCTAAAGCACCAATAATCATCTGACTTCTAAATGTCCTGTAGAAGAGGACGTTATGTCGAATGAAAGCTGCTAGTTTCGGCCTAAATTCCACTCGTCTTAACCCTATTCCTTGTGGGCGGCTAGAATTACGTTAACGTGCGGGGGGGCAGATTCTGCCCTCCCCCAGAGATCTCGAGAACCGCTCGGTCGATTTCGACGGGGCAAACACCATTCGATTCATCATCAAAAGATCTTTCTTTTTGGACCCAGACATTTCTTTTTTATTCAAAAATGGGGGCAGGGGGCAAAAAATACGATAATTTGGGGTGTTTTTTGATAGGTCATTGTGTTCATATGGTTCGACCGATTTGCATGCAACAAACGGTTTTTAGCTTGAAATGTACTGGCCTTCAACATATCAAAAGACAAGTACCAAAATGAAAAATCATAGGCGTATTCAGGAGATGTAAAATGGGGGGGGATTTTCTGATAACAAATATGTGCTGTTCGTGATTGTTTGGGGCGGTATGAACGTCACATGTGGACATTATTTGCTGTAATTTGTTAAATGTAATATATTGCGCATAGTAAACATCCAGGTAAACAACGTATGGGGGGGGGCATGCGCGTAACGCTTTTATCATCATGCTAATTTAAAGGTGGACCTAATTTGAGGGAGGGTATCGCCTCCAATTTTTTGTTGTATCTGAGTGCGCCTCTGCCAAAAAGTATGTACAAAAGTATGTATGATGCATATTGCAGTGAAAATTTTCTGACGCATTTATTGCACCGCAAATTACGAAGGAAGTATGTGCCACTCAACCGCATTCGTAACATCCTCCCCAAAACAGGAGCCTGGCACCGCCTCTGCTGGGCCGATTTTGTTAAAAATTTGGCACAACATGTGTAAATCAATTATGGGAAAAGTCAGAAAATTTTAAGACTCTAGCTCCAGTAGTTTAGGAGCAACAAGCGAAAAACCACCGGCGGGGGGGGGGGGCGGCAGAATCTGCCCCCGCGGCCCGCAAGGAATAGGGTTAAATCAGCTCTCCGGTACTTCCGTAGCAATAAGAGTGCATTGCACTTACATATGCCACGAATGGGGCCACCAACTCTGCCGGCCCGTTCCTGCGGACTGCGAGAGCTGTTAGGTGCTGACGCCTCTGTTGTGCGCTGTTGCGACTGGTGCGCGGCGGCAGACGTCGGATCAGCAGCTGAGCGTCGTGGGCGGCAGACGTCGGATCAGCAGCTGAACGTCGTGGGCGGCAGACGTCGGATTAGCAGCTGAGCGTCGTGGGCGGCAGACGTCGGATCAGCAGCTGAGCGTCGTGGGTGGCAGACGTCGGATCAGCAGCTGAGCGTCGTGGGCGGCAGACGTCGGATCAGCAGCTGAGCGTCGTGGGCGGCAGACGTCGGATCAGCAGCTGAGCGTCGTGGGCGGCAGACGTCGGATCAGCAGCTGAGCGTCGTGGGCGGCAGACGTCGGATCAGCAGCTGAGCGTCGTGGGCGGCAGACGTCGGATCAGCAGCTGAGCGTCGTGGGCGGCAGACTGGGGATTTCCCGGTGGTGTAGCGGCCGGTGCCGTCAGCTCGGCGCTGAGCGGCGGCGCGCTGCACTCATTAGGCCCCGGCTCGCTCGTTCCGTCGAAATGACATTGTTTGGGCTGCTCGAAATGCTTCGCGGTGGTGCACCGTTAACTTGATGGAATGTACTGGTTGTCGGTGTCATTTTTCCGACGTCGACCGAAAATCGTCTATCGTTTGGAAACGGCAATGGGACGGATAGCCTTGGACACAAATGAATTAACCACCTGTTGGACTGCAGCTGAAGTGACGGAACATGTCATCCAGTAAGGCTGGTGGCGCGGGTAAATGGCCGCATCAGATAGCGGCAGGACGGGCGACAGGACGGGCGGCAGGATAGCAGCAGGACGGGCGGCAGGAAAGCGGCAGGATAGCGGCAGGACGGGCGGCAGGATAGCAGCAGGATGGGCGGCAGGATAGCGGCAGGATAGCGGCAGGATAGCGGCAGGATAGCGGCAGGATAGCGGCAGGATAGCAGCAGGACGGGCGGCAGGATAGCGGCAGGACGGGCGGCAGGATAGCGGCAGGATATCAGCAGGACGGGCGACAGGATAGCGGCAGGACGGGCGGCAGGATAGCGGCAGGACGGGCGGCAGGATAGCAGCAGGACGGGCGGCAGGAAAGCGGCAGGATAGCGGCAGGACGGGCGGCAGGATAGCAGCAGGATGGGCGGCAAGATAGCGGCAGGATAGCGGCAGGATAGCGGCAGGATAGCGGCAGGATAGCGGAAGGACGGGCGGCAGAATGGGCGGCAGGATAGAGGCAGGAAAGCGGCAGGATAGCGGCAGGATAGCGGCAGGACGGGTGGCAGGATAGCGGCAGGACGGGCGGCAGGATAGCGGCAGGAAGCGGCAGGATAGCGGCAGTATAGCAGCAGGATAGCAGCAGGACGGGCGGCAGGATAACGGCAGGATAGCAGCAGGATAGCAGCAGGACGGGCGGCAGGATAGCGGCAGGACGGGCGGCAGGATAGCAGCAGGACGGGCGGCAGGATAGCAGCAGGGTAGCGGCAGGATAGCGGCAGGATAGCGGCAGGACGGGCGGCAGGATAGCGACAGGACGGGCGACAGGATAGCAGCAAGACGGGCGGCAGGAAAGCGGCAGGATAGCGGCAGGATAGCGGCAGGATAGCGGCAGGATAGCGGCAGGATAGCGGCAGGATAGCGGCAGGACGGGCGACAGGACGGGCGACAGGATAGCAGCAGGACGGGCGGCAGGAAAGCGTCAGGAAAGCGGCAGGAAAGCGGCAGGATAGCGGCAGGACGGGCGGCAGGATAGCAGCAGGATGGGCGGCAGGATAGCGGCAGGATAGCGGCAGGATAGCGGCAGGATAGCGGCAGGACGGGCGGCAGGATGGGCGGCAGGATAGAGGCAGGAAAGCGGCAGGATAGCGGCAGGATAGCGGCAGGATAGCAGCAGGACGGGCGGCAGGATAGCGGCAGGACGGGCGGCAGGATAGCGGCAGGATAGCAGCAGGACGGGCGGCAGGATAGCGGCAGGATAGCAGCAGGATAGCAGCATGACGGGCGGCAGGATAGCAGCAGGACGGGCGGCAGGATAGCAGCAGGACGGGCGGCAGGATAGCGGCAGGACGGGCGGCAGGATAGCAGCAGGACGGGCGGCAGGATAGCAGCAGGGTAGCGGCAGGATAGCGGCAGGACGGGCGGCAGGATAGCAGCAGGACGGGAGGCAGGATAGCGGCAGGACGGGCGACAGGATAGCAGCAGGACGGGCGGCAGGATAGCAGCAGGACGGGCGGCAGGACGGGCGGCAGGATAGCGGCAGGACGGGCGGCAGGATAGCAGCAGGACGGGCGGCAGGATAGCGGCAGGATAGCAGCAGGACGGGCGGCAGGATAGCGGCAGGACGGGCGGCAGGATAGCGGCAGGATATCAGCAGGACGGGCGACAGGATAGCGGCAGGACGGGCGGCAGGATAGCGGCAGGACGGGCGGCAGGATAGCAGCAGGACGGGCGGCAGGATAGTAGCAGGACGGGCGGCAGGATAGCGGCAGGATAGCGGCAGTATAGCGGCAGTATAGCGGCAGGACGGGCGACAGGATAGCAGCAGGATAGCAGCAGGACGAGCGGCAGGATAGCGGCAGGACGGGCGGCAGAATAGCAGCAGGACGGGCGGCAGGATAGCAGCAGGACGGGCGGCAGGATAGCAGCAGGGCGGGCGGCAGGATAGCAGCAGGGTAGCGGCAGGACGGGCGGCAGGATAGCAGCAGGGTAGCGGCAGGATAGCGGCAGGACGGGCGACAGGATAACGGCATATTAGCAGCAGGACGGGCGGCAGGACGGGCGGCAGGATAGCGGCAGGATAGCGGCAGGACGGGCGGCAGGATAGCAGCAGGACGGGCGACTAATGCGGCCTGACAGCGGAACGCCATCAGCGGCGGCCGTGTTCGGACGGTGGGGCTCGCGTGCGGCGCCCCCCGCCCCCCCCCCCCCCCCCCCCCCCCCCGGCCGACACCACTCCTCAGTGGTCGCCGGTCGGCTCGCCGACGCCTGCGATGAATTATGTGATTGTTGAGGCATATAGGCGTGAAATTGGTATTAGCCGACCTTAAAAGCAACAGGTATTACTTTGAGAACACAACATGTGCAAACATTCAAGTAAAAAAAAAAACAGCAAATGGCCCCCGGTAAACGCAGCGGCAGTCGTCAGCTGGCTACGACGAAGGGATACTATCTAAGCGACCCTGCTCCGGTGGCCCCCGGTAAACGCAGCGGCAGTCGTCAGCTGGCTACGACGAAGGGATAATATCTAAGCGACCCTGCTCCGGATGGCCCCCGGTAAACGCAGCGGCAGTCGTCAGCTGGCTACGACGAAGGGATAATATCTAAGCGACCCTGCTCCGGACATTTTCAGCAAATGGCCCCCGGTGAACCCAGCGGCAGTCGTCAGCTGGCTACGACGAAGGGATACTATCTAAGCGACCCTGCTCCGGTGGCCCCCGGTAAACGCAGCGGCAGTCGTCAGCTGGCTACGACGAAGGGATAATATCCAAGCGACCCTGCTCCGGTGGCCGCCGGTGAACCCAGCGGCAGTCGTCAGCTGGCTACGACGAAGGGATAATATCCAAGCGACCCTGCTCCGGACATTTTCCACGATTCTCGCCCGCGACGGAAAATTATCGGGGATGATTTTCTATTTTCCAAACACCGAACGTGATCCTTGTCAGGTCAATATTCATGTCACCAATGTCACCAAATGTCAGTTGGTCATATATGGGGTGTCCTTAAAACTTTTTGCCTCAAGAACTGGGAGCGCCGAAAAAGCGCAGAAAAATAAATTGAGAAAAAATACATTCGAAAGATATTTAACCCGTGCCGTGCCGGGGGCGGGCGTTTAGACACCCCCTAAAGTTGTTGGGGGTTAGCAGAAAAACTGCGTTTTTTGTATAGCTGTTCGGGCATCAATTACCCACATTATGTGAAATTCTTGACCTCGGGTCACCTCAGGTCAGGTCACCAGGTCTAGGTCACGTGACCCACCTAAAAGAAAGTTTGCTGTCGTACCACAGCCACAGTTCTTGGCCGATCTGTTTCAAACTTACAGGATTTCATAAGGTCATAGGTACCTACAATTCGGATATATAATATTGTGTAGGTGTACGGTGACCTAAGATCGGGTCAGTTTCGTGACCCCCCCATTATAAGTCAATGGGGAAATATTCAAACGCTTCCTATTCCGAGGATACGCATGATATCAGTCCAATTCCTTCTGGGTCATGTTATCATAGGTCATTCTTGATGATCCAGATGAATTTTTTGTTCAGTGACCCTACAGGGTCACTGAACGAGGGGATACAGGGAACAGTCGAGGTCATCTGAGGTCACCAACACTTTGTCAATAACTTTCGAAAGAATGAATATAAATAAGTGCCACCGGGCACAAAGTTGGCACACAGCTCTCCAGCCTACCAGCGCGGCCCCAGCTACCCAGATATGGTGATAGCTCGAGAGAACTAGATCCGTTAAATCACGACTATAGCTGGGGGAATCACCTACAAGGCAAAGCGCTGTGTGTCACATCCTGTCAAATGGACACAAAATGACACCATCAAACTGCAAACAGTAGCAAAAACTGACAGATATTTCCTTTGCCTTGGCCGAAGCTAAGCAAGATACCATCGGTGCCCAATCAATCACAGGTCTACAAGTGCAGCTGATACTCGCTCGGGCTTAAAGCGGATCCCAGGAACGGGGAACACAGCCTAGACAAGGAAAGTTCATATCATATCATATATTTTCGGAACACATCCATAAAATGGGGTTTCAGTTTTCCACGTCCAATAACATAGATGTAAAAACATATCGCCCATGCATTACATGAAGCACATCAACCGTCAAGATATACACAATGCAAGTTTAAAAAACATCATTGAGACACTTTTTTTAAAATAGCCAAAGTGGGTGAAGCCCTCGCATTCAGCGACAAATCATTCCACGCTCTGATGGCTCGGATGAAAAACGAGCGAATGGCGAACTCAGGCGTGCGCGCGGCACCTCTAGCTGCCCGTCACTGGTAGCCCTGGTTGTGCGCGTGGATACATCGGAGCGACTGATGATCCGTGAACAGAGCAGTTCGGGGCGTTCTCCGCATGAGTGATCTCGTACATGGTGTACACGTCTCTTTCGATAACCATGTCATTTATCGAGCGCCAGCCAAGTTCACGCAGTGTGCCAGATACTCGCTCGCGGTACCCCAGGCCAGTGACAACGCGAGCGCCAAAGTTAATGCACTTCTGCAGCCTACCTTTTGGGGTTTGAGTACAGCCTCCCCATTAAGACACCCAGGTTTGAGTCAAAGTTGGAAAATCATGCGCGACACAATTTTTCCCCATGATTTGGCCCATAAGAAGCATACATGTCACGTTTGGTTAAAATCGGTTAATATTTAGGGAGCGCGCAAAATCGACGAAAAATAAGTTTTTATCCCCAGGGGGGCAATTAGCAACTCCGGTCCGAATCAAGATAAAACGCCTTATAGTCATATTTTCTGGATCGTTTTGACGAGTGAAGTCGCTTGATAGCTTAGAAATACATCCGATGACTTGCTTAAAAGATATACGTCTGAGACTTGTATTTTCCCACTACAACACGCTAGATGCCTATCGCACGTCACTCCTGTGACCACAGCTGCGAGGTCACGATTAAGCTCATGTCAACGCAGGGGTCAAACAGTTGCAAGCAGCACACGAAGTTGCAAGCAGCACACGTTGCAAGCAGCACACGTTGCAAGCACACGAAGTAGCTGACCAAGTTTGGTTTTGAAACCCATGGGTAATCGAAGGCCACTCTTACTATCCATCTACAGATTTGCCAGCGACGACTTCTTGAAGTCTAGGACCGCATGGCTGTGTTTCTCGACCAGCTGTAGAAGGCTCTGCATCTGCGATTCACTTTTTGTCACTGAGTTGGCGAAGTCTTGCACGGGTTTTACCCCCCCCCCCCCCCCTCTCTGCCACATAGTTTGTGACCTTTACGTTTGTGACCACCCAGAGACCGAACTGGGGGTCGTTATCCCACGTATTCGCCGGCATGCCCAGTCACGCGGCGTCACACTGCTGCGGACTCGCAAACACCAGCCAGGGCTGCTCATCTACGAGGTCAGGAATATGAGTTCCCTCATCCACTGACACGTTTGTGATCGGGTAGGACTCAGGAACGGCGAGTGCCGTCAGCTTCTGTGTCATCTCCTCCTTCACCTCGGCCTCTACCTTGCCACTACACATCGCGAACACGACGGTCTGAGGGCGCAGATACCAGAGATGGCGCCTGATAACCTTCAGCGCAACATCTGCGATCTCTTTGTCAATTGTCATCAGGCTTATACTGCAGCAGCCGCTGGTAGAGGACGAGGTCGTTCCGCGCCTTATCTGCTGCCACGGGGGCGGCCAACCAGGGAGGCGCGTACAGCAGCGCCCAGGCGCACACACAGGATATTTGTAAGGGGGAACGACCTCAAGGGGGCCCCGTCGGACCACGAGGGGTCCCCATCATTGCGGGGCATTTTTTGTTATGTAAATATATATATATATATATATATATATATATATATATATATATATATATATATATATATATATATATATACTTGAAAATCTGACCTGTGATGACCTCCGGTGAACTCATTCTTGACCTTAGCCAAAAACATGACCGAAGTGGTTTCAAAAATGATTTTTGACGAGATCTGAGGTAAAATCTGACAGCACATTGCATACAGGAAATTAACCCGCGCCGTGATGGTGCTCGGCGCCACCTTCGTCGTGCCGTTAGGGGGGGGAGGGAGGGGGTTCAACGCCCCTCGAACTCGGTTCCTACGGGACGTAGACAAAAACCGAAAACACCTTGAAAGCTCGTCAAAAATCATTTTTGAAACCATTTCGGTCATGTTTTTGGCTAAGGTCAATAATGAGTTCACCGGAGGTCATCACAGGTCAGATTTTCAAGTATAGTATATATATATATATATATATATATATATATATATATATATATATTTACATAACAAAAAAATGCCCCGCAATGATGGGGACCCCTCGTGGTCCGACGGGGCCCCCTTTAGGTCGTTCCCCCCTTACAAATATCCTGTGTGTGCGCCTGGGCGCTACTGTACGTGCCTCCCTGGTTGGCCGCCCCCGTGGCAGCAGATAAGGCGCGGAACGACCTCGTCCTCTACCAGCGGCTGCTGCAGTATAAGCCTGATGACAATTGACAAAGAGATCGCAGATGTTGCGCTGAAGGTTATCAGGCGCCATCTCTGGTATCTGCGCCCTCAGACCGTCGTGTTCGCGATGTGTAGTGGCAAGGTAGAGGCCGAGGTGAAGGAGGAGATGACACAGAAGCTGACGGCACTCGCCGTTCCTGAGTCCTACCCGATCACAAACGTGTCAGTGGATGAGGGAACTCATCTTCCTGACCTCGTAGATGAGCAGCCCTGGCTGGTGTTTGCGAGTCCGCAGCAGTGTGACGCCGCGTGACTGGGCATGCCGGCGAATACGTGGGATAACGACCCCCAGTTCGGTCTCTGGGTGGTCACAAACGTAAAGGTCACAAACTATGTGGCAGAGAGGGGGGGGGGGTAAAACCCGTGCAAGACTTCGCCAACTCAGTGACAAAAAGTGAATCGCAGATGCAGAGCCTTCTACAGCTGGTCGAGAAACACAGCCATGCGGTCCCAGACTTCAAGAAGTCGTCGCTGGCAAATCTGTAGATGGATAGTAAGAGTGGCCTTCGATTACCCATGGGTTTCAAAACCAAACTTGGTCAGCTACTTCGTGTGCTTGCAACGTGTGCTGCTTGCAACTTCGTGTGCTGCTTGCAACTGTTTGACCCCTGCGTTGACATGAGCTTGATCGACCTCGCCGCTGTGGTCACAGGGGTGACGTGCGATAGGCATGCACGACGATCGTGTTGTAGTGGGAAAATACAAGTCTCAGACGTATATCTTTTAAGCAAGTCATCGGATGTATTTCTAAGCTATCAAGCTCGACTTCACTCGTCAAAACGATCCAGAAAATATGACTATAAGGCGTTTTATCTTGATTCGGACCGGAGTTGCTAATTGCCCCCCTGGGGATAAAAACTTATTTTTCGTCGATTTTGCGCGCTCCCTAAATATTAACCGATTTTAACCAAACGTGACATGTATGCTTCTTATGGGCCAAATCATGGGGAAAAATTGTGTCGCGCATGATTTTCCAACTTTGACTCAAACCTGGGTGCCTTAATGGGGAGGCTGTACTCAAACCCAAAAAGGTAGGCTGCAGAAGTGCATTAACTTTGGCGCTCGCGTTGTCACTGGCCTGGGGTACCGCGAGCGAGTATCTGGCACACTGCGTGAACTTGGCTGGCGCTCGATAAATGACATGGTTATCGAAAGAGACGTGTACACCATGTACGTGATCACTCATGCGGAGAACGCCCCGAACTGCTCTGTTCACGGATCATCAGTCGCTCCGATGTATCCACGCGCACAACCAGGGCTACCAGTGACGGGCAGCTAGAGGTGCCGCGCGCACGCCTGAGTTCGCCATTCGCTCGTTTTTCATCCGAGCCATCAGAGCGTGGAATGATTTGTCGCTGAATGCGAGGGCTTCACCCACTTTGGCTATTTTAAAAAAGTGTCTCAATGATGTTTTTTAAACTTGCATTGTGTATATCTTGACGGTTGATGTGCTTCATGTAATGCATGGGCGATATGTTTTTACATCTATGTTATTGGACGTGGAAAACTGAAACCCCATTTTATGGATGTGTTCCGAAAATATATGATATGATATGAACTTTCCTTGTCTAGGCTGTGTTACCCGTTCCTGGGATCCGCTTTAAGCCCGAGCGAGTATCAGCTGCACTTGTAGACCTGTGATTGATTGGGCACCGATGGTATCTTGCTTAGCTTCGGCCAAGGCAAAGGAAATATCTGTCAGTTTTTGCTACTGTTTGCAGATTGATGGTGTCATTTTGTGTCCATTTGACAGGATATGTGTGACACAGCGCTTTGCCTTGTAGGTGATTCCCCCAGCTATAGTCGTGATTTAACGGATCTAGTTCTCTCGAGCTATCACCATATCTGGGTAGCTGGGGCCGCGCTGGTAGGCTGGAGAGCTGTGTGCCAACTTTGTGCGTCGCAACATGCAAGTCATTCATTTGCGGGCAACATCCAGTGACTTGGCATTGTGCTGGTTGATATTTTGGTTTTCAACTGCTTTGTCTGCAACTTTTACCGGAGGAATATTGTTGTGAGTGGTACTCACTCGCAGGAAGCTAACGAAATGTTTCAGTTCTGAAGCGGCCGCCCGTGCCAGTGTTCAGCCTGTGCGGCAGAGGAGAGTTGTACTGGGCGGACTGGATGGACTCTGTAATGTGGGCGGACGGCAGACGGGGCACCACAGACGGAGCGGGAGGGGGGGGGGAGAGAGAGAGGGAGACTGGGCGGTCAGTCTGAGGTGTAGCACCACATATGAAGCGCGGTGTCCAGTCTGGCGTACAGTCAGACTGGGCGGTCAGTCTGCGGTGTAGCAGCTCTCAGACGGAGCGCGATGTCCAGTCTGGGGGACAGTCAGACTGGGCGGTCAGTCTGCGGTGTAGCAGCTCTCAGACGGAGCGCGGTGTCCAGTCTGAGGGACAGTCAGACTGGGCGGTCAGTCTGCGATGTAGCAGCTCTCAGACGGAGCGCGATGTCCAGTCTGAGGGACAGTCAGACTGGGCGGTCAGTCTGCGGTGTAGCAGCTCTCAGACGGAGCGCGATGTCCAGTCTGGGGGACAGTCAGACTGGGCGGTCAGTCTGCGATGTAGCAGCTCTCAGACGGAGCGCGGTGTCCAGTATCGGAGCGGCGGTGGCTGGTATCGTGGCCGCCGCCCGGCCTCGGCCCGTATCAGCCGGCTGGCCTGACCGATACGGCGTGGTCGCCAGGCCGCTGCCGCCGCCGCCGCCGCCGCCGCCGCCCGCTGTTCAGTGATCAGCGGCTCAGCAGCAGACAGGCGGGCGCCGGCGACACACGGGGCCGGCCAGCCAGGCACGCGCGCCGCTCTCAGGCAGCCCAGCCGTCACGGCACGAGCGTGGCACGTGGCGCCGCCCGAGGTGCTCGGCGCCGTCGCACGGGACTGTGTGGTGCCGGAGTAGGTGCTCCGTCGGCTGTCGCTGGGTGTTGTCTGCGCGAGGCGGGCCGTCGCGACCCTCTACCCCCGGCCGTCGGGGTGTGGTGTGAGTGAGGCGCACGGCAGGTACCGGGCCGAGAGCCGCCTGTGAGAGCGGCGGCGATCCGCCTGGTGTCTGCCTTCTGCCTGTGCGGCTGAGGACGGTGGTGACGAGGACTGAGGACGGCCATGTCTGCCTTCTGCCTGTGCGGCTGAGGACAGTGGTGACGAGGACTGAGGACAGCCATGTCTGCCTTCTGCCTGTGCGGCTGAGGACGGTGGTGACGAGGACTGAGGACGGCCATGTCTGCCTTCTGCCTGTGCGGCTGAGGACGGTGGTGACGAGGACTGAGGACGGCCATGTCTGCCTTCTGCCTGTGCGGCTGAGGACGGTGGTGACGAGGACTGAGGACGGCCATGTCTGCCTTCTGCCTGTGCGGCTGAGGACGGTGGTGACGGAGTACTGGGGACAGCCATGTCTGCCTTCTGCCTGTGCGGCTGAGGACGGTGGTGACGGAGTACTGGGGACAGCCATGTCTGCCTTCTGCCTGTGCGGCTGAGGACAGTGGTGACGAGAACTGAGGACGGCCATGTCTGCCTTCTGCCTGTGCGGCTGAGGACGGTGGTGACGGAGTACTGGGGACAGCCATGTCTGCCTTCTGCCTGTGCGGCTGAGGACGGTGGTGACGAGGACTGAGGACGGCCATGTCTGCCTTCTGCCTGTGCGGCTGAGGACGGTGGTGACGGAGTACTGGGGACAGCCATGTCCAGTGAGCAGGCGCGGCCGCGGCCGCCGCCCTGCTGGCGTCGCTGGCGCCCCCTCAGCCGGGCGCCGCCAGAGCGCGAGGGCGTCCTTAACTCCGGCTTCCAGACGGACGTGCCGCGCGCAAAGACCAAGCTGCACAACCGCGACTCTGGCTTCGTCGGTATGTGAGACGGGCCGGAATGATGTCGGGGGTTATGGCCGGGGGTTTGTGCCGGCGCTTCTGCGGGCTGGTCTGTGGACAGGGCGGTCACTGTGGACAAGGTGGTCACTGGACAGGGCGGTCTGTGTGGACAGGGCGGTCACGGAGAACGGAGTCCACGTTCTTCTGGTTCTTCTGGCTGACGTGTCTGACGTGTCTGACGTGTCTGACGTGTCTGACGTGAGACGTGTCTGACGTGTCTGGTCCCTGTCTGCAAAGCTGGCGGCGGACTCTAACCCCGGTCTCCCCTGGCTGACATGTCTGACGTGTCTGGTCCCTGTCTGCAGAGCTGGCGGCGGACGGAGCCTGGGAGCCGGCGGCGGCGGCGGCGGCGGCGGACCGGCCGGCCGGCAGGGGCGACATCTACCGGCGCGTGGTAGGCAGCAGGGGACAGCATGAGTACCACGAGATCAGCGACGAGGAGGAAGGCGCCGCGGCGGCGGCGGCGGCAGCGGCGGCGGCAGCGGCGGCGTCAGCGGCGGCGGCTCCCCAGCCGGCGGGGGCGGGGTCGGCCACTGCGGCCAGTCTGCCGCCGTTCCAGAGCGATGTGAGTGGAACGCGGCGATACTGCGATACTGCGATACTGCGATACTGAGACGGGCACATGGACAATGGCCATTGGCCGTGTGGTGTTTGTTTGTTTTGTTTATTTATTTGTAATCAAGTAGAGAAACAACGTAAACCAAATTAAATAATAGGATCGGTGCAAAAGTCCAAAGGACTTAAATCACGGCACCTCTCCTAACATAAGCGTGGGACAAGTGACGCGACCGCCGGAAAGGTGTACACGATTGACATTGTCACAGGTCGATAGCCACTACCTGTGAAAGCCACACTATGCACACATATTTACTGTATTGATGGATGTTTTTACTGTAAGATTGCAAGGTTGTTGAGTCCCTCAAAGGTCGAATACTTATTTCCAGTAAGCGACGCGCCACTAGGGTTTGTGCTGTTCCTTTGCCTCTTTCCGGTGTTGTTCCGCACCCTGATCTTAATAGGACGCGTTGCTGTTTGTTCTCCCTTCTGAACCGTTGCTCTGGCTCGATTTACCAGCTATACCTACAACCTCTGACTAGTCACCTCTGGCTCGATTTACCTATACCTACAACCTCTGACTAGTCACCTCTGGCTCGATTTACCAGCTATACCTACAACCTCTGACTAGTCACCTCTGGCTCGATTTACCTATACCTACAACCTCTGACTAGTCACCTCTGGCTCGATTTACCAGCTATACCTACAACCCCTGACTAGTCACCTCTGGTTCGATTTACCTATACCTACAACCTCTGACTAGTCACCTCTGGCTCGATTTACCTATACCTACAACCTCTGACTAGTCACCTCTGGCTCGATTTACCAGCTATACCTACAACCTCTGACTAGTCACCTCTGGCTCGATTTACCAGCTATACCTACAACCTCTGACTAGTCACCTCTGGCTCGATTTACCAGCTATACCTACAACCCCTGACTAGTCACCTCTGGTTCGATTTACCTATACCTACAACCTCTGACTAGTCACCTCTGGCTCGATTTACCTATACCTACAACCTCTGACTAGTCACTGCCTATACCTACAACCACTGACTAGTCACATGCTTCTTCCGTCGGATTGGACAGATCTCAGATGTGTGTGTTGTGTCATTGCCGATGAACACCTGGCTTGTGTACCCCACCAGCCACTCTGCGTGTGTGGGTGTGGGTGTGGGTGTGGGTGTGGGTGTGGGTGTGGGTGTGGGTGTGGGTGTGTGGGTGTGGGTGTGGGTGTGTGGGTGTGGGTGTGGGTGTGGGTGTGTGGGTGTGTGGGGGTGTGGGGGTGTGGGTGTGGGTGTGGGGGTGTGGGTGTGGGTGTGGGTGTGGGTGTGGGTGTGTGGGTGGGTGGGTGTGGGTGTGGGTGTGGGTGTGGGTGTGGGTGTGGGTGTGGGTGGGTGGGTGTGGGTGTGGGTGTGGGTGTGGGTGTGGGTGTGTGGGTGGGGGTGTTTATTTATTTCGCGAATCTCAACAGCATCCAACAGTGTTGGCTTTTAAGCTGTTGCGTCAGGTACAAACATATACACGATGCACACGATAAAATCATAAGTTGAATGCCTAAAAGTTCAACTCTAAAATACAGAAATAAACAGATAGACATACAGCGACAAACCCTTGTGGTAAAAAACATGTAAATGAATCATAATACCAACAGTACGCCACGATCATTGTTTACATCAAGCCCAGTTCCTATCTCACCTAACTATACACTGATTGAATATGCTTTCTGAACGAAGCTTTGGTGACCCACCTTTTCACAGTCATGGGGAGCGCCTCCCATGTGTCCACTGCCCTCGTTGGAAACATCGCTTTCGTCACGCTCAGTCTGCACCGGGTAGTTTGTAGTTTGCCGTGTGATGTTGCTCGTGTGCTGCGAGTGCTGATGTCAGACCTGAACTGTATGTGCCTTTTTGGACCCTCTGGTGCATCAGGATGGTTCAGGAGCTGATACATGCACATGCTGTCTCTGTATTTTGTCAGCGTCTCGAAATCCATACATCCCAATTTTTTGCGATGTTCACTTATATGGTCCGACTTTTTCTTTCTGAAGACTATTCTCACGGCAAAATTGATAACTTCTTGAATACGGTTTCGCTGATTTTGTGTGGGCGGCACCCAGGCTGGGAGACAATATGTTATCTGAGAGAAGACCAGAGACTCTATCAGACGTATGACGGTTCTCTTTGGCAGCATAGCACGGATCTTTGAGATGGTGATAAGCGTACTGTAGCAGCGTTGCACCACTCTACTTGTATGTTTCTGCATGTTCAACGTCCCATCTAGCTGAACGCCAAGTACTCTCATATCCGAGACTGGTTTGACCTGAACATCGCCGAATAACATACACAAGTCAGGAAGCTTTTTGAGGATTGCGGGAGTGCTAAACAACACTATTTCTGTCTTCGAAGGGTTTACCTTCAATCCGTTCGATGTGAACCACTTTGATAGGGCTCTCAGGTCGTTATCTACTCTGATCTGGAGTTTGATGAGACCGGCAGGCGTGGGTGGGGCACTATGAATGATCTGAGTGTCGTCTGCATAAGATACGATGGAGGCATGAGAGAACAGATGACATGTAATGTCGTTCATGAACAGTGTGAACATCACTGGGCCGAGCTTGCTGCCTTGGGTGTGTGTGTGTGTGTGTGTGTGTGTGTGTGTGTGTGTGTGTGTGTGTGTGTGTGTGTGTGTGTGTGTGTGTGTGTGTATGTGTGTGTGTGTGTGTGTGTGTGTGTGTGTGTGTGTGTGTGGTGTGTGGTGTGTGGTGTGTGGTGTGTGGTGTGTGGTGTGTGGTGTGTGGTGTGTGGTGTGTGGTGTGTGGTGTGTGGTGTGTGGTGTGTGGTGTGTGGTGTGTGGTGTGTGGTGTGTGGTGTGTGGTGTGTGGTGTGTGGTGTGTGGTGTGTGGCGTGTGTGTGTGTGTGTGTGTGTGTGTGTGTGTGTGTGCGTGTGTGTGTGTGTGTGTGTGTGTGACTGACAGACCTGTGCCCTTCCCGGCCACCGCAGACACGCAGTCTGTTTCATCAGCCCAGTAACGCATTGTAGCTGGCTGACTGAATCAGACCAGGCTTTAACTCCTGTGTACTGTGTAGTGTGTAGTGTGTGCGATCTTTGATCACGGTGCCGGGCGTTGTCCCCCATACGCTGTACTCTGACCGTTGGTGGTGCTATCTCGCCCCCCCCCCCCCCCCGCCCGCGCCGCTGCTACCACCGGCCACCCCACGCGGTGGCCCCTCGCTGTCTACAGCACCTGCCCGCGAGCCCTCCTTGTCCGTCGGTCGGTGTGTTTGTTTCTGAGTGTGGTTGGGCGGGTAGGGCGGGTAGGCGTTAGGTTAGGCAGGAGGGCGGGCGGGCGTTACAGTAGCGGGGGTGGCAGCCTCTGCACTTGCAGTCTGCAGTCGGGACACGTGCTCAGCGTGGTCTCTGTGTGTGTCACTGTGTGTGTCACTGTGTGTGTCACTGTGTGTATCACTGTGTGTATCACTGTGTGTATCACTGTGTGTATCACTGTGTGTATCACTGTGTATCACTGTGTGTATCACTGTGTGTATCACTGTGTGTATCACTGTGTGTATCACTGTGTGTATCACGGTGTGTATCACTGTGTGTATCACTGTGTGTCACTGTGTGTATCACTGTGTGTATCACTGTGTGTATCACTGTGTGTATCACTGTGTGTATCACTGTGTGTATCACTGTGTGTATCACTGTGTGTATCACTGTGTGTATCACTGTGTGTATCACTGTGTGTATCACTGTGTGTATCACTGTGTGTATCACTGTGTGTATCACTGTGTGTATCACTGTGTGTATCACTGTGTGTATCACTGTGTGTATCACTGTGTGTATCACTGTGTGTATCACTGTGTGTATCACTGTGTGTATCACTGTGTGTATCACTGTGTGTATCACTGTGTGTATCACTGTGTGTATCACTGTGTGTATCACTGTGTGTATCACTGTGTGTATCACTGTGTGTATCACTGTGTGTATCACTGTGTGTATCACTGTGTGTATCACTGTGTGTATCACTGTGTGTATCACTGTGTGTATCACTGTGTGTATCACTGTGTGTATCACTGTGTGTATCACTGTGTGTATCACTGTGTGTATCACTGTGTGTATCACTGTGTGTATCACTGTGTGTATCACTGTGTGTATCACTGTGTGTATCACTGTGTGTATCACTGTGTGTATCACTGTGTGTATCACTGTGTGTATCACTGTGTGTATCACTGTGTGTATCACTGTGTGTATCACTGTGTGTATCACTGTGTGTATCACTGTGTGTATCACTGTGTGTATCACTGTGTGTATCACTGTGTGTATCACTGTGTGTATCACTGTGTGTATCACTGTGTGTATCACTGTGTGTATCACTGTGTGTATCACTGTGTGTATCACTGTGTGTATCACTGTGTGTATCACTGTGTGTATCACTGTGTGTATCACTGTGTGTATCACTGTGTGTATCACTGTGTGTATCACTGTGTGTATCACTGTGTGTATCACTGTGTGTATCACTGTGTGTATCACTGTGTGTATCACTGTGTGTATCACTGTGAGTATCACTGTGTGTATCACTGTGTGTATCACTGTGTGTATCACTGTGTGTATCACTGTGTGTATCACTGTGTGTATCACTGTGTGTATCACTGTGTGTATCACTGTGTGTATCACTGTGTGTATCACTGTGTGTATCACTGTGTGTATCACTGTGTGTATCACTGTGTGTATCACTGTGTGTATCACTGTGTGTATCACTGTGTGTATCACTGTGTGTATCACTGTGTGTATCACTGTGTGTATCACTGTGTGTATCACTGTGTGTATCACTGTGTGTATCACTGTGTGTATCACTGTGTGTATCACTGTGTGTATCACTGTGTGTATCACTGTGTGTATCACTGTGTGTATCACTGTGTGTATCACTGTGTGTATCACTGTGTGTATCACTGTGTGTATCACTGTGTGTCTCACTGTGTGTCTCACTGTGTGTCTCACTGTGTGTCTCACTGTGTGTCTCACTGTGTGTCTCACTGTGTGTCTCACTGTGTGTCTCACTGTGTGTCTCACTGTGTGTCTCACTGTGTGTCTCACTGTGTGTCTCACTGTGCGTATCACTGTGCGTATCACTGTGCGTATCACTGTGCGTATCACTGTGCGTATCACTGTGCGTATCACTGTGCGTATCACTGTGCGTATCACTGTGCGTATCACTGTGCGTATCACTGTGCGTATCACTGTGCGTATCACTGTGCGTATCACTGTGCGTATCACTGTGTGTATCACTGTGTGTATCACTGTGTGTATCACTGTGTGTATCACTGTGTGTATCACTGTGTGTATCACTGTGTGTATCACTGTGTGTATCACTGTGTGTATCACTGTGTGTATCACTGTGTGTATCACTGTGTGTATCACTGTGTGTATCACTGTGTGTATCACTGTGTGTCTCACTGTGTGTCTCACTGTGTGTCTCACTGTGTGTCTCACTGTGTGTCTCACTGTGTGTCTCACTGTGTGTCTCACTGTGTGTCTCACTGTGTGTCTCACTGTGTGTCTCACTGTGCGTATCACTGTGCGTATCACTGTGCGTATCACTGTGCGTATCACTGTGCGTATCACTGTGCGTATCACTGTGCGTATCACTGTGCGTATCACTGTGCGTATCACTGTGCGTATCACTGTGTGTGTCACTGTGTGTGTCACTGTGTGTGTCACTGTGTGTGTCACTGTGTGTGTGTCACTGTGTGTGTGTCACTGTGTGTGTCACTGTGTGTATCACTGTGTGTATCACTGTGTGTGTCACTGTGTGTGTCACTGTGTGTGTCACTGTGTGTGTCACTGTGTGTGTGTCACTGTGTGTGTGTCACTGTGTGTGTGTCACTGTGTGTGTGTCACTGTGTGTGTGTCACTGTGTGTGTGTCACTGTGTGTGTGTCACTGTGTGTGTGTCACTGTGTGTGTGTGTCACTGTGTGTGTGTGTCACTGTGTGTGTGTGTCACTGTGTGTGTGTGTCACTGTGTGTGTGTGTCACTGTGTGTGTGTGTCACTGTGTGTGTGTGTCACTGTGTGTGTGTGTCACTGTGTGTGTGTGTCACTGTGTGTGTGTGTCACTGTGTGTGTGTGTCACTGTGTGTGTGTGTCACTGTGTGTGTGTGTCACTGTGTGTGTGTGTCACTGTGTGTGTGTGTCACTGTGTGTGTGTGTCACTGTGTGTGTGTGTCACTGTGTGTGTGTGTCACTGTGTGTGTGTGTCACTGTGTGTGTGTGTCACTGTGTGTGTGTGTCACTGTGTGTGTGTGTCACTGTGTGTGTGTGTCACTGTGTGTGTGTGTCACTGTGTGTGTGTGTCACTGTGTGTGTGTGTCACTGTGTGTGTGTGTCACTGTGTGTGTGTGTCACTGTGTGTGTGTGTCACTGTGTGTGTGTGTCACTGTGTGTGTGTGTCACTGTGTGTGTGTGTCACTGTGTGTGTATGTCACTGTGTGTGTGTGTCACTGTGTGTGTGTGTGTCACTGTGTGTGTGTGTGTCACTGTGTGTGTGTGTCACTGTGTGTGTGTGTCACTGTGTGTGTGTGTCACTGTGTGTGTGTGTCACTGTGTGTGTGTGTCACTGTGTGTGTGTGTGTCACTGTGTGTGTGTGTGTCACTGTGTGTGTGTGTCACTGTGTGTGTGTGTCACTGTGTGTGTGTGTGTCACTGTGTGTGTGTGTCACTGTGTGTGTGTGTCACTGTGTGTGTGTGTCACTGTGTGTGTGTGTGTCACTGTGTGTGTGTGTGTCACTGTGTGTGTGTGTGTCACTGTGTGTGTGTGTGTCACTGTGTGTGTGTGTCACTGTGTGTGTGTGTGTGTCACTGTGTGTGTGTGTGTGTCACTGTGTGTGTGTGTGTCACTGTGTGTGTGTGTGTCACTGTGTGTGTGTGTCACTGTGTGTGTGTGTCACTGTGTGTGTGTGTCACTGTGTGTGTGTGTCACTGTGTGTGTGTGTCACTGTGTGTGTGTGTGTCACTGTGTGTGTGTGTCACTGTGTGTGTGCCACTGTGTGTGCCACTGTGTGTCTCACTGTGTGTCTCACTGTGTGTCTCACTGTGTATCACTGTGTGTGTCACTGTGTGTGCCACTGTGTGTGTCACTGTCAGCAGTGCCCGGATGTGGCGAACGGTGAGTGAGGGTGTCCCTGGGGGCGGGCGGTGGGTCGAACTGCTGCCCTACGGTGACCCCCGGCCCAGCCTCAGTAGGGGTCATTGACGGCCGGTGGTTGGTGGGCAGCACCGGACAGGACTCCACGGGAACCCGCGCCCTCTGGTCAGGGAGACAGAGCCGCGCCCTCTGGTCAGGGAAGGGGAGTGCGCCCTCTGGTCAGGGGAGGGGAGTGCGCCCTCTGGTCAGGGGGACAGAGCAGCACCCTCTGGTCAGGGGGACAGAGCCGCCCCTCTGGTCAGGGGGACAGAGCCGCACCCTCTGGTCAGGGGGACAGAGCCGCGCCCTCTGGTGAGGGGGAGGGGAGTGCGCCCTCTGGTCAGGGGGACAGAGCCGCGCCCTCTGTTTAGGGGGACAGAGCAGCACCCTCTGGTCAGGGGGACAGAGCCGCGCCCTCTGGTCAGGGGAGGGGAGTGCGCCCTATGGTCAGGGGGACAGAGCCGCGCCCTCTGGTCAGGGGGACAGAGCCGCGCCCTCTGGTCAGGGGAGGGGAGTGCGCCCTCTGGTCAGGGGGACAGAGCCGCGCCCTCTGGTCAGGGGGAAGGAAGTGCGCCCTCTTTTCAAGGAGACAGAGCCGCGCCCTCTGGTCAGGGAGACATAGCCGCGCCCTCTGGTCAGGGGAGGGGAGTGCGCCCTCTGGTCAGGGGGACAGAGCAGCACCCTCTGGTCAGGGGGACAGAGCCGCGCCCTCTGGTCAGGGGAGGGGAGTGCGCCCTCTGGTCAGGGGGACAGAGCAGCACCCTCTGGTCAGGGGAGGGGAGTGCGCCCTCTGGTCAGGGGGACAGAGCAGCACCCTCTGGTCAGGTGGACAGAGCCGCGCCCTCTGGTCAGGGGGACAGAGCCGCGCCCTCTGGCCAGGGGAGGGGAGTGCGCCCTCTGGTCAGGGAGACAGAGCAGCACCCTCTGGTCAGGGGAGGGGAGTGCGCCCTCTGGTCAGGGGGACAGAGCAGCACCCTCTGGTCAGGGGGACAGAGCCGCGCCCTCTGGTCAGGTGGAGGGGAGTGCGCCCTCTGGTCAGGGGAGGGGAGTGCGCCCTCTGGTCAGGGGGACAGAGCAGCACCCTCTGGTCAGGGGGACAGAACCGCGCCCTCTGGTCAGGGGAGTGGAGTGCGCCCTCTGGTCAGGGGGAGGGGAGTGCGCCCTCTGGTCAGTGGGACAGAGCCTCGCCCTCTGGTCTGGGGGAGGGGAGTGCGCCCTCTGGTCAGGGGGAGGGGAGTGCGCCCTCTGGTCAGGAGGAGGGGAGTGCGCCCTCTGGTCAGTGGGACAGAGCCGCGCCCTCTGGTTAGGGGGAGGGGAGTGCGCCCTCTGGTGAGGGGAGGGGACGGGTAGTGCGGACTGTGGTCACACAGGTGGCCGGTGTTGCCGTCTTCCCGTGCGCGTCTGACCTCTAGCTGGCCGGTATCTTATCGGGCGTGAAAGCCGCTGGTTTGAGGTGGTGCCGTATGCCGGGTTCGCCGGGGCCGGAAGGCGTGCAGGTCAGGTCGACCTGCGCGCCTTCCGGCCCGGTATAAAAGGTATACAGGTCGAGTGGCAGTACATGTTATGCTAATGCCGTTATGTTTCAACCGTTTGACCTGGGCCGTTATGTTTCAGCCGTTTGACCTGGGCCGTTATGTTTCAGCCGTTTGACCTGGGCCGTTATGTTTCAGCCGTTTGACCTGGGCCGTTATGTTTCAGCCGTTTGACCTGGGCCCCAGTCTGATGGACGAGGTGATGTCGATCCTGGAGGCGCCGGCGGCGACCCAGCCGCGGCCCCGGGACCGTGTCATGTCCGAGGAATCCACCTCCGGCGGCGAGGCCAGCAACGTGCGCAACGAGCTACGTGAACAGAGCGCCCGCATGCTGCGCCAACAGGCACACAACAAACGCAAGGAGAGCAAGGTAGTGACGTCACTGGTCCGGGGATGACTCGGGCGGCTGTCTGCAGCCCGCCGTCGTGTCCCAGTGGATAGTGTAGTCTTGCTTCATGTAGTGACGTCACTGGTCCGGGGATGACTCGCGCTGCTGTCTGCAGCCCGCCGTCGTGTCCCAGTGGATAGTGTAGTCTTGCTTCATGTAGTGACGTCACTGGTCCGGGGATGACTGGCGCGGCTGTCTGCAGCCCGCCGTCGTGTCCCAGTGGGTAGTGTAGTCTTGCTTCATGTAGTGACGCCACTGGTCCGGGGATGACTCGCGCTGCTGTCTGCAGCCCGCCGTCGTGTCCCAGTGGGTAGTGTAGTCTTGCTTCATGTAGTGACGTCACTGGTCCGGGGATGACTGGCGCGGCTGTCTGCAGCGCGCCGTCGTGTCCCAGTGGATAGTGTAGTCTTGCTTCATGTAGTGACGTCACTGGTCCGGGGATGACTGGCGCGGCTGTCTGCAGCCCGCCGTCGTGTCCCAGTGGATAGTGTAGTCTTGCTTCATGTAGTGACGTCACTGGTCCGGGGATGACTGGCGCGGCTGTCTGCAGCCCGCCGTCGTGTCCCAGTGGATAGTGTAGTCTTGCTGCATGTAGTGACGTCACTGGTCCGGGGATGACTGGCGCGGCTGTCTGCAGCCCGCCGTCGTGTCCCAGTGGATAGTGTAGTCTTGCTTCATGTAGTGACGTCACTGGTCCGGGGATGACTGGCGCGGCTGTCTGCAGCTCGCCGTCGTGTCCCAGTGGATAGTGTAGTCTTGCTTCATGTAGTGACGTCACTGGTCCGGGGATGACTGGCGCGGCTGTCTGCAGCCCGCCGTCGTGTCCCAGTGGGTAGTGTAGTCTTGCTTCATGTAGTGACGTCACTGGTCCGGGAATGACTGGCGCGGCTGTCTGCAGCCCGCCGTCGTGTCCCAGTGGATAGTGTAGTCTTGTCAGCAGCAGAAATTGTGCACATCCGTTCGGATGTCCGTCTGTCTGTCGTTCCCTTGTCTTTCTTGCAGTTTCGTTTCCAGTCGGGATCGCTGTGTAAAGAAGTGAGTTAGTTCGAAAAAGGATGCCCCCCGTAACATCACTGCATCCATGTTTGCAGAGCGCTTGGTGCTGCCACGGATGCATTGCCACCTCAGACTCAGAGTATGATCTGTGCATTGATGTTGCTGCTCTGTGGGCCGCCGTGTCGCCAGGTTCGTGACATCTCTGAGTCGGACCGGCGCACGCTGGAGCAGGCGATCGCCATGGCTAACGATCTGGCGGCGCGCTCTATGGCCGAGCTCGACTCTGACTCTCTGGACTCGCCGCACACGCCCAGCAGTCCGACCAAGAAGAAGTTCTCCTTCAAGCTGAAGCCGAGCCCCCCGATGTCGCGGCGCAACTTCAGCACCGAGGCAGCCAGCATCCCCGACATACAGGTAGATACGGCTGCCCAGCTGCTGCTGGTGCTGCTGTGCCGTGTTACACCGTGTACAAACGGTGACACGGGGACCTGCGGCGCGGTGGAGTCGCACCCAGTGGTGGGAGGGGGCAGGGTGGATGCTGCTGAGATATGGGGCGCAGACAGCTGTATTTCTCGTCTAGGGGTTTAAAATAGTATCACTGTACCTGTTATGGGCGCAAATTAACCACGCAGTCGTCGCGCCCTTATCCCGACATTGACTGGGGGGGGGGGGGGGGGGGCGTTTAACGCCCCCCTGATGAACTTTCGTATTAGCTCAAAAACCAATAGCGCTATCAACGCGAAACTGTGGGTACCTTCTACATCGATTTTACGTCTTCTGTGCAAAAATATAGCATTTTCGTCGAAAATAGTTATGGCGAATTTAGTGACGTCACGTCTACACAAGTTTTACACAAAAATCAACTAAACTTTAACAGACTGTACAAATGCCATATTGTGAGCAAAATGCAATCAAAAAACGTGAAAAGATGCCAAATGGCAAGGGCTACAACATGGATATCTCGGATTTTTGCCAAATTTGTCTTTTGACCCCCAAAAAGAAAAAAGAGAAAAATCCTCAAAATAAATTTGTTCAAAGATATTTATAAAAAAAAACGGAATATATGTCAGAGAACCACATATGGGCAACTACCATACCAAATTTCAAAATGATATCACCATTTTTGACTGACATGGCATCTAAAGTATGGGTAACTGACATAGTTTTAGATTGCGTTTTGTTGTTTGTATTGACCAGATACAGACAAATAAATGCCAGCACTGTATTTCCGAGACAACACTGGTCTAGAAACATGCCTTTTGTATTTATATTTATCAATTTCAAATTTTGACCTTCAATGACCTGAAATTGACACTAACTTCACGTAAATGAAGTCAGATGGTAAAATGACTATTACTATCGAATTGTACGTGAAAAATCACCCATAAAACATGTGTTGTATGACTTTCGTAGATATTTTGCGCATAGTGACATTTTGTACCTGACTTTGACCTTGACCTTTGCCAACAATCTCACTATAGCTCATGCGAGATGTGTATCATACCATTGGCAGCACTTGGGTGATCATGGTCGTAATGGAAGGCTTTGTATGGAAAGTATGGCCCATACACTCAAATACGTCGATTTTGCATTTGACCTGACCGTGACCTGACATTTGACCTCACTTTGTCATTTTTGAGTATGCTTTAAATTCTTCTCATTGAGAGCTTTCGAATGCCGCCTTGCGCGTCTCGCTGCGATCATTGGTTAGGAAGATAACCAGGGGGGCGCGTTTAACGCCCCCCCCCCCCCCCCCCCCCAATCAATAGTGTTCTGCTGAGACCCCAGTCAATGCCGGGTTAAGCTCCAATAAACAAACAAATAATATCACTGTGGGAATTGTTTTCATTTAATGGCGTAAAAGGATTGCTTTCGTGGGAATTTGGTGGGAGTTTTCCCCTTTCCTTGGCTGAAGAAATCCATGTTAGTGCCTTAGCGCTGATCACACTGTGGTATATGTTGTGTCGGCACATGGTGGCCTGACTGTGGCTGTGTGTCGGTATATGTTGTGTGGCCTGACTGGCTGTGTGCCGGTATATGATGTGGCCTGACTGTGGATGTGTGCCGGTATATGATGTGTGGGCACATGGTGGCCTGACTGTGACTGTGTGTTGGTATATGTTGTGTGGCCTGACTGTGGCTGTGTGTCGGTATATGTTGTGTGGCCTGACTGTGGCTGTGTGCCGGTATATGATGTGGCCTGACTGTGGCTGTGTGTCGGTATATGTTGTGTGGCCTGACTGTGGCTGTGTGCCGGTATATGTTGTGTGGCCTGACTGTGGCTGTGTGCCGGTATATGATGTGGCCTGACTGTGGATGTGTGCCGGTATATGATGTGTGGGCACATGGTGGCCTGACTGTGACTGTGTGTTGGTATATGTTGTGTGGCCTGACTGTGGCTGTGTGCCGGTATATGTTGTGTGGCCTGACTGTGGCTGTGTGCCGGTATATGATGTGGCCTGACTGTGGATGTGTGCCGGTATATGATGTGTGGGCACATGGTGGCCTGACTGTGACTGTGTGTCGGTATATGTTGTGTGGCCTGACTGTGGATGTGTGCCGGTATATGATGTGTGGGCACATGGTGGCCTGACTGTGGCTGTGTGCCGGTATATGATGTGGCCTGACTGTGGATGTGTGCTGGTATATGTTGTGTGGGCACATGGTGGCCTGACTGTGGCTGTGTGTCGGTATATGATGTGGCCTGACTGGCTGTGTGCCGGTATATGATGTGTGGGCACATGGTGGCCTGACTGGCTGTGTGTCGGTATATGTTGTGTGGCCTGACTGTGGATGTGTGCCGGTATATGATGTGTGGGCACATGGTGGCCTGACTTGCTGTGTGTCGGTATATGTTGTGTGGCCTGACTGTGGATGTGTGCCGGTATATGATGTGTGGGCACATGGTGGCCTGACTGTGGCTGTGTGCCGGTATATGATGTGGCCTGACTGTGGATGTGTGCCTGTATATGATGTGTGGGCACATGGTGGCCTGACTGTGGCTGTGTGCCGGTATATGATGTGGCCTGACTGTGGATGTGTGCCGGTATATGTTGTGTCGGCACATGGTGGCCTGACTGTGACTGTGTGTCGGTATATGTTGTGTGGCCTGACTGTGGCTGTGTGCTGGTATATGTTGTGTGGCCTGACTGTGGCTGTGTGCCGGTATATGATGTGGCCTGACTGTGGATGTGTGCCGGTATATGATGTGTGGGCACATGGTGGCCTGACTGTGACTGTGTGTTGGTATATGTTGTGTGGCCTGACTGTGGCTGTGTGCCGGTATATGTTGTGTGGCCTGACTGTGGCTGTGTGCCGGTATACGATGTGGCCTGACTGTGGATGTGTGCTGGTATATGTTGTGTGGGCACATGGTGGCCTGACTGTGGCTGTGTGCCGGTATATGATGTGGCCTGACTGTGGATGTGTGCCGGTATATGATGTGTGGGCACATGGTGGCCTGACTGTGGCTGTGTGCCGGTATATGATGTGGCCTGACTGTGGATGTGTGCCGGTATATGTTGTGTCGGCACATGGTGGCCTGACTGTGACTGTGTGTCGGTATATGTTGTGTGGCCTGACTGTGGCTGTGTGCCGGTATATGTTGTGTGGCCTGACTGTGGCTGTGTGCCGGTATATGATGTGGCCTGACTGTGGATGTGTGCCGGTATATGATGTGTGGGCACATGGTGGCCTGACTGTGACTGTGTGTTGGTATATGTTGTGTGGCCTGACTGTGGCTGTGTGCCGGTATATGTTGTGTGGCCTGACTGTGGCTGTGTGCCGGTATATGATGTGGCCTGACTGTGGATGTGTGCTGGTATATGATGTGTGGGCACATGGTGGCCTGACTGGGGCTGTGTGCCGGTATATGATGTGGCCTGACTGTGGATGTGTGCCGGTATATGATGTGTGGGCACATGGTGGCCTGACTGTGGATGTGTGCCGGTATATGTTGTGTGGCCTGACTGTGACTGTGTGTCGGTATATGTTGTGTGGCCTGACTGTGGATGTGTGCCGGTATATGATGTGTGGGCACATGGTGGCCTGACTGTGGCTGTGTGCCGGTATATGATGTGGCCTGACTGTGGATGTGTGCCGGTATATGTTGTGTGGGCACGTGGTGGCCTGACTGTGGCTGTGTGTCGGTATATGATGTGGCCTGACTGTGGATGTGTGCCGGTATATGTTGTGTGGGCACATGGTGGCCTGACTGTGACTGTGTGTCAGTATATGTTGTGTGGCCTGACTGGCTGTGTGCCGGTATATGATGTGGCCTGACTGTGGATGTGTGCCGGTATATGTTGTGTGGGCACATGGTGGCCTGACTGTGGCTGTGTGCCGGTATATGATGTGGCCTGACTGTGGATGTGTGCCGGTATATGATGTGTGGGCACATGGTGGCCTGACTGTGGATGTGTGCCGGTATATGTTGTGTGGCCTGACTGTGACTGTGTGTCAGTATATGTTGTGTGGCCTGACTGTGGATGTGTGCCGGTATATGATGTGTGGGCACATGGTGGCCTGACTGTGGCTGTGTGCCGGTATATGATGTGGCCTGACTGGATGTGTGCCGGTATATGATGTGGCCTGACTGTGGATGTGTGCCAGTATATGATGTGTGGGCACATGGTGGCCTGACTGTGGCTGTGTGCCGCCGTGGCGCCTCTAACGCTCGGTCTCGTCTCTGCCACAGGACTCTGTCTAAGGTAGGGCCGCGACTGACGTGCTCTCTGTCAGCCTGTCTGTGACTGTATCTGTGACGCCTGTGTGGTGACCACGTCACGGCCTGTGGCGCCCCCCCCCCCCCCCCGCATGCGTCCACCCCGGCCTGGCTGCCGGCGGTGCTCCGCCGACAACGCGCTAATGGCGCCCGCTGCCAGGGCGGCGGACACAGAGCGACCGGAGCCGGCTACATGCCGGCCGATACTGTCACATCAGGATATAAAGCGTCACATGGCAGGTGTGATGTTTGCTCTGTGTGCCTGTGCGCTTGGCGAAGGCTTCTGAGGAACGTAGACGCAGGGTTTATCTGATATGTGCTGTTTTATCATAGCATGATTGAAAAGTTGTCCTTGCACAAGTTTCCGCCATGGTGTGGTCAGTTTCGGTCGACTTTGTTTTGTTTTTTTTCTCCTCATTTATGCTGGCTGGGTGGCGGTTAACGTGGCTGACTCAGGGAAGTGGAGTGTTTGTCTGTGACACGGCCCTCAGTGAACCTGCCGCGCGGTGACGGTCCGGGACGCGGCCCTCAGTGACCCTGCCGCGCGGTGACGGTCCAGGACGCGGCCCTCAGTGACCCTGCCGCGCGGTGACGGTCCGGGACGCGGCCCTCAGTGACCCTGCCGCGCGGTGACGGTCCGGGACGCGGCCCTCAGTGACCCTGCCGCGCGGTGACGGTCCGGGACGCGGCCCTCAGTGACCCTGCCGCGCGGTGACGGTCCGGGACGCGGCCCTCAGTGACCCTGCCGCGCGGTGACGGTCCGGGACGCGGCCCTCAGTGACCCTGCCGCGCGGTGACGGTCCGGGACGCGGCCCTCAGTGACCCTGCCGCGCGGTGACGGTCCGGGACGCGGCCCTCAGTGACCCTGCCGCGCGGTCACGGTCCGGGACGCGGCCCTCAGTGACCCTGCCGCGCGGTCACGGTCCGGGACGCGGCCCTCAGTGACCCTGCCGCGCGGTGACGGTCCGGGACGCGGCCCTCAGTGACCCTGCCGCGCGGTCACGGTCCGGGACGCGGCCCTCAGTGACCCTGCCGCGCGGTGACGGTCCGGGACGCGGCCCTCAGTGACCCTGCCGCGCGGTCACGGTCCGGGACGCGGCCCTCAGTGACCCTGCCGCGCGGTGACGGTCCGGGACGCGGCCCTCAGTGACCCTGCCGCGCGGTGACGGTCCGGGACGCGGCCCTCAGTGACCCTGCCGCGCGGTGACGGTCCGGGACGCGGCCCTCAGTGACCCTGCCGCGCGGTGACGGTCCAGGACGCGGCCCTCAGTGACCCTGCCGCGCGGTGACGGTCCGGGACGCGGCCCTCAGTGACCCTGCCGCGCGGTGACGGTCCGGGACGCGGCCCTCAGTGACCCTGCCGCGCGGTGACGGTCCGGGACGCGGCCCTCAGTGACCCTGCCGCGCGGTGACGGTCCGGGACGCGGCCCTCAGTGACCCTGCCGCGCGGTGACGGTCCAGGACGCGGCCCTCAGTGACCCTGCCGCGCGGTGACGGTCCGGGACGCGGCCCTCAGTGACCCTGCCGCGCGGTGACGGTCCGGGACGCGGCCCTCAGTGACCCTGCCGCGCGGTGACGGTCCGGGACGCGGCCCTCAGTGACCCTGCCGCGCGGTCACGGTCCGGGACGCGGCCCTCAGTGACCCTGCCGCGCGGTGACGGTCCGGGACGCGGCCCTCAGTGACCCTGCCGCGCGGTGACGGTCCGGGACGCGGCCCTCAGTGACCCTGCCGCGCGGTCACGGTCCGGGACGCGGCCCTCAGTGACCCTGCCGCGCGGTGACGGTCCGGGACGCGGCCCTCAGTGACCCTGCCGCGCGGTGACGGTCCGGGACGCGGCCCTCAGTGACCCTGCCGCGCGGTCACGGTCCGGGACGCGGCCCTCAGTGACCCTGCCGCGCGGTGACGGTCCGGGACGCGGCCCTCAGTGACCCTGCCGCGCGGTCACGGTCCGGGACGCGGCCCTCAGTGACCCTGCCGCGCGGTGACGGTCCGGGACGCGGCCCTCAGTGACCCTGCCGCGCGGTCACGGTCCGGGACGCGGCCCTCAGTGACCCTGCCGCGCGGTGACGGTCCGGGACGCGGCCCTCAGTGACCCTGCCGCGCGGTCACGGTCCGGGACGCGGCCCTCAGTGACCCTGCCGCGCGGTGACGGTCCGGGACGCGGCCCTCAGTGACCCTGCCGCGCGGTGACGGTCCGGGACGCGGCCCTCAGTGACCCTGTCGCGCGGTCACGGTCCGGGACGCGGCCCTCAGTGACCCTGCCGCGCGGTGACGGTCCGGGACGCACCGTGTGGAGGCTGCGACTGGAGTCAGGAGTGACAGACGAGATGTGACTGGAGTCTGGAGTGACAGACGAGACCGCTGGCACCGATAGCTGAGCAGGAGCAGTTGGAGGGCTTTCGATAAACCTTTGAATGCGTTGTTGTTATACCAAGATGTGCAAACGTTTATCAATTATTCTTAAAGGGACTCTCCCAGTAGGGTCA
This sequence comes from Chirona hameri, assembly GCA_036785665.1. Taxonomy (NCBI): domain Eukaryota; kingdom Metazoa; phylum Arthropoda; class Thecostraca; order Balanomorpha; family Balanidae; genus Chirona; species Chirona hameri. Next base: position 109,418 of record JAXIVJ010000343.1, on the reverse strand, counting down.
AGTCTCCTAATTGAGATCGGCATCAGGATTCTAATATACTCAAATATGTTTCATAATTTTGACATTTGAAACAAATGTGTAGGTAATGAAGGGAATGAAACCATTGGAAATATCATAATGCTTTTGATATAGAAAATATAAGAATGCATTTCTTCTCCTAAATTATAATAAACATCTGTTTCCACAATTCCAGTGTTAATCATGCTTACAACAGCGGTTAAGACTATATCAAATGCGAATTTGTTATTTTTGGTGCATTTTTATCGAACATATGTATGACTTCTAACAATGCAAACTATCAGAAGAAGTATGATGGTGCTGGGTAAATTTCCATATACTAGCTCTGCTGCAATTATGAAACACATAAAGTATAGAAGTCAACGTTTCGGAGATAGATCAAAAGATCATCATAGATCGGATGTGTCCGAAAGCGTCCGCCTTTTAACCTATTTTACCGTAACTGGTCAATATCCTACATTACAATGCATATAAAAATGTACCTAATTTAACGTAGATCATTTGGATAACTCAAAAGTGTATAATTAAGTAACTATAAGCTTTTAAAAAACGTAATATTTTGACTTATTTCTGAAAATTGCGTTAGACACGACAATCGATGTCTTGATTTTTGCTCCAGAGTCTCGCGCAAATTACTGACTCAAGATCCTGCAGTTTTGAAAAACTTCAATTCTCTTGAAACTTGTGGACCGGTATAGAGACGGTATAGAGACTATATGAACCGGTAGGACCGGTACCGGTACTGAGAAGGGCAACCAAGATGGTCACTCAAAGTCACTCAAGCATCTTCCATACCAAGAAAGGTTGAAGCAGCTTAGAAGTTAGAATGCCAAGCATATGCTACAGACGTGAGAGAGGAGACATGATTGTGGTGCACCAGCTCCTGACCAACAAGATAAGGATGGATCCCACAACTTTCTTCGCTTTGGCCCCAGAGGATGTCATCACAAGGGGACACACTAGGAAGCTGTTGAAACCAGTGGTCAACAAGGTGATTCGCCAACGTTTCTTCTCTTATCGAGTCATCAACTCCTGGAATAGCCTACCGGATGAAGTGGTCAGCGCTGATTCAACAAACAGCTTCAAAAACAGACTGGACAAGCACTGGCAAGACCATATGTTCAAGACAAGAGAAGGGTCACAGTAATGTACTGAGCGGGAAATCACAGGCTTCAATTCTTTAGCCTACTTTCCTGAAATCCCTGGTATAAAGGTATATAAGGTATTCACCACACACAAGCGTCACCACTTACTCTCCACGTACATATGCGATTACACTCTGTTTGAGCTTGGCGGCACTGTGCAGCCACACATCGATGTCACGATTCGCGTCAAGAAAAGCATTGCAACCCTTCGAAATGCGACAGAACAGTCCGTATTTGCCGTATTTACTCGGGCATACGGAGTATTAAACAAAATTGGATTGGATTAGAGGCTTCGACCCTATGGAAGGTGAATGGATCGTTGCGAATAGGAGCAAAAGCAATAAGAAAAATAAAGACATACAAAGTGACATCACACCTGACTGCATCAGTGACGTTGGAATGCAGAAAAGTGTTGGGACGTCTTGCAATTTGCAACATGCCTGCAGGTGCTTTATCCTGGAAGGAAAGATAGACAAGTTGGAGTCTCTCGTGTTGGAAAACACTCAGAATTGAGAATCACTCCAAGGCACATGAGAGGTCTGCCACTGCGCAGACTAACGCTTTGGAGAACGCGATGAAGCAGGTTACCGACCTTGTCTCCTCAGTGCGTCTGCATACGGAGCGGACCGCAAAGATTATACAAGATCAAGAGAAGGCCTGTTCTGATCAAGAGGCCCTAACAGCAACATATGCTGAGGTTGTACAAAGAGTCAACTCCAAGATAGATGCGCTGCCTCAGGCTAAGGCTCCCTGCAAGGAGGTCGCGGGCATAATCGACAGCTTTATAGACAAGGAAAACAGGAAACTTAACCTGGTGGTCCACAATCTTCCTGGACAGGATGGAGAAACTACACACGAGCGAGCGGAAAATGACACAAGAGAGTTCAGGAAAATGGTGAAGGAGGGTGTCAAGCTCAACATCCAAATCACCAAATCCTTCCGTGTAGGCAAGAGGATGCCTGCCAAACCCCGGCTACTCATAGTATCTCTTGAAACCCTTGCTCCAAGCACGAAATCATTCAACTTGCTCCCCAACTCAGACACACTAGATGGAACAACGTCTACATCTCACCTGACCTCACGCGCAAAGAAAGGGAGGAGGGCAGGCGACTCAGAACGGAACTCCGGGAAAGGAGGCAAGCTGGCCAGGTCAACCTTGTCATCAGGAGGGGTCGTATCGTCGAGAAGCCAGGAGGAGCACGCACAGCCACACCTGCGGTGAGGCCAGACACTGCTACAAGAGAGGGCGCCACCAGTCGGGACCAGCACCATCGCCAGGGAACTCATGCTGTCCTCTGGCCCCAGGCCAGGGTCGCTGAAACAAGCAACAACCAGTCTACGATGGAAAGACAGACCGCTCAACCTGCTGTTCTAAACGAGGATCGGCCTGTTGAGGGAGGCGGCCAAGATGGGGGAGAACTGGTTGTCGGAGGTAGCCAAGATGGTGGAGAACCGGATGTCGGAGGTGGCCAAGATGGTGGAGAACCGGATGTCGGAGGCGGCCAAGATGGTGGAGAACCGGTTGTCGGAGGTAGCCAAGATGGTGGAGAACCGGATGTCGGAGGTGGTTAAGATGGTGGAGAACCGGATGTCGGAGGTGGCCAAGATGGTGGAGAACCGGATGTCGGAGGTGGCCAAGATGGTGGAGAACCGGATGTCGGAGGTGGCCAAGATGGTGGAGAACCGGATGTCGGAGGTGGCCAAGATGGTGGAGAACCGGTTGTCGGAGTCTGGCGTTACGTGAAGTCCAGGCTGAACACGCGAAGCGGGATTCAAGACCTGAGGGATGAGGCGGGCAACATCGTCTCAAACAACGCCTCTTAAGCCCACGCTCCTCAATATATTGTTCGCCAGTGTTTTCACGCAGGACACCAACGTCATCCCCGGGCCCAACTTCCAGTCCAACGGACCAGAAATCTCCGGCGTGGACATCAACCTCGAGATCGTTCTGCGGAAGCTACTCGCGGTGAAGGTCTACAGCTCGCCAGGCCAAGACGAGGTCCACCCCAGGCTCTTGCGGGAAGCTGCGGCCAACCTGGCAGCGCCCCTGGCAAGCCTCTACCGCAGGTCGCTGGACTCGGGCGTGCTTCCGGAGGAATGGAAGACTGGTCTGGTGGTCCCTATACACAAGAAAGGCGATAAGCAGAGTCCGGACAACTACCGCCCCATCAGCCTGACGTCGGTACCCTGCAAAATCCTCGAGTCACTGGTACGTGACGCCCTCATCCAGCACATGTCGACCCAGCAGATGTCGAACGACCAGCAGCCTGAGGCGCTCCTGCGTCACCCAGCTGCTCCAAGTAATGGAAGAGTGGTCGCAGCTGATTGAAGATGAACATGCTGTTGATGCAGTGTACCTCGATTTCCGTAAAGCCTTCGATGCCGTGCCGCACCAGCGCCTTCTCAAGAAGCTTGCGGCGTACGGAGTCAGCGGCAAACTTCAATTGGATCGCTGCCTTTCTGACCGGACGCAAGCAGCGGATAGTAGTCAGAGACCAGCGCTCAGCCTGGGCAGCCGTCACGAGTGGAGTCCCGCAGGGGTCGGTCCTGGGCCCCGTGTTTTTCGTCATGTTCATTAACGACCTCCCTAGTGTCATCGGATGCTCCCTGAAGATATTCGCAGATGACACTACAGCAAAGGTCTACAGCAAAATGTCTTGCGCCCCGGATTTTCAGGCTCTCCAAAACGACATCGACAGGGTGGCGGCGTGGCCCGAATGCTGGCAGCTGCCATTCGACGAAGACAAATGCAAGGATCCTGCACGTTGGGACCAGGAACAGGCGCCAGGCCTACACGATGCGGGACACGGAAATGGTGCACTCGCTCCTTGAGCGCGACCTCGGCGTGCAGGTTGACTCGGAGCTGAAGTTCCGGCAACAGGCAGCTGCAGCCGTCTCCAAAGCCAGCCAAGTCCTAGCCGTCATCAAGAGGTCGTTCGAGAAACTGGACAAGTCCACCGTGCCGCTACTCTACAAGACCATGGTGCGCCCGCACCTCGAGTACGCCAACGGCGTCTGGGGGCCATTCAGTCGCGCTGACCAGCGCAAGGTGGAACGGGTCCAGTGGCGAGCGACACGGCTAAACAGAGAAGTGTCCCACCTCCCCTACCCGGAGCGACTCCGAGCTCTGCGCATGCCCGCTCTCTACTACCGGCGCCGTAGAGGCGACATGATCCAGGTCTACCAGATCGTCCACGGAGGTGTCGACCTAGACCCGACGAACTTCTTCGCCGCATCAGAGAACAGGCACACCAGGAGTCACCAGTGGAAGCTGGCCAAGCCAAGAGCGGTGTCCAGGGTCCGCCGGCAAACCGTCAGGACAAACCGTCCGGACGGCAAACCGTTCTCCGTCAGGACAGTCAATGACTGGAACAGTCTCCCCGCCGAGGTGGTGAGCGCGACGTCCGTCTGCCAGTTCAAGTCGCGTCTCGACAAGCACTGGGCTGAATACACCACGTCGTCCCAGACACTGACTGACGCACTGTACACCACGACCGGAGCTTGATGAGACCGGGGTCTTCAGGTCGAATGACCTACTCTATATTCTCGATCAATATTTGGTATGGTATGGTAGTTATCTTTGTGATGATTAATAGCGTGGCTTCAACCTCTAGATGTTTTAATTTGTAGCCAACAATATATGTTCGACCTGCATGTCAAGGGATTAAATGTGTCCAGATGCAATTGATGATCGTTGTTAGTGATGTAAATCGGAGTCCAAATTTTGGACGTCCGAAAATAGTCCGATTCCGATTCGGACTTCGGTCGGTCGGTCATATTTTGGACTATTTTCGGTCGAGATCACAATTCAGCATTTTCCTACCTTACAGGTCTTTACACCGTGCAGGCAGTTTATTGGATGATCTGATGTTTTCTAACAAAGTATGGTATGATTGATGTATTTAAATGGGAAATTGAAACAAAGATGATGTGATGGTAATTGTGGAAACGAAATCAAATAAAACATCGCTAATTGCCATGTATAGGATGTTCCAAAAATTGGACTATTTTCGGACTCTTGGACTCATCGGACACTTTTCGGTCAACATTATCATATTGGATCGGACTTTGGATCGGACATGTTTTGGAATATTTCCGAATCTTACACCACTAATCGTTGTGGCTTCTTGGTCAGGTTTTGGTTTTCTCAGTTGAAATTCCTAATTCAGCATCCCAATGTTCGATCATGGATTGCAATCCACTCGCGGACCGTGCGAGTCCTACTCCGCCTGGGCGTCACTCGCGGACCGTGCGAGTCCTACTCCGCCTGGGCGTCACTCGCGGACCGTGCGAGTCCTACTCCGCCTGGGCGTCACTCGCGGACCGTGCGAGTCCTACTCCGCCTGGGCGGCACTCGCGGACCGTGCGAGTCCTACTCCGCCTGGGCGTCGGCTCCGCGCCAGTTTGCCGCCGTTCCTGCAGCTCTGTACTTTGCTTGGAAGCCGCTCTCGAGCTTGAACGGATATTCCTGCGCTGTCACCTGCCGACTCCACTGGCTGGTGCCTGCCCTGGTGTGGTGCCTGCCCTGGTGTGGCCCTGCCCTGGGGTGGTGCCTGCCCTGGTGTGGCCCTGCCCTGGGGTGGTGCCTGCCCTGGTGTGGCCCTGCCCTGGTGTGATGCCTGTCCTGGGGTGGTGCCTGCCCTGCCTGAGCGTACATGTGTGACGTCTCTTTCTGTCGGCTGGTTTGGTGTATTCTCCTCCTCTGGCTGCTGGTGTGTTGTGTGTTGTGAGTGTATGCGCGTTTCTGTATGTGGTTTGACGGTTGGCGGCATTTGACTGGCTGTACAGCTGCACTGCTGCTCTGCTTCGCCTCCACAGTTGGGACCACCTGTCTGAAGTCTGTTTTGCACGCTCCATGTCTTCCTATGATTAGTTCAGTCGGGTTTCTGATCAGTGGCATTGTGGTGTGACATTGATCAGTTCGCCGGACCAGTGGGTGACACTTGGCATGGCCGCCACATATAGAGAGGTCACTCTGAATATCCAAACTCACCTGCAGCTACCTAGTGGATGCCATCAAAACTTTTAATTGGAAAACAAACTGCTTACTACGCACATTTCCGATATCAAATTTAGCCATCATTGATATTCATCTGATTAGCCCAGTCAGTGATTGTCTCCTGTTTGGTGATGTGTTGCCCATTTACTGTAGTGAGAGCTCCGGCGTGTGCGCGTGTGTGCGTGCGCGTGTGTGCGTCCGCGGCCCCTGGCGACTGCGTCCGCCCTCCCACGTAGCTCCGCTTCGTCCCGGCGCGATTCAGACTGCCGGAGGACGCCACTTTAGCTCGCGGCTCAGCCATTTTGTTTGCTTGTCGGCCGACGGCGCCGGTCTGCGCATGCGCCTTGCATGGCTTGTCTGCTGCTGTTCCAGACGTCATTGAAGCACGACGAGCGGGAGGCGTACAACTCGCTCGTGCAGAAGCCGCCGACCGCCGCCGCCGCCGCCGCCTCCTCCTCCGCCGCCCACCACACCGCCGCCCACACCGCCCACGCCCACGCCCACGCCCACGCCCACGCCCACGCCCACGCCCACGCCCACGCCCACGCCCACGCCGCCGAGGACACCGCCCCGGAGCCGTCAGACAACCCGCTCAGGTGAGATGCGGCCGGCGTGTCGCCGGGCTGCAGCAGGTCGCCAGTGTAGCAATGTATGCTCACAAGAACAAGCGTAAAGGTTAGTTGCCTGGCCACCAGAGGGGCTCACTGCTGCAGTTACTGCTGGTCAGCGATGTGAAGCTGGAAGATGTTCGTCAACACGTCGGGGGACAGTCAAAACGCACCAACAATCATAAAGGCCAGAGTTTGTATTGACCAATATTCATAAAGGCTCTGAGTTTAAAAGGCCCCAGGAAAATCATATTGGCCTGAGGTTGAAAAGGCCAATTGGACCCAAAATGCCGAGACAGGGAGAATTCATGCAGGCCAGAGGTTGAAAAGTCCCGAGCTTGTATTGGCCAGAGCTGGTATTGGCCAGAGCTTGAAAGGGCCAGAGCTCGTATTGCCCAGAGGTTGAAAGGGCCAGAGCTCGTATTGGCCAGAGGTTGAAAGGGCCAGAGCTTGTATTGGCCAGAGGTTGAAAATTCCAGAGCTTGTATTGGCCCGAGCTTGAAAGGGCCAGAGCTCGAATTGGCCAAAGGTTGAAAGGGTCAGCGCCCCAGCCGTGGCTGGCTGAGGAGGAGTCGGGAAGAGAGCCGGATCGTCCGGTCAGAACTCCGCGCGTGGCAGTGCCAGGTCACGGCCGCCTCTTTTTGTGTGTGAATTACCATTGACAGCTCTCGTCTGCAGTACAGTGCGAGTGAACGTGAATCTGTGTTGCAAGAGGTATGGTCGCCGAGATGTGCCAAAATAATCGGCAATTTGTGCAAAACTCGGTACAGTGAATTTGTGGTGTTCTTGTATTCTTCCCGACTCCTCCTTAGCCAACCACGACTGGGGAGCTGGACGTTTCAACCTATGGCCAATTTGAGCTGTCCCTTTCAAGCTCTGGTCAATAAAGCTCGGGCCAATACGAGCTCTGGCCCTTTCAACCTCTGGACAATACAAGCTCTGGCTCGTTCAAGCTCTGGCCAATACGATCTCTGGCCCTTTCAACCTCTGGGCAATACGAGCTCTGGCCCTTTCAAGCTCTGGCCAATACCAGCGCTGGCCAATACAAGCTCGGGACTTTTCAACCTGTGGCCAATACAAGCTCTGGCCTGTATGAATTATCCCCGTCTGGGAATTTTTTGTCCAACTGGCCTTTTCAATTCTGGCAAATATGCTTCCTGGGGCCTTTTAAACTCAAGGCCTTTATGAATATTGGCCAATACAAGCTCTGGCCTTTATCAATCTTGGGGCGTTTCGATACACCCCCCCCCCCCCCACACGTCAATATCATACTGTCCCATGTGCTCTAACACCCCTCCCCTCCCCTGTCGCGCTCTAACACCCCTCCCCTCCCCTGCCAGGCTCTAACACCTCTCCTATGACAGGCTATAACACCCCTCCCTCTCCTGACAGGCTATAACACCCCTCCCCTGACAGGCTCTGACACCGCTCCCCCTCCCCTGACAGGCTCTAACACCCCTCCCCCTCCCCTGAAAGGCTCTAACACCCCTCCCTCTCCTGACAGGCTATAACACCCCTCCCCTGACAGGCTCTGACACCCCTCCCCCTCCCCTGACAGGCTCTAACACCCCTGCCTCCCCTGTCGCGCTCTAGCACCTCTCCCTCTCCCCTGCCAGGCTCTAACACTTATCCCTCTCCCCTGCCAGGCTCTAACACCTCTCCCATGACAGGCTCTAACACCCTCCCACCCCTGACAGGCTCTAACACCCTCCCACCCCTGCCAGGCTCTAACACCCTCCCACCCCTGACAGGCTTTAACACCCTCCCCCTCCCCTGTCGCGCTATAACACCCCTCCCCCTCCTGACAGGCTCTAACACCCTCCCACCCCCTCCCCTGCCGCGCTCTAACACCCACCCTCCCCCTCCCCTGCCGCACTCTAACACCCTCCCTCCCCTCCCCTGACAGGCTCTAACACCCTCCCTCCCCCTCCCCTGTCGCGCTCTAACACCCTCCCTCCCCCTCCCCTGTCGCGCTCTAACACCCACCCTCCCCCTCCCCTGCCGCGCTCTAACACTCTCCCCCTCCCCTGTCGCGCTCTAATACCCTCCCCTCCCCTGACAGGCTATAACACCCTCCCTCCCCCTCCCCTGCCGCGCTCTAACACCCTCCCTCCCCCTCCCCTGCCGCGCTATAACACCCTCCCTCCCCCTCCCCTGCCGCGCTCTAACACCCACCCTCCCCCTCCCCTGCCGCGCTCTAACACCCCTCCCTACCCCTCCCCTGTCGCGCTCTAACACCCTCCCTCCCCCTCCCCTGCCGCGCTCTAACACCCTCCCTCCCCTCCCCTGCCGCGCTCTAACACCCTCCCTCCCCCTCCCCTGCCGCGCTCTAACACCCTCCCTACCCCTCCCCTGCCGCGCTCTAACACCCTCCCTCCCCCGCCCCTGCCGCGCTCTAACACCCTCCCTCCCCCTCCCCTGCCGCGCTCTAACACCCTCCCTCCCCCTCCCCTGCCGCGCTATAACACCCTCCCTCCCCCTCCCCTGCCGCGCTCTAACACCCACCCTCCCCCTCCCCTGCCGCGCTCTAACACCCTCCCCCTCCCCTGTCGCGCTCTAACACCCTCCCCTCCCCTGACAGGCTATAACACCCTCCCTCCCCCTCCCCTGCCGCGCTCTAATACCCTCCCACCCCCTCCCCTGCCGCGCTCTAACACCCTCCCTCCCCCTCCCCTGCCGCGCTCTAACACCCTCCCTCCCCTCCCCTGCCGCGCTCTAACACCCTCCCCCTCCCCTGCCGCGCTCTAACACCCTCCCACCCCCTCCCCTGCCGCGCTCTAACACCCTCCCTCCCCCTCCCCTGCCGCGCTCTAACACCCTCCCCCTCCCCTGCTACGCTCAAACACCCTCCCTCCCCCTCCCCTGCCGCGCTCAAACACCCTCCCTCCCCCTCCCCTGCCGCGCTCTAACACCCTCCCCCTCCCCTGTCACGCTCTAACACCTTCCCCTCCCCTGACAGGCTCTAACACCCTCCCCCCCTCCCCCCTCCCCTGCCGCGCTCTAAACACCCTCCCCCTCCCCTGTCGCGCTCTAACACCCTTCCCTCCCCTGGCAGGCTCTAACACCCTCCCTCCCCCTCCCCTGTCGCGCTCTAACACCCTCCCCTCCCCTGACAGGCTCTAACACCCCTCCCCCTCCCCTGCCGCGCTCTAACATCCTCCCTCCCCTCCCCTGCCGCGCTCTAACACCCTCCCTCCCCCTCCCTGCGGCGCTCTAACACCCCTCCCTCCCCCTCCCCTGCCGCGCTCTAACACCCTCCCTCCCCCTCCCCTGCCGCGCTCTAACACCCTCCCTCCCCCTCCCCTGCCGCGCTCTAACACCCTCCCTCCCCCTCCCCTGCCGCGCTCTAACACCCTCCCTCCCCCTCCCCTGCGGCGCTCTAACACCCCTCCCTCCCCCTCCCCTGCCGCGCTCTAACACCCTCCCTCCCCCTCCCCTGCCGCGCTCTAACACCCTCCCTCCCCCTCCCCTGCCGCGCTCTAACACCCTCCCTCCCCCTCCCCTGCCGCGCTCTAACACCCTCCCTCCCCCTCCCCTGCCGCGCTCTAACACCCCTCCCTCCCCTGACAGGCTCTAACACCCACTCTCCCCCTCCCCTGCCGCGCTCTAACACCCTCCCTCCCCCTCCCCTGTCGCGCTCTAACACCCTCCCCCTCCCCTGCCGCGCTCTAACACCCTCCCTCCCCCTCCCCTGCCGCGCTCTAACACCCTCCCTCCCCCTCCCCTGCCGTGCTCAAACACCCTCCCTCCCCCTCCCGTGCCGCGCTCTAACACCCACCATCCCCCTCCCCTGACAGACTCTAACACCCTCCATCCCCCTCCCTCCCCCTCCCTCCCCCTCCCTCCCCCTCCCTCCCCCTCCCTCCCCCTCCCTCCCCCTCCCTCCCCCTCCCTCCCCCTCCCCTGCCGCGCTCTAACACCCTCCCTCCCCCTCCTCTGCCACGCTCTAACACCCTCCCTCCACCTCCCCTGCCGTGCTCTAACACCCTCCCTCCCCCTCTCCTGCCGCGCTCTAACACCCTCCCCCTCCCCTGACAGGCTCTAACACCCTCCCTCCCCCTCCCCTGCCGCGCTCTAACACCCACCCTCCCCCTCCCCTGCCGCGCTCTAACACCCTCCCTCCCCCTCCCCTGACAGGCTCTAACACCCTCCCTCCCCCTCCCCTGCCGCGCTCTAACACCCTCCCTCCCCCTCCCCTGCCGCGCTCTAACACCCTCCCCCTCCCCTGCCGCGCTCTAACACCCTCCCTCCCCCTCCCCTGCCGCGCTCTAACACCCTCCCTCCCCCTCCCCTGCAGCGCTCTAACACCCTCCCCCTCCCCTGCCGCGCTCTAACACCCTCCCTCCCCCTCCCCTGCCGCGCTCTAACACCCTCCCTCCTCCTCCCCTGTCGCGCTCTAACACCCTCCCTCCCCCTCCCCTGCCGCGCTCTAACACCCTCCCTCCCCCTCCCCTGCCGCGCTCAAACACCCTCCCTCCCCCTTCCCCTCCCCTCCCGCGCTCTAACACCCTCCCTCCCCCTCCCCTGCCGCGCTCTAACACCCTCCCTCCCCCTCCCCTGCCGCGCTCTAACACCCTCCTTCCCCTTCCCCTGTCGCGCTCTAACACTAACACCCCCCCCCCCCTCCCCTGCCGCGCTCTAACACCCTCCCTCCCCCTCCCCTGCCGCGCTCTAACACCCTCCCCCCCCCCCTCCCATGTCGCGCTCTAACACCCTCCCTCCCCCTCCCCTGCCGCGCTCTAACACCCTCCCTCCCCCTCCCCTGCCTCGCTCTAACACCCTCCCTCCCCTCCCCTGCCGCGCTCTAACACCCTCCCTCCCCCTCCCCTGCTGCGCTCTAACACCCTCCCTCCCCCTCCCCTGCCGCGCTCTAACACCCTCCCTCCCCCTCCCCTGCCGCGCTCTAACACCCTCCCTCCCCCTCCCCTGCCGCGCTCTAACACCCTCCCTCCCCCTCCCCTGCCGCGCTCTAACACCCTCCCTCCCCCTCCCCTGCCGCGCTCTAACACCCTCCCTCCCCCTCCCCTGCTGCGCTCTAACACCCTCCCTCCCCCTCCCCTGCCGCGCTCTAACACCCTCCCTCCCCCTCCCCTGCCGCGCTCTAACACCCTCCCTCCCCCTCCCCTGCCGCGCTCTAACACCCTCCCTCCCCCTCCCCTGCTGCGCTCTAACACCCTCCCTCCCCCTCCCTGCCGCGCTCTAACACCCTCCCTCCCCCTCCCCTGCCGCGCTCTAACACCCTCCCTCCCCCTCCCCTGCCGCGCTCTAACACCCTCCCTCCCCCTCCCCTGCCGCGCTCTAACACCCTCCCTCCTCCTCCCCTGCCGCGCTCAAACACCCTCCCTCCCCCTCCCCTGCCGCGCTCAAACACCCTTCCTCCCCCTCCCCTGTCGCGCTCTAACACCTTCCCTCCCCCTCCCCTGCCGCGCTCAAACACCCTCCCTCCCCCTCCCCTGCCGCGCTCTAACACCCTCCCTCCCCTTCCCCTGCCGCGCTCAAACACCCTCCCTCCCCCTCCCCTGCCGCGCTCAAACACCCTCCCTCCCCCTCCCCTGCCGCGCTCAAACACCCTCCCTCCCCCTCCCCTGCCAGGCTCTAACACCCTCCCTCCCCGTCCCCTGCCGCGCTCTAACACCCTCCCTCCCCCTCCCCTGCCGCGCTCTAACACCCTCCCTCCCCCTCCCCTGCCAGGCTCTAACACCCTCCCTCCCCCTGCCGCGCTCTAACACCCTCCCTCCCCTGCCAGGCTCTAACACCCTCCCTCCCCTGCCGCGCTCTAACGCCCTCCCTCCCCCTCCCCTGCCGCGCTCTAACACCCTCCCTCCCCCTCCCCTGCCGCGCTCTAACCCCTCCCTCCCCCTCCCCTGCCGCGCTCTAACACCCTCCCTCCCCCTCCCCTGCCGCGCTCTAACCCCTCCCTCCCCCTCCCCTGCCGCGCTCTAACACCCTCCCTCCCTCCCCCTCCCCTGCCGCGCTCTAACACCCTCCCTCCCCCTCACCTGTCGCGCTCTAACACCCCTCCCTCCCCCTCCCCTGCCGCGCTCTAACACCCTCCCTCCCCCTCCCCTGCCGCGCTCTAACACCCTCCCTCCCCCTCCCCTGCCGCGCTCTAACACCCTCCCCCTCCCCTGCCGCGCTCTAACACCCTCCCTCCCCCTCCCCTGCCGCGCTCTAACACCCTCCCTCCCCCTCCCCTGCCGCGCTCTAACACCCTCCCTCCCCCTCCCCTGCCGCGCTCTAACACCCTCCCTCCCCCTCCCCTGCCGCGCTCTAACCCCTCCCTCCCCCTCCCCTGCCGCGCTCTAACACCCTCCCTCCCCCTCCCCTGCCGCGCTCTAACACCCTCCCTCCCCCTCCCCTGTCGCGCTCTAACACCCCTCCCTCCCCCTCCCCTGCCGCGCTCTAACACCCTCCCTCCCCCTCCCCTGCCGCGCTATAACACCCTCCCCCTCCCCTGCCGCGCTCTAACACCCTCCCTCCCCCTCCCCTGCCGCGCTCTAACACCCTCCCTCCCCCTCCCCTGCCGCGCTCTAACACCCTCCATCCCCCTCCCCTGCCGCGCTCTAACACCCTCCCTCCCCCTTCCCTGCCGCGCTCTAACACCCTCCCTCCCCCTCCCCTGCCGCGCTCTAACACCCTCCCTCCCCCTCCCCTGCCGCGCTCTAACACCCTCCCTCCCCCTCCCCTGCCGCGCTCTAACACCCTCTCTCCCCCTCCCCTGCCGCGCTCTAACACCCTCCCTCCTCCTCCCCTGCCGCGCTCTAACACCCTCCCTCCCCCTTCCCTGCCGCGCTCTAACACCCTCCCTCCCCCTGCCCTGCCGCGCTCTAACACCCTCCCCCTCCCCCTCCCCTGCCGCGCTCAAACACCCTCCCTCCCCCTCCCCTGCCGCGCTCTAACACCCTCCCTCCCCCTGCCCTGCCGCGCTCTAACACCCTCCCCCTCCCCCTCCCCTGCCGCGCTCTAACACCCTCCCTCCCCCTCCCCTGCCGCGCTCAAACACCCTCCCTCCCCCTCCCCTGCCGCGCTCTAACACCCTCCCTCCCCCTCCCCTGCCGCGCTCTAACACCCTCCCTCCCCCTCCCCTGCCGCGCTCTAACACCCTCCCTCCCCTCCCCTGCCGCGCTCTAACACCCTCCCTCCCCCTGCCCTGCCGCGCTCTAACACCCTCCCTCCCCCTCCCCTGCCGCGATCTAACACCCTCCCTCCCCCTCCCCTGCCGCGCTCTAACACCCTCCCTCTCCCTCCCCTGCCGCGCTCTAACACCCTCTCTCCCCTCCCCTGCCGCGCTCTAACACCCTCCCTCCCCCTCCCCTGCCGCGCTCTAACACCCTCCCTCCCCCTCCCCTGCCGCGCTCTAACACCCTCCCCATCCCCTGCCGCGCTCTAACACCCTCCCTCCCCCTCCCCTGCCGCGCTCTAACACCCTCTCTCCCCCTCCCCTGCCGCGCTCCAAACACCCTCCCTCCCCCTCCCCTGCCGCGCTCTAACACCCTCCCTCCCCCTCCCCTGCCGCGCTCTAACACCCTCCCTCCCCCTCCCCTGCCGCGCTCTAACACCCTCCCTCCCCCTCCCCTGCCGCGCTCTAACACCCTCCCTCCCCCTGCCCTGCCGCGCTCTAACACCCTCCCTCCCCCTCCCCTGCCGCGCTCTAACACCCTCCCTCCCCCTGCCGCGCTCTAACATCCTCCCTCCCCTGCCGCGCTCTAACACCCTCCCTCCCCCTCCCCTGCCGCGCTCTAACACCCTCCCTCCCCCTGCCGCGCTCTAACACCCTCCCTCCCCTGCCGCGCTCTAACACCCTCCCTCCCCCTCCCCTGCCGCGCTCTAACACCCCTCCCTCCCCTCCCCTGCCGCGCTCTAGCACCCTCTCTCCCCCTCCCCTGCCGCGCTCTAACACCCTCCCTCCCCCTCCCCTGCCGCGCTCTAACACCCTCCCTCCCCTTCCCCTGCCGCGCTCTAACACCCTCCCTCCCCCTCCCCTGCCGCGCTCTAACACCCTCCCTCCCCCTCCCCTGACAGGCTCTAACACCCTCCCTCCCCCTCCCCTGCCACGCTCTAACACCCTCCCTCCCCCTCCCCTGCCGCGCTCTAACACCCCTCCCTCCTCCTCCCCTGCCGCACTCTAACACCCCTCCCTCCCCCTCCCCTGCCGCGCTCTAACACCCTCTCTCCCCCTCCCCTGCCGCGCTCTAACACCCTCCCTCCCCCTCCCCTGCCGCGCTCTAACACCCTCCCTCCCCCTCCCCTGCCGCGCTCTAACAACCTCCCTCCCCCTCCCCTGCCGCGCTCAAACACCCTCCCTCCCCTCCCCTGCCGCGCTCTAACACCCTCCCTCCCCCTCCCCTGCCGCGCTATAACACTCCCTCCCCTGCCACGCTCTAACACCCTCCCTCCCCTTCCCCTGCCGCGCTCTAACACCCTCCCTCCCCCTCCCCTGCCGCGCTCTAACACCCTCCCTCCCCCTCCCCTGCCGCGCTCTAACACCCTCCCCTGCCGCGCTCTAACACCCCTCCCTCCCCTGCCGCGCTCTAACACCCCTCCCTACCCCTCCCCTGCCGCGCTCTAACACCCCTCCCTACCCCTCCCCTGCCGCGCTCTAACACCCCTCCCCTCCCCTGTCGCGCTCGAACACCCTCCCTACCCCTCCCCTGCCGCGCTCTAACACCCTCCCTCCCCCTCCCCTGCCGCGCTCTAACATCCTCCCTCCCCCTCCCCTGCCGCGCTCTAACACCCTCCCTCCCCCTCCCCTGCCGCGCTCTAACACCCTCCCTCCCCCTCCCCTGCCGCGCTCTAACACCCTTCCCTCCCCTGCCGCGCTCTAACACCCTCCCTACCCCTCCCCTGCCGCGCTCTAACACCCTCACTCCCCCTCCCCTGCCGCGCTCTAACACCCTCCCTCCCCCTCCCCTGCCGCGCTCTAACACCCTCCCTCTCCCTCCCCTGCCGCGCTCTAACACCCCTCCCTCCCTTGCCGCGCTCTAACACCCTCCCTACCCCTCCCCTGCCGCGCTCTAACACCCTCCCTCCCCCTCCCCTGCCGCGCTCTAACACCCTCCCTACCCCTCCCCTGCCGCGCTCTAACACCCCTCCCTCCCCTGCCGCGCTCTAACACCCTCCCTACCCCTCCCCTGCCGCGCTCTAACACCCTCCCTCCCCCTCCCCTGCCGCGCTCTAACACCCTCCCTACCACTCCCCTGCTGCGATCTAACACCCCTCCCTACCCCTCCCATGCCGCGCTCTAACACCCCTCCCCTGCCGCGCTCTAACACCCTCCCTACCCCTCCCCTGCCGCGCTCTAACACCCTCCCTCCCCCTCCCCTGCCGCGCTCTAACACCCCTCCCTCCCCTGCCGCGCTCTAACACCCTCCCTACCCCTCCCCTGCCGCGCTCTAACACCCTCCCTCCCCCTCCCCTGCCGCGCTATAACACCCTCCCTCCCCCTCCCCTGCCGCGCTCTAACACCCTCCCTCCCCCTCCCCTGCCGCGCTCTAACACCTTCCCTCCCCCTCCCCTGCCGCGCTCTAACACCCTCCCTCCCCCTCCCCTGCCGCGCTCGAACACCCTCCCTACCCCTCCCCTGCCGCGCTCTAACACCCTCCCTCCCCCTCCCCTGCCGCGCTCTAACCCCTTCCCTCCCCCTCCCCTGCCGCGCTCTAACACCCTCCCTCCCCCTCCCCTGCCGCGCTCTAACACCCTCCCTCCCCCTCCCCTGCCGCGCTCTAACACCCCTCCTGTGCGGGCAGAATGCTGCGTGCCGGCATCACGGTGCGTCCGAAGATCCGTGGTAACAAACACGGCACGCTGCCAGCCGGCACTGCCACCATTGAACGGAGCCAGGGCGTCAGCCGCAGCCGCGCCGCCGCCAACGCACTGATCACCGCCAAGTGAGTGCCAGCGGCTGGTGGGGTTACCTTGGGCTGGCGGACGGCCGATGGGCGGGCCCGGGCCGTGGGAGATTGACGAGTTGTTGTTCTTCCCTCCGTCCGTCCTCAGACGGTCGTAGCCTCGCGGCTCTGGGCGCGTCTGGCGGCGGCCGCCAGGGCCGCCACCACGCGGGTCTCCCGGGCCCCCTCCAGCTCCGGGTGGATGTTGTACATCATTGTGTATCGTGTCCCCATCAGAGCCGGGCACCGGAACAGCAGGTGGGCCGGATTGTCGGGCTCCTCCCGGCACAGCGGACATAGGGCCGCCGGGCAGCGGTCCTCATCGCAGCCCTGGCAGTCCCGAGTTGGCTGGCGGCCGATCCTGTGCATGAAGGACTGCGAGCCCGACCAGTGGCCAACACGCAGCTGGTACACGTCTACGGCCCTGGGGCGGTCCAGTCCGGTCACCGGCGGCGGCCGGCGAGCCAGGCGGCCAGTCCCGGATGGTGCGGTCCTACCGGGACTTGCTGTTTCGGTAGCTCTGCGGTCTCTCGGGCGACGCGGTCGGCTCGCTCGTTGCCGGCGATTCCACAGTGGGACGGAACCCACTGGTCGTGGATCGCTCGGCGGCCGCCCCACGACAGGTATGCAAGCGCGCGCCAGATGGCGACGCCCAGCGGCGCATCCTGAACGACCGGGCCGGACCGGAGTGTCTCCCAGCGCCGACATGCTATCCGTGCAGGCGATGACGGGATGGCTAGGTCTCTGTGGCGGTCCTGCAGAAGCTCAAGCCCGGACGCCAGGGCGAGCATCTCTGCTCTGTAGCTGGAGCAGTGACGTCCGGCCGGGACCCGTAACTCCTCTTCTTCTCCGCCCGGCCAGACGATGAAAGCCCGGCGCCTCCGTCGTTGACGCCTCGCTCCGCAGAGCCGTCCGTCCAGAGCCAGACGGCGCACTGTGGCAGGAGGTCAGGTGCAGGGCGGCTGCCCGCTCCTTCTCTCCCGCCGCGGCGCCAATCCGAGCGGCCCTACGTCCAAGCAGAAGCTGACGTTGGCCCCATGCTCCCAGGGTGGGATCCGTGGGGGCAGCACGGACTCGACCGGCAGCGAGATGTCAGCCTCAGCCCAAGCCCGGCGACCGAGAGTTATCCAGCCCCGAACCGAGGTCAGCCGCAACGGCGCCGTGGCCTCGGCAGCCGATCGCAGCCGATCGCAGCCGATCGCAGCCGATCGCAGCCGATGGCAGCGGTGGCAGCGCCAGCGCTTTCCCTAACAGACGGGCGGCGAGGACCTGCTTCCTCTCCACCATTGGGGGCGAGTCGCGCCTCCACCATTGGGGGCGAGTCGCGCCTCCACCATTGGGGGCGAGTCGCGCCTCCACCATTGGGGGCGAGTCGCGCCTCCACCATTGGGGGCGAGTCGCGCCTCCACCATTGGGGGCGAGTCGCGCCTCCACCATTGGGGGGCGAGTCGCGCCTCCACCATTGGGGGCGATTCGCGCCTCCACCATTGGGGGCGAGTCGCGCCTCCACCATTGGGGGGCGAGTCGCGCCTCCACCATTGGGGGCGAGTCGCGCCTCCACCATTGGGGGCGAGTCGCGCCTCCACCATTGGGGGGGGGGGGGCGAGTCGCGCCTCCACCATTGGGGGGCGAGTCGCGCCTCCACCATTGGGGGCGAGTCGCGCCTCCACCATTGGGGGCGAGTCGCGCCTCCACCATTGGGGGGGGGGGCGAGTCGCGCCTCCACCATTGGGGGCGAGTCGCGCCTCCACCATTGGGGGGCGAGTCGCGCCTCCACCATTGGGGGGCGAGTCGCGCCTCCACCATTGGGAGCGAGTCGCGCCTCCACCATTGGGGGCGAGTCGCGCCTCCACCATTGGGGGCGAGTCGCGCCTCCACCATTGGGGGCGAGTCGCGCCTCCACCATTGGGGGCGAGTCGCGCCTCCACCATTGGGGGCGAGTCGCGCCTCCACCATTGGGGGCGAGTCGCGCCTCCACCATTGGGGGGCGAGTCGCGCCTCCACCATTGGGGGCGAGTCGCGCCTCCACCATTGGGGGGGCGAGTCGCGCCTCCACCATTGGGGGGCGAGTCGCGCCTCCACCATTGGGGGCGAGTCGCGCCTCCACCATTGGGAGCGAGTCGCGCCTCCACCATTGGGGGGCGAGTCGCGCCTCCACCATTGGGGGGCGAGTCGCGCCTCCACCATTGGGGGCGAGTCGCGCCTCCACCATTGGGGGGCGAGTCGCGCCTCCACCATTGGGGGCGAGTCGCGCCTCCACCATTGGGGGCGAGTCGCGCCTCCACCATTGGGGGGCGAGTCGCGCCTCCACCATTGGGGGGCGAGTCGCGCCTCCACCATTGGGGGCGAGTCGCGCCTCCACCATTGGGGGCGAGTCGCGCCTCCACCATTGGGGGGGGGGGCGAGTCGCGCCTCCGCCATCACCGCGTGTGCCGGTGTTGAGCGGGGGCAGCCGGTGACGCCACGCTCCGCCGCCCTCAGCTCCAGCTCGAGGAGCTCGGCGTGGGAGGGGGCGGCGGCAGGCAGTCAGGCGGCGGCGGCGGCGGCTGCGGGCTCCAGGGCGCCACGGCCCGCGTGGCGCCGTCGTCCAGCCTCCAGCTGCGGCCGGATTGACGGGGCGGGGGCGGGGAGAGACGGAAGGGTCGCTAGGGACGGCGGCCGGGGCAGGCTCGTCAGTACAGCATTGTCAGCTCGACTTGTTTCGGCCAGCATCTAGACATTGTTTGGTGCGGCGTATTCATGCCAGCTTGTAAATCGCATCCGAGTGGCAGGGATTGCGCTGTTGCGTTTGCTGGCTTTCGTTTGTTCCTTTGAGTTGTTGTTTGGTTCGGAGGTTGCTGAGAGCAGCTCTGCCGATGGTGCAGATGTCACCACTTCAGTCCCAGCCCAGCTGACACATATTTGACCTACCTAACGATTTTGTTTTATATCGGCAGCTCTTCGCCAATTTTGCACACACTTCTTGGAACATTGGTTTACCTAGGCGATTTTAACCTTCTTGGAAAATGTATTGTTTATGACTTGGATTGGAGTGTGACAGGCACGTCGCCATGGTACCCCACCCCGTACCTGCGACTGCGATTCTGACTGTGACTGTGACTGTGACTGTGAATGTGACTGTGACTGTGACTGTGACTGTGACTGTGAATGTGAATGTGACTGTGACTGTGACTGTGACTGTGACTGTGAATGTGTCTGTGTCTGTGTCTATGACTGTCTGTGTCTATGACTGTCTGTGTCTATGACTGTCTGTGTATATGACTGTCTGTGTCTATGACTGTCTGTGACTGTGACTGACTGTGACTGTGACTGTGACTGTGACTGTGACTGTGACTGTGACTGTGACTGTGACTGTGACTGTGACCAGTGTCAGAAAAGTGGTTACACGATCTAAGTTCGCGGAACAAATTTTTCGCCAGCGGCGGAACAAATTTTGTAATGCGTATACCAGTAACCTTTGCGTCATTTTTTATACGCGTTTCTACACAACCTATTTCCAATATGCCAATATGTGCATATATTATGATGTGGCAAGTTGATGAATTTCCAGTCGTATTTCCTGTACAGATATGGTCTTGTCGTCAGTCGGGGACCGAGACTCCTGGGGCGTATGTTAAAAAGGTACCTTGTATCGTTGCGTATGCGTATATGTGTATATTGGATATTGGATATGCGTATGATATGCGATATTGGATGCGTATATTGGATATATCTGTCCCCACTATGCTCTGTAAGGGGTTTGAGATGATGGTGGTGCAGAGATTGTACCTGAAGATGGCTGAAGCTAACATTCCATCGGAACTCCAGTTTGCCTATCAGAAAAACAGAGGCACACTACAAGCTAACTTCGTCTTACAAGAAGTAATATCCGCCAACAGAGACATAGGGAAAACAACATATGTCGCGTTTCTTGACGTGCGAAAATGCTTCAACTCTATCTGGCACAACGGACTAATATACAAACTCATATGTGCAAACATACCGCCAAGACTCGTCGTCATACTTCGTAACCTGTACCAAGAATTTTACGTGAAGGTCAAGGTGGGAGAAGCGGTCTCTACTGACGGCCGCATAGAACAGGGACTAAAGCAGGGTGGCGTGTTGTCCTCCAGCATGCTGGTAATGTACATGGAAGACAAAATACGCATGTTACTAGAAGCTGGCAAAGGGGCTACCATAGGATGCAAACAAGTTCCAGTCATCGCTTACGCTGATGATGAAGTGCTTATCAGTACTGACCCATACGAACTCCAAGAAATGCTGGACATCGCATACAGGCATAGCTGCATGTGGCGGTATAGGTATAACGCAACAAAGTGTAAAGTAATGATCTGTGGCAAGGCAGAACCTTACAACTGGAGGCTCGACACCAAAACAATTGAGAAGACAGATGAATACACTCATCTAGGTATTATCATGACAACAAGGAATCCAGCAAGAAGAAGAATAGAAGAAGGCATGAAGAAAGCAAGAAGGGCGTTCTTTGCCAAATGCAAGAATGGACTTGACCTAAAAAGAGATAGCCCCATAACCCACTACACTACGTGGAAGATATATGCCGAACCAATTTTGATATATAGTTTAGCGGTCACGTCCCTATCAGCAGCTGACATTGCTTACTTGGAAGGAATGTTGGTGCGTCTTTACCGACTCATCCAAGGACTACCTGCCAAAACACAGAAGATGGTAACTTGTATAATGCTAGGTGCACCAACATGTTCTATTCTCTTGATAAAGATAGCCCTACAGTTTATAGGTTTCCTGCTGAAAGCTGCCAAGGAGCATACGCTAACCAGATACGTAATCATTCATGGAGCCGTCAACACTGACCGGACCAGTAGTCTTGTGCGTCATTGGGAGGAATTGCTCAAAGCACTTGACTTGCCAAGTCTACCTGTTTTAGTTGAACAGGGAACAGGAGAACTACAAAGATCTTGGAACAAGATAGTTCGCATGGCCGTGAATCACTGCATGAGCAAGAAAACCAAGAAAACTTTAGAGCATATGTCAAGCCTAAGATGGCTGGCAATGTTGCCGCAAAATAACAAGTATGAAGCACCAAGTGCATCCTGGCCATCTAGCAAATACAGCACAATTGTCAGACAAGCCACACTAACAAAAATAATTTTACTAACAGGACACTCATGGGTGTCCACAGGAATGGTCAGGAGACACATAAATCAAAATAGCACCTGTCCACTTTGTCTCGATGGTATTGAAACATTAGAGCATATGCTCTTTGAATGTATGCAACTCAAAGATGATAGAGAAGAGGCCCAGAGGAGGTACCACACCAAGTTAGAGAGAAAAATCCCAGCGGTAGAATGCATCATCGCTGCTGATAGGGAGCAGAGCCTCATCATCCATCATATCTACCAGGCCCGCATACAGAGGGAAATCATCGAGAGAAAAAAAAACAGCATATCTGTCACATAAAATAGGCTTGAAGAGCCTATGCATTCAACTGAAACAAGACGATCATAAATGATCATGCATCTGCAAGATGGAGTCGACCATTCAAGTTAAGTCAAGTATATGTGAAACTGGGCTCAAGTCTCAGTCTCGGGTACTGCCGTCTTCTGGATAACGTGTTTTTAGTGTCCCAGGGTTATCCATGGCCCCGATGACGAATGTATGGGTGGCGGAGTTGTAACCTGAACACGCAAAAAAGTTTTAAGAAGTTTTTGGAGTGTGACTGCGCCTCTCTCCCGGCAGGAGTGTGACTGCGCCTCTCTCCCGGCAGGAGTGTGACTGCGCCTCTCTCCCGGCAGGAGTGTGACTGCGCCTCTCTCCCGGCAGGAGTGTGACTGCGCCTCTCTCCCGGCAGGAGTGTGACTGCGCCTCTCTCCCGGCAGGAGTGTGACTGCGCCTCTCTCCCGGCAGGAGTGTGACTGCGCCTCTCTCCCGGCAGGAGTGTGACTGCGCCTCTCCCGGCAGGAGTGTGACTGCGCCTCTCTCCCGGCAGGAGTGTGACTGCGCCTCTCTCCCGGCAGGAGTGTGACTGCGCCTCTCTCCCGGCAGGAGTGTGACTGCGCCTCTCCCGGCAGGAGTGTAACTGCGCCTCTCCCGGCAGGAGTGTGACTGCGCCTCTCTCCCGGCAGGAGTGTGACTGCGCCTCTCTCCCGGCAGGAGTGTGACTGCGCCTCTCTCCCGGCAGGAGTGTGACTGCACCTCTCCCGGCAGGAGTGTAACTGCGCCTCTCCCGGCAGGAGTGTGGCTGCGCCTCTCTCCCGGCAGGAGTGTGACTGCGCCTCTCTCCCGGCAGGAGTGTAACTGCGCCTCTCTCCCGGCAGGAGTGTGACGGAGTCGCCCGGTGGCCAGCCGGCCGACTCTGCCTCCCTTCAGACCTGGCACCGCACCATGTCTATCGACCGAGACCTGGCTGTCGGCTCGGTGCCGTCCGACGCCTCCAACCCGCTGCCACTGCCGCCCCGAGACCGCACCAAGGGCCTGCAGGTGAGGGCAGCCGGTCAGGTCAGGTCGGTAGACGGCTGCCGCCCGAGACCGCACCAAGGGCCTACAGGTGAGGGTAGCCGGTCAGGTCAGGTCAGGTCGGTAGACAGCTGCCGCCCCGAGAGCCTGCAAGCGAGGGAGGCCGGGCTGGTCAGGTCAGGTTAGGCCGGTAGACCCGGGCCGCCACTCCCCCCCCCCCCCCCTGCCGGCCTGCAGCAGAAAGGTCAGTGGCGTTCCGCCACAGAAGTAGGCAGCTTCCTGTGGTCTATGGTGAATCAACTAGTGACTGTTTGCAATTGTGAGATTGGTCGAGCTGTGATAGATTTTGAAGGACTTTTGTAAAGTTGATGTAAGCAGTGTAACGAATTTCTGGAGTTATGGAATGGTGTGGCATGCTGCGGTGAAGAGTTGCCAAAGTCGAAACCACGAAGTCGGTATCGGGCCTAAATTTAGGAGCGGTGGGTTTGATGCAGGATCTGAAGAACCTCGTAAGCGAATACACTTGGCCCAAGATGTGCTTGAACAATGAAAAACTGCCTATATTGAGTACACAATATGAAGTGTCCATGCCGTGCTTGGGTCAGTGACACCATTGACTATGACCAAATCGCGGCCCAGCCGAGCCGCTGTGACTGACACCGCTTTCACCGACTGACACTGACTGACTGACTGACTGACTGACTGACTGACTGACTGACTGACTGACTGACTGACTGACTGACTGACTGACTGACTGACTGACTGACTGACTGACTGACTGACTGACTGACTGACTGACTGACTGACTGACTGACTGACTGACTGACTGACTGACTGACTGACTGACTGACTGACTGACTGACTGACTGACTGACTGACTGACACTGACTGACTGACACTGACTGACTGACACTGACTGACTGACACTGACTGACTGACTGACTGACTGACTGACTGACTGACTGACTGACTGACTGACTGACTGACTGACTGACTGACTGACTGACTGACTGACTGACTGACTGACTGACTGACTGACTGACTGACTGACTGACTGACTGACTGACTGACTGACTGACTGACACTGACTGACACTGACTGACACTGACTGACTGACTGACTGACTGACTGACTGACTGACTGACTGACTGACTGACTGACTGACTGACTGACTGACTGACTGACTGACTGACTGACACTGACTGACACTGACTGACACTGACTGACACTGACTGACACTGACTGACACTGACTGACTGACTGACACTGACTGACTGACTGACACTGACTGACTGACTGACTGACTGACTGACTGACTGACTGACTGACTGACTGACTGACTGACTGACTGACTGACTGACTGACTGACTGACTGACTGACTGACTGACTGACACTGACTGACTGACACTGACTGACTGACACTGACTGACTGACACTGACTGACTGACACTGACTGACTGACACTGACTGACTGACTGACTGACTGACTGACTGACTGACTGACTGACTGACTGACTGACTGACTGACTGACTGACTGACTGACTGACTGACTGACTGACTGACTGACTGACTGACTGACTGACTGACTGACTGACTGACTGACACTGACTGACTGACTGACTGACTGACACTGACTGACTGACTGACTGACTGACACTGACTGACACTGACTGACTGACTGACTGACTGACTGACTGACTGACTGACTGACTGACTGACTGACTGACTGACTGACTGACTGACTGACACTGACTGACTGACTGACTGACTGACACTGACTGACTGACTGACTGACTGACACTGACTGACTGACTGACTGACTGACTGACTGACTGACTGACTGACTGACTGACTGACTGACTGACTGACACTAACACCGGTATGCCTCGGCAGGAGTCGGCCAGCAAGCCGCGACACCAGCGGAAACACCCGCTGATGCTGCCGACGGGCGCGGCGGCAGCGGCCGGCGCCGGAGCAGGAGCATCCTCGGGCCGGGCGGCGGACGGTGCCCCGTGCGAGGACGCCCCGGACGGCGCCCCGTGCGAGGACGCTCCGGACGGCGCCGCACTACCGCGGGGTACGCCGCCGGCCAAACCGCCCCGGCTCAAGTGAGTAGCTCACGTGTGACCCCCTCCCCCTGCACGGTGACGGAAGAGCCTCCCTACTCTCCTGCCAGCCGCGCCCCAGCTCAAATGAGTAGCTCACGTGTGACCTCCTCCCCCTGCACGGTGACGGAAGAG
Organism: Chirona hameri; assembly: GCA_036785665.1. Taxonomy (NCBI): domain Eukaryota; kingdom Metazoa; phylum Arthropoda; class Thecostraca; order Balanomorpha; family Balanidae; genus Chirona; species Chirona hameri. The sequence goes on along the minus strand of JAXIVJ010000343.1, from coordinate 84,087 downwards.
CCTCCCTACTCTCCTGCCAGCCGCGCCCCGGCTCAAGTGAGTAGCTCACGTGTGACCCGCTCCCTGGGGCACGGTGACGGAAGAGCCTCCCTCCTCTCCTGCCAGCCGCGCCCCAGCTCAAATGAGTAGCTCAAGTGTGACTCGCTGCCTGGGGCACGCTGACGGAAGAGCCTCCCTACTCTCCTGCCAGCCGCGCCCCGGCTCAAGTGAGTAGCTCACGTGTGACCCGCTCCCTGGGGCACGGTGACGGAAGAGCCTCCCTCCTCTCCTGCCAGCCGCGCCCCAGCTCAAATGAGTAGCTCACGTGTGACCCGCTCCCTGGGGCACGGTGACGGAAGAGTCTCCCTCCTCTCCTGCCAGCCGCGCCCCAGCTCAAATGAGTAGCTCACGTGTGACCCGCTCCCTGGGGCACGGTGACGGAAGAGCCTCCCTCCTCTCCTGCCAGCCGCGCCCCAGCTCAAATGAGTAGCTCACGTTTGACTCGCTGCCTGGGGCACGGTGACGCAGTAGCCTCCCCTGTCAGCCGCACTGGGCGCGGTGTTGCGAAGGACGGGGACAGAGCGGTGTCAGTTTCCGCTGGCCGGATCAGAGGAGGATGGGGTGCCGTTCAAGGCTGTTGGGCTGTGTGGCCATGGAGCCTGTGGCCGACGACACAGTGCTGCCGCTGCCGCCGGTCCGGCCGGCCGCGCTGGGGTGAAGTGCGTTATCCTGTAATACCCTGACTGTGTGTCGCAGGAGTACGTCACCCAGCCACTATCCAGCGGCCCTGTCTGTTAACTCTATTAGTGGCAGGGGGGGGGGGGCAGATTCTGCCCACCCCTCAGGGTTTTCGCAGATATCTCCGGAACGGCTGGGAGCAGACCCATGAAATTTTGTGACTTTTCCTAGAATTGATTTCCGCATATGGAGTTAAAATGGTGAATTCTTAACCTTAACAGAGGCGGTTCCAGGGCCCGGTTTTTGGAAGAAAAAAATCGGCGACATTTGGCGATATTACGGAGATGCGATCTTCACGGCTTCTTCCTAACTGCCTGAAGTATAAAGGAGTTACATAGGTTTACGGTGATTGAAACAAGTGAAAATTAGTTGATGTTACTGAACTATAATAAATATTGCACGGCAGAGGCGGTTTCAGGGACTTGAAAAGGGGAGGTTTACAGGAAGTTATTTTTTGTATATTTTGCCTCCTTTTTTGCTAACCTGGCACCGCCTATGGATACAAATATGTTGTATAACTGTTTTGTCTGATGTCACAGTAACGCACCATTTCATTTATCCCAAAAATGCCAACAAAAGACTGTTTTATTAAGCATTTATTTCACGCCCATATTTAGTGACCTGCAAACGCCAATGATTTTTGCATTTTCCAAAGTCACCGTCATATACCAATCCTCAACTCAATATCTATCGATCCCCATTAGTTGCGTTCAAATTGGTTGATAAACATGGCAGCTGTGGTGGATCAAATATACCTCTAATTTTGTTAGTTTTTGCCCCCTGTTGCCCCCCCCCCCATCAATTTTTTTTTTTTTTTTATTTAAAGAAATGTCGATCGTTTTGAGAGGAATCGAACGCCGTTTGATTTTTAAAAATCGGACGCGTGGATCTCGAGTTCTCCGGGGAAAGGGGGGGATCCCCCTTGCCACTAATAGGGGTAGCCTGTTAGTAATAGGGTTAACCCTCGCCCTGCGGGGGGCCTGGCAGGCCCCCCCCCCCCCCCCCCCCCCGAGGTTTTTCTTGAATAACTTTTTACACGTGCGGCGCATCTTGCTGAAATTTTCGGTAGCTGAGTTTACAACAATTATACGTATGCTGTACATTTTTTTTTAATTGAAATTGGTTAAGTAGTTTGGGAGATAATCATGTTTTGATGACGTCATGTTGGTGGAAAAACGATAAATATTTGAAAAATGGTAGAAAACAGAGTTTTAAAGGAAATTGCCAACGCAATTCACCAAAGATACAAAATTGCATTTTCTTTAAAATGGCAATCTCGGATTTAAAAAAAAAATTGTTTTTGACCCCTAAAATAAAAATAAAAATGGGAAAATCCCCACAAAATCAAATTTTAAAAGCTGTTAGAAAAACCGGAATATATGTGATATAACTGAGTATGGACAATACCATTGCCAAATTAACAATATCTTCATTTTTGACAGAGTGATGGCTCCCTAAGTGTAAGAAACTGATGACGTCATTTTGTATTACTTTTTATTTTTTGACAAGATACGAACAAATAATTACCTTTTCTGTATTTCTGAGCCAAAACTGGTCTAGGAACATGCCTTTTTTATATTTATCAATTTCTAATTTTTAGGTTTTCTGAAGAGCAAAATTGCTGTTCTGGACGTGGTAAATCCGAGGTCATTCACTTGACCTGGAAGGTCACCCGTTGACCTGAAACTTAAAAATCGCATACTGTTATATTCCTCTCATGACAGGCAACATGCTGGTTCTTGCTGCATTGCTCTAAGTTGCTTGGTTTGGAAGTTAACAGGGGGCTGTCAGCCCCCCCCCCCCCCCCCCCCCGTAGGGCGAAGGTGAAAAAAGCTCCCGTAGGGCGAGGGTTAAGTTGTCCTGACTTTGTCCTTGTCCTTGTCTCGAGCTTGTCCGTTACCTAGGCCTGCTGTCCGTCCACCTCCAACGGTGATCCACCTCTGACCAGTGCACCTCTCTGACCCAGAACAGACCCTGACCTCTGACCTTTGACCTGGAGCCGGCTGGCTGACCTCGGGCACATCACCTGCAGGTATTTACCATTTGCATCACCTTATCAACCTAGGTCCTCTCAGATCCCATGCATCTCTCTCACTGCATTGGTAAAACACAGTAGAACGAAATTGATTTTGTTAGGGTGCAAAAAAAAACTGGCGTTTCCGGCGAGAAATGTGCCGATGTAACGTGTCCATAACAGCCCAGTCACAGCCTCTGTGTCACACGTCTGTGTGTCTCTATGTGTCTCTGTGCGTGTCTATGCGTCTATGTGCGTCTCTGTGTGTGTGTCTCTGTGTCTGTGCGTGTCTCAATGTGTCTCTATGTGTCTGTGCGTGTCTATGCGTCTCTGTGCGTCTCTGTGTGTCTCTGTGTGTCTCTGTGCGTGTCTCTATGCGTCTCTGTGCGTCTCTGTGTGTGTGTCTCTGTGTCTCTATGTGTCTGTGCGTGTCTCTATGCGGCTATGTACGTCTCTGTGTGTGTGTCTCTATGTGTCTCAATGTGTATATGTGTCTATATATGTATATATGTGTCTCTGTGCGTGTCTCTATGCGTCTCTGTGTGTCTATGTGTCTCTATGTGTCTCTGTGCGTGTCTCTATGCGTCTCTGTGTGTCTCTATGCCTCTATATGCGTCTCTATGCGTCTCTATGTGTCTCTATGTGTCTATGTATATATGTGTCTCTATGTGTCTCTGTGCGTGTCTCTATGCGTCTCTATGCGTCGCTATGTGTCTCTATGTGTCTCTATGTATATATGTGTCTCTATGTGTCTCTGTGCGTGTCTCTATGTGTATCTGTGCGTGTCTATATGCGTCTCTATGCGTCTCGATGCGTCTCGATGCGTCTCTATGCGTCTCTATGCGTCTCTATGCGTCTCTATGCGTCTCTGTGTGTGTCTATGTGTATCTGTGTCTCTATGTGTCTCTGTGTCTCTATGTGTCTATGTGTCTATGTGTCTATGTGTATCTGTGTGTCTATGCGTCTCTGTGTCTCTGTGTCTCTGTGTGTCTCTATGCGTCTCTATGTGTCTCTATGCGTCTATATGTGTCTATATGCGTCTCTGTGCGTGTCTATATGCGTCTATGTGTGTATATATGCGTCTCTATGCGTCTCTATGCGTCTTTATGCGTCTCTATGCGTCTCTATGTGTCTCTGTGTGTCTCTATGCGTCTATATGTCTCTATGCGTGTCTATGTGTCTCTATGCGTCTCTATGCGTCTCTGTGTGTCTATGTGTCTCTATGTGTCTCTATGCGTGTCTCTATGCGTCTCTATGCGTCTCTATGCGTCTGTATGTGTCTCTATGCGTCTCTATGCGTCTCTATGCGTCTCTATGTGTATGTCAGTAACGGCCTGCCTGTGTGTCTCCGCAGCCTGAACGATTCGTTCGAGTCACAGCTGGCGCAGGAGATGGACGCCCTGGACCACATCCCCGAGGAGTCGATCGGCTGCTCGGGCTGCTCGGGCGGCTCGGGCGGCTCGGTCTGTTGTCCACCCGGCGCCGACCTGCTGTACACGTGGCGGGATCACGTCAGCTGCGAGGACCTGCTGGAGTTCGCCGCAGACAGACCGAACGCCCGCCGCACGCGCGGCCCCGCCCACGGCGCTGAGAGCGACGAGGTCAGCTGGCGGCACCGGGACGCCGGCCGGGGTGGAGGGAGCGGTGACCGCACCGGGACGCCGGCTGGGGTGGAGGGAGCGGTGACCGCACCGGGACGCCGGCTGGGGTGGAGGGAGCGGTGGCGGCACCGGGAAGCCGGCTGGGGTGGAGGGAGCGGTGACCGCACCGGCACGCCGGCTGGGGTGGAGGGAGCGGTGACCGCACCGGGACGCCGGCTGGGGTGGAGGGAGCGGTGGCCGCACTGGGACGCCGGCTGGGGTGGGGGGAGCGGTGACCGCACCGGGACGCCGGCTGGGGTGGAGGGAGCGGTGGCGGCACCGGGAAGCCGGCTGGGGTGGAGGGAGCGGTGACGGCACCGGGACGCCGGCTGGGTGGAGGGAGCGGTGACGGCACCGGGACGCCGGCTGGGTGGAGGAAGCGGTGACGGCACCGGGACGCCGGCTGGGGTGGAGGGAGCGGTGACGGCACCGGGACGCCGGCTGGGGTGGAGGGAGCGGTGACCGCACCGGGACGCCGGCTGGGTGGAGGGAGCGGTGACCGCACCGGGACGCCGGCTGGGTGGAGGGAGCGGTGACGGCACCGGGACGCCGGCTGGGGTGGAGGGAGCGGTGACCGCACCGGGACGCCGACTGGGTGGAGGGGGCGGTGGCGGCACCGGGACGCCGGCCGGGGTGGAGGCTGGAGTGAGCGATGGCTATTGGGCTAGGATGGAGAGAGGAAAATTCGCCTCTTAAATGCTCATATGGGAAATGTAATCCAGAGAGACCACCTTGCTGGAAATTGTTTCATAAATACAAATGTAAAGTGTAAAATTTAATTTAATGTAATTTCCTGCCTGAGCGCCAGTAACGCCAGTCAGCAGATCTGTGGATCAACTGTATTCGGGATGTGTATTCTTAGGACGTGTGTCGGTGCTGACCACCGTACCAGTCGTGTCCCTGTTGGTGCGTGCTGAGCCGTGTGAGTTGGTCTGTGCTGAGCCGTGTGAGTTGGTCTGTGCTGAGCTGTGTGAGTTGGTCTGTGTGAGTTGGTCTGTGCTGAGCTGTGTGAGTTGGTCTGTGCTGAGCCGTGTGTGTTGGTCTGTGCTGAGCCGTGTGAGTTGGTCTGTGCTGAGCTGTGTGAGTTGGTCTGTGTGAGTTGGTCTGTGCTGAGCCGTGTGAGTTGGTCTGTGCCGAGCCGTGTGAGTTGGTCTGTGCTGAGCCGTGTGAGTTGGTCTGTGCTGAGCCGTGTGAGTTGGTCTGTGCTGAGCCGTGTGAGTTGGTCTGTGCTGAGCTGTGTGAGTTGGTCTGTGCTGAGCTGTGTGAGTTGGTCTGTGCTGAGCCGTGTGAGTTGGTCTGTGATGAGCCATGTGAGTTGGTCTGTGCTGAGCCGTGTGAGTTGGTCTGTGCTGAGCCGTGTGAGTTGGTCTGTGCTGAGCCGTGAGAGTTGGTCTGTGCTGAGCTGTGTGAGTTGATCTGTGCTGAGCCGTGTGAGTTGGTCTGTGCTGAGCTGTGTGAGTTGGTCTGTGCTGAGCTGTGTGAGTTGGTCTGTGCTGAGCCGTGTGAGTTGGTCTGTGCTGAGCTGTGTGAGTTAGTCTGTGCTGAGCCGTGTGAGTTGGTCTGTGCTGAGCCGTGTGAGTTGGTCTGTGCTGAGCTGTGTGAGTTGGTCTGTGCTGAGCTGTGTGAGTTGGTGCGTGCTGAGTTGTGTTGCTGAGCCGTGTGAGTTTATCTGTGCTGAGCCGTGTGAGTTGGTCTGTGCTGAGCTGTGTGAGTTGGTCTGTGCTGAGCCGTGTGAGTTGGTGCGTGCTGAGCTGTGTGAGTTGGTCTGTGCTGAGCCGTGTGAGTTGTGCTGTGCTGAGCTGTGTGAGTTGGTCTGTGCTGAACTGTGTTGTTGAGCCGTGTGAGTTGGTGCGTGCTGAGCCGTGTTGCTGAGCCGTGTGAGCCGCTGAGCCGTGTGAGTCTGTGCTGAGCCGTGTCTGAATGTGTGTGGGCGGCAGGTCCGGATCATGCTGAAGGTGCTCGGCACGGGAGCCACCTCTGAGACATGTCTGCTGGCTCTGAACGAGGCCGGCTGGGACGTACACCGCGCCATCAAACTGTGCCAGGTCACCCGGGCACTCGGAAAACAGGTGGGTACACAGTCCTATACAGGTGGGTACACAGTCCTATACAGGTGGGTACACAGTCCTATACAGGTGGGTACACAGTCCTATACAGGTGGGTACACAGTCCTATACAGGTGGTACAGCCCTATACAGGTGGGTACACAGTCCTATACAGGTGGTGCAGCCCTATACAGGTGGGTACACAGCCCTATACAGGTGGGTACACATTCCTATACAGGTGGGTACACAGCCCTATACAGGTGGGTACACAGTCCTATACAGGTGGGTACACAGTCCTATACAGGTGGGTACACAGTCCTATACAGGTGGGTACACAGTCCTATACAGGTGGGTACACAGTCCTATACAGGTGGGTACACAGTCCTATACAGGTGGGTACACAGTCCTATACAGGTGGGTACACAGTCCTATACAGGTGGGTACACAGTCCTATACAGGTGGGTACACAGTCCTATACAGGTGGGTACACAGTCCTATACAGGTGGGTACACAGTCCTATACAGGTGGGTACACAGTCCTATACAGGTGGGTACACAGCCCTATACAGGTGGGTACACAGTCCTATACAGGTGGGCACACAGTCCTATACAGGTGGTACAGTCCTATACAGGTGGGTACACAGTCATATACAGGTGGGTACACAGTCCTATACAGGTGGGTACACAGTCCTATACAGGTGGGTACACAGTCCTATACAGGTGGGTAGACAGTCCTATACAGGTCGGTACACAGCCCTATACAGGTGGGTACACAGTCCTATACAGGTGGGTACACAGCCCTATACGGGTGGGTACACAGCCATATACAGGTGGGTACACAGCCCTATACAGGTGGGTACACAGCCCTATACAGGTGGGTACACAGCCCTATACAGGTGGGAACACAGCCCTATACAGGTGGGTACACAGTCCTATACAGGTGGGTACACAGTCCTATACAGGTGGGTACACAATCCTATACAGGTGGGTACACAGTCCTATACAGGTGGGTACACAGTCCTATACAGGTGGGTACACAGTCCTATACAGGTGGTACAGCCCTATACAGGTGGGTACACAGTCCTATACAGGTGGGTACACAGTCATATACAGGTGGGCACAGTCCTATACAGGTGGGTACACAGTCCTATACAGGTGGGTACACAGTCCTATACAGGTGGGTACACAGTCCTATACAGGTGGTACAGCCCTATACAGGTGGGTACACAGTCCTATACAGGTGGGTACACAGTCCTATACAGGTGGGCACACAGTCCTATACAGGTGGGCACACAGTCCTATACAGGTGGGTACACAGTCCTATACAGGTGGGTACACAGTCCTATACAGGTGGGTACACAGTCCTATACAGGTGGGTACACAGTCCTATACAGGTGGGTACACAGTCCTATACAGGTGGGTACACAGTCCTATACAGGTGGGTACACAGTCCTATACAGGTGGGTACACAGCCCTATACAGGTGGATACACAGTCATATACAGGTGGTACAGTCCTATACAGGTGGGCACACAGTCCTATACAGGTGTGTACACAGTCCTATACAGGTGGTACACCGTCCTATACAGGTGGGTACACAGTCCTATACAGGTGGGTACACAGTCCTATACAGGTGGGTACACAGTCCTATGCAGGTGGGTACACAGCCCTATACAGGTGGGTACACAGCCCTATACAGGTGAGTACACCGTCCTATACAGGTGGGTACACAGTCCTATACAGGTGGGTACACAGTCCTATACAGGTGGGTACACAGTCCTAAACAGGTGGGTACACAGTCCTATACAGATGGTACACAGTCCTATACAGGTGGGTACACAGTCCTATACAGGTGGGTACACAGTCCTATACAGGTGGGTACACAGTCCTATACAGGTGAGTACACAGTCCTATACAGGTGGGTACACAGTCCTATACAGGTGGGTACACAGTCCTATACAGGTGGTACACAGTCCTATACAGGTGGGTACACAGTCCTATACAGGTGGGTACACAGTCCTATACAGGTGGGTACACAGTCCTATACAGGTGAGTACACAGTCCTATACAGGTGGGTACACAGTCCTATACAGGTGGGTACACAGTCCTATACAGGTGGGTACACAGCCCTATACAGGTGGGTACACAGTCCTATACAGGTGGGTACACAGCCCTATACAGGTGGGTACATAGTCATATGCAGGTGGGTACACAGCCCTATACAGGTGGGTACACAGTCCTATACAGGTGGGTACACAGTCCTATACAGGTGGTACAGTCCTATACAGGTGGTACAGCCCTATACAGGTGGGTACACAGTCCTATACAGGTGGTACAGCCCTATACAGGTGGGTACACAGCCCTGTACAGGTGGGTACACAGCCCTATACAGGTGGGTACACAGTCCTATATAGGTGGGTACACAGTCATGTACAGGTGGGTACACAGTCCTATACAGGTGGGTACACAGTCCTATACAGGTGGGTACACAGTCCTATACAGGTGGGTACACAGTCCTATACAGGTGGGTACACAGTCCTATACAGGTGGTACAGCCCTATACAGGTGGGTACACAGTCCTATACAAGTGGTACAGCCCTATACAGGTGGGTACACAGCCCTATACAGGTGGGTACACATTCCTATACAGGTGGGTACACATCCCTATACAGGTGGGTACACAGTCCTATACAGGTGGGTACACAGTCCTATACAGGTGGGTACACAGTCCTATACAGGTGGGTACACAGTCCTATACAGGTGGGTACACAGTCCTATACAGGTGGGTACACAGTCCTATACAGGTGGGTACACAGTCCTATACAGGTGGGTACACAGTCCTATACAGGTGGGTACACAGTCCTATACAGGTGGGTACACAGTCCTATACAGGTGGGTACACAGTCCTATACAGGTGGGTACACAGTCCTATACAGGTGGGTACACAGTCCTATACAGGTGGGTACACAGCCCTATACAGGTGGGTACACAGTCCTATACAGGTGGGTACACAGTCCTATACAGGTGGTACAGTCCTATACAGGTGGTACAGTCCTATACAGGTGGTACAGTCCTATACAGGTGGGTACACAGTCATATACAGGTGGGTACACAGTCCTATACAGGTGGGTACACAGTCCTATACAGGTGGGTACACAGTCCTATACAGGTGGGTACACAGTCCTATACAGGTCGGTACACAGCCCTATACAGGTGGGTACACAGTCCTATACAGGTGGGTACACATCCCTATACAGGTGGGAACACAGCCCTATACAGGTGGGTACACAGTCCTATACAGGTGGGTACACAGTCCTTTACAGGCGGGTACACAGTCCTATACAGGTGGGTACACAGTCCTATACAGGTGGGTACACAGTCCTATACAGGTGGGTACACAGTCCTATACAGGTGGTACAGCCCTATACAGGTGGGTACACAGTCCTATACAGGTGGGTACACAGTCCTATACAGGTGGGTACACAGTCCTATACAGGTAGGCACACAGTCCTATACAGGTGGGTACACAGTCCTATACAGGTGGGTACACAGTCCTATACAGGTGGTACAGCCCTATACAGGTGGGTACACAGTCCTATACAGGTGGGTACACAGTCCTATACAGGTGGGCACACAGTCCTATACAGGTGGGTACACAGTCCTATACAGGTGGGTACACAGTCCTATACAGGTGGGTACACAGTCCTATACAGGTGGGTACACAGTCCTATACAGGTGGGTACACAGTCCTATACAGGTGGGTACACAGTCCTATACAGGTGGGTACACAGCCCTATACAGGTGGATACACAGTCATATACAGGTGGTACAGTCCTATACAGGTGGTACAGTCCTATACAGGTGGGCACACAGTCCTATACAGGTGTGTACACAGTCCTATACAGGTGGTACAGCCCTATACAGGTGGGTACACAGTCCTATACAGGTGGGTACACAGTCATATACAGGTGGGTGCACAGTCCTATACAGGTGGGTACACAGTCATATACAGGTGGGCACACATTCCTATACAGGTCGGTACACAGTCCTATACAGGTGGGTACACAGTCCTATACAGGTGGGTACACAGTCCTATACAGGTGGGTACACAGTCCTATACAGGTGGGTACACAGTCCTATACAGGTGGTACAGCCCTATACAGGTGGGTACACCTGTATAGGGCTGTACCACCTACAGCCCTATACAGGTGGGTACAGTCCTATACACACAGTACACAGCCATATACAGGTGGGTACACAGCCCTATACAGGTGGGTACACAGTCCTATACAGGTGGTACAGCCCTATACAGGTGGGTACACAGCCCTATACAGGTGAGTACACAGTCCTATACAGGTGGGTACACAGTCCTGTACAGGTGGGTACACAGTCCTATACAGGTGGGTACACAGTCCTATACAAGTGGGTACACAGTCCTATACAGGTGGGTACACAGTCCTATACAGGTGGGTACACAGTCCTATACAGGTGGGTACACAGTCCTATACAGGTGGGTACACAGTCCTATACAGGTGGGTACATAGTCCTATACAGGTGGGTACACAGTCCTATACAGGTGGGTACACAGTCCTATACAGGTGGGTACACAGTACTATACAGGTGGGTACACAGTCCTATACAGGTGGGTACACAGCCCTATACAGGTGGGTATACAGTCCTATACAGGTGGGTACACAGTCCTATACAGGTGGTACAGTCCTATACAGGTGGGTACACAGTCCTATACAGGTGGGTACACAGTCCTATACAGGTGGATACACAGTCCTATACAGGTGGGTACACAGTCCTATACAGGTGGGTACACAGTCTTATACAGGTCGGTACACAGCCCTATACAGGTGGGTACACAGTCCTATACAGGTGGGTACACAGCCCTATACAGGTGGGTACACAGCCATATACAGGTGGGTACACAGCCCTATACAGGTGGGTACACAGCCCTATACAGGTGGGTACACAGCCCTATACAGGTGGGAACACAGCCCTATACAGGTGGGTACACAGTCCTATACAGGTGGGTACACAGTCCTATACAGGTGGGTACACAGTCCTATACAGGTGGGTACACAGTCCTATACAGGTGGGTACACAGTCCTATACAGGTGGGTACACAGTCCTATACAGGTGGTACAGCCCTATACAGGTGGGTACACAGTCCTATACAGGTGGGTACACAGTCCTATACAGATGGTACAGCCCTATACAGGTGGGTACACAGTCCTATACAGGTGGGTACACAGTCCTATACAGGTGGGCACACAGTCCTATACAGGTGGGTACACAGTCATATACAGGTGGGTACACAGTCCTATACAGGTGGGTACACAGTCCTATACAGGTGGGTACACTGTTTTATACAGGTGGGTACACAGTCCTATACAGGTGGTACAGCCCTATACAGGTGGGTACACAGTCCTATACAGGTGGTACAGCCCTATACAGGTGGGTACACAGCCCTATACAGGTGGGTACACATTCCTATACAGGTGGGTACACAGCCCTATACAGGTGGGTACACAGTCCTATACAGGTGGGTACACAGTCCTATACAGGTGGGTACACAGTCCTATACAGGTGGGTACACAGTCCTATACAGGTGGGTACACAGTCCTATACAGGTGGGTACACAGTCCTATACAGGTGGGTACACAGTCCTATACAGGTGGGTACACAGTCCTATACAGGTGGGTACACAGTCCTATACAGGTGGGTACACAGTCCTATACAGGTGGGTACACAGTCCTATACAGGTGGGTACACAGTCCTATACAGGTGGGTACACAGTCCTATACAGGTGGGTACACAGTCCTATACAGGTGGGTACACAGCCCTATACAGGTGGGTACACAGTCCTATACAGGTGGGTACACAGTCCTATACAGGTGGTACAGTCCTATACAGGTGGGTACACAGTCATATACAGGTGGGTACACAGTCCTATACAGGTGGGTACACAGTCCTATACAGGTGGGTACACAGTCCTATACAGGTGGGTACACAGTCCTATACAGGTGGGTACACAGTCCTATACAGGTCGGTACACAGCCCTATACAGGTGGGTACACAGTCCTATACAGGTGGGTACACATCCCTATACAGGTGGGTACACAGCCCTATACAGGTGGGTACACAGCCATATACAGGTGGGTACACAGCCCTATACAGGTGGGTACACAGCCCTATACAGGTGGGTACACAGCCCTATACAGGTGGGAACACAGCCCTATACAGGTGGGTACACAGTCCTATACAGGTGGGTACACAGTCCTATACAGGTGGGTACACAGTCCTATACAGGTGGGTACACAGTCCTATACAGGTGGGTACACAGTCCTATACAGGTGGGTACACAGTCCTATACAGGTGGGTACACAGTCCTATACAGGTGGGTACACAGTCCTATACAGGTGGGTACACAGCCCTATACAGGTGGATACACAGTCATATACAGGTGGTACAGTCCTATACAGGTGGTACAGTCCTATACAGGTGGGCACACTGTCCTATACAGGTGTGTACACAGTCCTATACAGGTCGTACAGCCCTATACAGGTGGGTACACAGTCCTATACAGGTGGGTACACAGTCATATACAGGTGGGTACACAGTCATATACAGGTGGGTACACAGTCCTATACAGGTGGGTACACAGTCATATACAGGTGGGCACACAGTCCTATACAGGTGGGTACACAGTCCTATACAGGTGGGTACACAGTCCTATACAGCTGGGTACACAGTCCTATACAGGTGGGTACACAGTCCTATACAGGTGGTACAGCCCTATACAGGTGGGTACACAGTCCTATACAGGTGGGTACACAGTCCTATACAGGTGGGTACACACTCCTATACAGGTGGGTACACAGCCCTATACAGGTGGGTACACAGTCCTATACAGGTGGTACAGTCCTATACAGGTGGGTACACAGTCCTATACAGGTGGGTACACAGTCCTATACAGGTGGGTACACAGCCCTATACAGGTGGGTACACAGTCCTATACAGGTGGGTACACAGTCCTATACAGGTGTGTACACAGTCCTATACAGGTGGTACAGCCCTATACAGGTGGGTACACAGTCCTATACAGGTGGGTACACAGTCCTATACAGGTGGGTACACAGCCCTATACAGGTTGGTACACAGTCCTATACAGGTGGTACAGTCCTATACAGGTGGGTACACAGTCCTATACAGGTGGGTATACAGTCCTATACAGGTGGGTACACAGTCCTATACAGGTGGGTACACAGCCCTATACAGGTGGGTACACAGTCCTATACAGGTGGTACAGTCCTATACAGGTGGGTACACAGTCCTATACAGGTGGGTATACAGTCCTATACAGGTGGGTACACAGTCCTATACAGGTGGGTACACAGTCCTATACAGGTGGGCACACAGTCCTATACAGGTATGTACACAGTCCTATACAGGTGGTACAGCCCTATACAGGTGGGTACACAGTCCTATACAGGTGGGTACACAGTCATATACAGGTGGGTACACAGTCATATACAGGTGGGTACACAGTCATATACAGGTGGGTACACAGTCATATACAGGTGGGCACACAGTCCTATACAGGTGGGCACACAGTCCTATGCAGGTGGGTACACAGTCCTATACAGGTGGGTACACAGTCCTATACAGGTGGTACAGCCCTATACAGGTGGGTACACAGTCCTATACAGGTGGGTACACAGTCCTATACAGGTGGGTACACAGTCCTATACAGGTGGGTACACATCCCTATACAGGTGGGTACACAGTCCTATACAGGTGGTACAGTCCTATACAGGTGGGTACACAGTCCTATACAGGTGGGTATACAGTCCTATACAGGTGGGTACACAGTCCTATACAGGTGGGCACACAGTCCTATACAGGTGTGTACACAGTCCTATACAGGTGGTACAGCCCTATACAGGTGGGTACACAGTCCTATACAGGTGGGTACACAGTCCTATACAGGTGGGTACACAGTCCTATACAGGTGGGTACACAGTCCTATACAGGTGGGTTCACAGTCCTATACAGGTGGGTATACAGTCATATACAGGAGGGCACACATTCCTATACAGGTGGGTACACAGTCCTATACAGGTGGGTACACAGTCCTATACAGGTGGGTACACAGTCCTATACAGGTGGGTACACAGTCCTATACAGGTGGGTACACAGTCCTATACAGGTGGTACAGCCCTATACAGGTGGGTACACAGTCCTATACAGGTGGGTACACAGTCCTATACAGGTGGGTACACAGTCCTATACAGGTGGGCACACAGTCCTATACAGGTGGGCACACAGTCCTATACAGGTGTTTACACAGCCCTATACAGATGGTACAGTCCTATACAGGTGGGTACACAGCCCTATACAGGTGGTACAGTCCTATACAGGTGGGTACACAATCATATACAGGTGGTACAGTCCTATACAGGTGGGAACACACTACACAGTCATATACAGGTGGTACAGTCCTATACAGGTGGGTACACACTACACAGTCCTATACAGGTGGGTACACAGTCCTATACAGGTGGTACAGTCCTATACAGGTGGGTACACAGTCCTATACAGGTGGGTACACAGTCCTATACAGATGGGTACACAGTCCTATACAGGTGGTACAGTCCTATACAGGTGGTACAGCCCTATACAGGTGGGTACACAGTCCTATACAGGTGGGTACACAGTCCTATACAGGTGGGTACACAGTCCTATACAGGTGGGTACACAGTCCTATACAGGTGGGAACACAGTCCTATACAGGTGGGTACACAGTCCTATACGGGTGGGTACACAGTCCTATACAGGTGGGTACACAGTCCTATACAGGTGGGTACACAGTCCTATACAGGTGGGTACACAGTCCTATACAGGTGGGTACACAGCCCTATACAGGTGGATACACAGTCATATACAGGTGGTACAGTCCTATACAGGTGGTACAGTCCTATACAGGTGGGCACACAGTCCTATACAGGTGTGTACACAGTCCTATACAGGTGGTACAGCCCTATACAGGTGGGTACACAGTCCTATACAGGTGGGTACACAGTCATATACAGGTGGGTACACACTACACAGTCCTATACAGGTGGGTACACAGTCCTATACAGGTGGGTACACAGTCCTATACAGGTGGTACAATCCTATACAAGTGGTACAATCCTATACAGGTGGCTACACAGCCATATACAGGTGGCTACACAGCCCTATACAGGTGGCTACACAGCCCTATACAGGTGGATACACAGTCCTATACAGGTGGGTACACAGTCCTATACAGGTGGGTGCACAGTCCTATACAGGTGGGTACACAGTCCTATACAGGTAGTACAGTCCTATACAGGTGGGTACACAGTCCTATACAGGTGGGTACACAGCCCTATACAGGTGGGTACACAGTCCTATACAGGTGGGTACACAGTCCTATACAGGTGGGTACACAGTCCTATACAGGTGGGTACATAACCCTATACAGGTGGTACAGTCCTATACAGGTGGGTACACAGTCCTATACAGGTGGGTACACAGTCCTATACAGGTGGGTGCACAGCCCTATACAGGTGGTACAGTCCTATACAGGTGGGTACACAGTCCTATACAGGTGGGTACACAGTCCTATACAGGTGGGTACACAGCCCTATACAGGTGGGTACACAGTCCTATACAGGTGGGTACACAGTCCTATACAGGTGGGTACACAGCCCTATACAGGTGGTACAGTCCTATACAGGTGGGTACACACTACACAGTCCTATACAGGTGGGTACACACTACACAGTCCTATACAGGTGGGTACACAGTCCTATACAGGTGGGTACACAGTCCTATACAGGTGGGTACACAGTCCTATACAGGTGGGTACACAGCCCTATACAGGTGGTACAGTCCTATACAGGTAGGTACACAGTCCTATACAGGTGGGTACACAGTCCTATACAGGTGGGTACACAGCCCTATACAGGAGGTACAGTCCTATACAGGTGGGTACACAGTCCTATACAGGTGGGTACACAGTCCTATACAGGTGGGTACACAGCCCTATACAGGTGGGTACACAGTCCTATACAGGTGGGTACACACTCCTATACAGGTGGTACAGTCCTATGCAGGTGGGTACACACTACACAGTCCTATACAGGTGGGTACACAGTCCTATACAGGTGGGTACACAGTCCTATACAGGTGGGTACACAGTCCTATACAGGTGGGTACACAGTCCTATACAGGTGGGTACACAGTCCTATACAGGTGGGTACACAGTCTTTATACAGGTGGGTACACAGTCCTATACAGGTGGGTGCACAGCCCTATACAGGTGGGTACACAGTCCTATACAGGTGGGCACACAGTCCTATACAGGTGGTTGCACAGTCCTATACAGGTGGGTACACAGTCCTATACAGGTGGGTACACAGTCCTATACAGGTTGGTACACAGCCCTATACAGGTGGGTACACAGCCCTATACAGGTGGGTACACAGTCCTATACAGGTGGGTACACAGCCCTATACAGGTGGGAACACAGTCCTATACAGGTGGGTACACAGTCCTATACAGGTGGGTACACAGTCCTATACAGGTGGGTACACAGCCCTATACAGGTGGGTACACAGTCCTATACAGGTGGGTACACAGTTCTATACAGGTGGGTGCACAGTCCTATACAGGTGGTACAGTCCTATACAGGTGGGTACACAGTCCTATACAGGTGGGTACACAGCCCTATACAGGTGGGTACACAGTCCTATACAGGTGGGTACACAGTCCTATACAGGTGGGCACACAGTCCTATACAGGTGGTACAATCCTATACAGGTGGTACAATCCTATACAGGTGGCTACACAGCCCTATACAGGTGGGTACACAGTCCTATACAGGTGGGTACACAGTCCTATACAGGTGGATGCACAGTCCTATACAGGTGAGTAGACAGTCCTATACAGGTGGTACAGTCCTATACAGGTGAGTACACAGTCCTATACAGGTGGGTACACAGTCCTATACAGGTGGGTACACAGTCCTATACAGGTGAGTACACAGCCCTATACACAGTCATATACAGGTGGTACAGTCCTATACAGGTGGTACAGTCCCATACAGGTGGGCACACAGTCCTATACAGGTGTGTACACAGTCCTATACAGGTGGTACAGCCCTATACAGGTGGGTACACAGTCCTATACAGGTGGGTACACAGTCATATACATGTGGGTACACAGTCCTATACAGGTGGGTACACAGTCATATACAGGTGGGCACACAGTCCTATACAGGTGGGCACACAGTCCTATACAGGTGGGTACACAGTCCTATACAGGTGGGTACACAGTCCTATACAGGTGGGTACACAGTCCTATACAGGTGGGTACACAGTCCTATACAGGTGGTACAGCCCTATACAGGTGGGTACACAGTCTTATACAGGTGGGTACACAGTCCTATACAGGTGGGTACACACTCCTATACAGGTGGGTACACAGCCCTATACAGGTGGGTATGCAGTCCTATCCAGGTGGTACAGTCCTATACAGGTGGGTACACAGTCCTATACAGGTGGGTACACATTCCTATACAGGTGGGTACACACTCCTATACAGGTGGGTACACAGTCCTATACAGGTGGGTACACAGTCCTATACAGGTGTGTACACAGTCCTATACAGGTGGTACAGCCCTATACAGGTGGGTACACAGTCCTATACAGGTGGGTACACAGTCCTATACAGGTGGGTACACAGCCCTATACAGGTGGGTACACAGTCCTATACAGGTGGGTACACAGTCATATACAGGTGGGCACATAGTCCTATACAGGTGGGCACACAGTCCTATACAGGTGGGTACACTACACACTACACAGTCCTATACAGGTGGGTACACAGTCCTATACAGGTGGTACAGCCCTATACAGGTGGGTACACAGTCCTATACAGGTGGGTACACAGTCCTATACAGGTGGGTACACAGTCCTATACAGGTGGGTACACAGTCCTATACAGGTGGGTACACAGCCCTATACAGGTGGGTACACAGTCCTATACAGGTGGTACAGTCCTATACAGGTGGGTACACAGTCCTATACAGGTGGGTGCACAGTCCTATACAGGTGGGTACACAGCCCTATACAGGTGGGTACACAGTCCTATACAGGTGGGTACACAGTCCTATACAGGTGGATATACAGTCATATACAGGTATGTACACAGTCCTATACAGGTGGGTACACAGTCATATACAGGTGGGCACACAGTCCTATACAGGTGGGTACACAGTCCTATACAGGTGGGTACACAGTCCTATACAGGTGGGTACACAGCCCTATACAGGTGGGTACACAGTCCTATACAGGTGGTACAGTCCTATACAGGTGGGTACACAGTCCTATACAGGTGGGTATACAGTCCTATACAGGTGGGTACACAGTCATATACAGGTGGGTACACAGTCCTATGCAGGTGGGTACACAGTCCTTTACAGGTGGGCACACAGTCCCATACAGGTGGGCACACAGTCCTATACAGGTGTGTACACAGTCCTATACAGGTGGTACAGCCCTATACAGGTGGGTACACAGTCCTATACAGGTGGATACACAGTCCTATACAGGTGGGTACACAGTCCTATACAGGTGGGTACACAGTCATATACAGGTGGGCACACATTCCTATACAGGTGGGTACACAGTCCTATACAGGTCGGTACACAGTCCTATACAGGTGGGTACACAGTCCTATACAGGTGGGTACACAGTCCTATACAGGTGGTACAGCCCTATACAGGTGGGTACACAGTCTTATACAGGTGGGTACACAGTCTTATACAGGTGGGTACACAGTCCTATACAGGTGGGTACACAGTCCTATACAGGTGGGTACACAGTCCTATACAGGTGGGTACACAGTCCTATACAGGTGGGCACACAGTCCTATACAGGTGGGTACACAGTCCTATACAGGTGGGTACACAGTCCTATACAGCTGGGTACACAGTCCTATACAGGTGGGTACACAGTCCTATACAGGTGGTACAGCCCTATACAGGTGGGTACACAGTCCTATACAGGTGGGTACACAGTCCTATACAGGTGGGTACACACTCCTATACAGGTGGGTACACAGCCCTATACAGGTGGGTACACAGTCCTATACAGGTGGTACAGTCCTATACAGGTGGGTACACAGTCCTATACAGGTGGGTACACAGTCCTATACAGGTGGGTACACAGCCCTATACAGGTGGGTACACAGTCCTATACAGGTGGGTACACAGTCCTATACAGGTGTGTACACAGTCCTATACAGGTGGTACAGCCCTATACAGGTGGGTACACAGTCCTATACAGGTGGGTACACAGTCCTATACAGGTGGGTACACAGCCCTATACAGGTTGGTACACAGTCCTATACAGGTGGTACAGTCCTATACAGGTGGGTACACAGTCCTATACAGGTGGGTATACAGTCCTATACAGGTGGGTACACAGTCCTATACAGGTGGGTACACAGCCCTATACAGGTGGGTACACAGTCCTATACAGGTGGTACAGTCCTATACAGGTGGGTACACAGTCCTATACAGGTGGGTATACAGTCCTATACAGGTGGGTACACAGTCCTATACAGGTGGGTACACAGTCCTATACAGGTGGGCACACAGTCCTATACAGGTATGTACACAGTCCTATACAGGTGGTACAGCCCTATACAGGTGGGTACACAGTCCTATACAGGTGGGTACACAGTCATATACAGGTGGGTACACAGTCATATACAGGTGGGTACACAGTCATATACAGGTGGGTACACAGTCATATACAGGTGGGCACACAGTCCTATACAGGTGGGCACACAGTCCTATACAGGTGGGTACACAGTCCTATACAGGTGGGTACACAGTCCTATACAGGTGGTACAGCCCTATACAGGTGGGTACACAGTCCTATACAGGTGGGTACACAGTCCTATACAGGTGGGTACACAGTCCTATACAGGTGGGTACACAGTCCTATACAGGTGGGTACACATCCCTATACAGGTGGGTACACAGTCCTATACAGGTGGTACAGTCCTATACAGGTGGGTACACAGTCCTATACAGGTGGGTATACAGTCCTATACAGGTGGGTACACAGTCCTATACAGGTGGGTACACAGTCCTATACAGGTGGGCACACAGTCCTATACAGGTGGGCACACAGTCCTATACAGGTGTGTACACAGTCCTATACAGGTGGTACAGCCCTATACAGGTGGGTACACAGTCCTATACAGGTGGGTACACAGTCCTATACAGGTGGGTACACAGTCCTATACAGGTGGGTACACAGTCCTATACAGGTGGGTACACAGTCCTATACAGGTGGGTATACAGTCATATACAGGAGGGCACACATTCCTATACAGGTGGGTACACAGTCCTATACAGGTGGGTACACAGTCCTATACAGGTGGGTACACAGTCCTATACAGGTGGGTACACAGTCCTATACAGGTGGGTACACAGTCCTATACAGGTGGTACAGCCCTATACAGGTGGGTACACAGTCCTATACAGGTGGGTACACAGTCCTATACAGGTGGGTACACAGTCCTATACAGGTGGGCACACAGTCCTATACAGGTGGGCACACAGTCCTATACAGGTGTTTACACAGCCCTATACAGATGGTACAGTCCTATACAGGTGGGTACACAGCCCTATACAGGTGGGTACACAGTCCTATACAGGTGGTACAGTCCTATACAGGTGGGTACACAGTCCTATACAGGTGGGTATACAGTCCTATACAGGTGGGTACACAGTCATATACAGGTGGGTACACAGTCCTATGCAGGTGGGTACACAGTCCTTTACAGGTGGGCACACAGTCCCATACAGGTGGGCACACAGTCCTATACAGGTGTGTACACAGTCCTATACAGGTGGTACAGCCCTATACAGGTGGGTACACAGTCCTATACAGGTGGATACACAGTCCTATACAGGTGGGTACACAGTCCTATACAGGTGGGTACACAGTCATATACAGGTGGGCACACATTCCTATACAGGTGGGTACACAGTCCTATACAGGTCGGTACACAGTCCTATACAGGTGGGTACACAGTCCTATACAGGTGGGTACACAGTCCTATACAGGTGGTACAGCCCTATACAGGTGGGTACACAGTCTTATACAGGTGGGTACACAGTCTTATACAGGTGGGTACACAGTCCTATACAGGTGGGTACACAGTCCTATACAGGTGGGTACACAGTCCTATACAGGTGGGTACACAGTCCTATACAGGTGGGCACACAGTCCTATACAGGTGGGTACACAGTCCTATACAGGTGGGTACACAGTCCTATACAGCTGGGTACACAGTCCTATACAGGTGGGTACACAGTCCTATACAGGTGGTACAGCCCTATACAGGTGGGTACACAGTCCTATACAGGTGGGTACACAGTCCTATACAGGTGGGTACACAGTCCTATACAGGTGGGTACACACTCCTATACAGGTGGGTACACAGCCCTATACAGGTGGGTACACAGTCCTATACAGGTGGTACAGTCCTATACAGGTGGGTACACAGTCCTATACAGGTGGGTACACAGTCCTATACAGGTGGGTACACAGCCCTATACAGGTGGGTACACAGTCCTATACAGGTGGGTACACAGTCCTATACAGGTGTGTACACAGTCCTATACAGGTGGTACAGCCCTATACAGGTGGGTACACAGTCCTATACAGGTGGGTACACAGTCCTATACAGGTGGGTACACAGCCCTATACAGGTTGGTACACAGTCCTATACAGGTGGTACAGTCCTATACAGGTGGGTACACAGTCCTATACAGGTGGGTATACAGTCCTATACAGGTGGGTACACAGTCCTATACAGGTGGGTACACAGCCCTATACAGGTGGGTACACAGTCCTATACAGGTGGTACAGTCCTATACAGGTGGGTACACAGTCCTATACAGGTGGGTATACAGTCCTATACAGGTGGGTACACAGTCCTATACAGGTGGGTACACAGTCCTATACAGGTGGGCACACAGTCCTATACAGGTATGTACACAGTCCTATACAGGTGGTACAGCCCTATACAGGTGGGTACACAGTCCTATACAGGTGGGTACACAGTCATATACAGGTGGGTACACAGTCATATACAGGTGGGTACACAGTCATATACAGGTGGGTACACAGTCATATACAGGTGGGCACACAGTCCTATACAGGTGGGCACACAGTCCTATAC
Organism: Chirona hameri; assembly: GCA_036785665.1. Lineage (NCBI taxonomy): Eukaryota > Metazoa > Arthropoda > Thecostraca > Balanomorpha > Balanidae > Chirona > Chirona hameri. The sequence continues at coordinate 61,371 of JAXIVJ010000343.1, read as the reverse complement.
AGGTGGGTACACAGTCCTATACAGGTGGGTACACAGTCCTATACAGGTGGTACAGCCCTATACAGGTGGGTACACAGTCTTATACAGGTGGGTACACAGTCCTATACAGGTGGGTACACAGTCCTATACAGGTGGGTACACAGTCCTATACAGGTGGGTACACATCCCTATACAGGTGGGTACACAGTCCTATACAGGTGGTACAGTCCTATACAGGTGGGTACACAGTCCTATACAGGTGGGTATACAGTCCTATACAGGTGGGTACACAGTCCTATACAGGTGGGTACACAGTCCTATACAGGTGGGCACACAGTCCTATACAGGTGGGCACACAGTCCTATACAGGTGTGTACACAGTCCTATACAGGTGGTACAGCCCTATACAGGTGGGTACACAGTCCTATACAGGTGGGTACACAGTCCTATACAGGTGGGTACACAGTCCTATACAGGTGGGTACACAGTCCTATACAGGTGGGTACACAGTCCTATACAGGTGGGTATACAGTCATATACAGGAGGGCACACATTCCTATACAGGTGGGTACACAGTCCTATACAGGTGGGTACACAGTCCTATACAGGTGGGTACACAGTCCTATACAGGTGGGTACACAGTCCTATACAGGTGGGTACACAGTCCTATACAGGTGGTACAGCCCTATACAGGTGGGTACACAGTCCTATACAGGTGGGTACACAGTCCTATACAGGTGGGTACACAGTCCTATACAGGTGGGCACACAGTCCTATACAGGTGGGCACACAGTCCTATACAGGTGTTTACACAGCCCTATACAGATGGTACAGTCCTATACAGGTGGGTACACAGCCCTATACAGGTGGTACAGTCCTATACAGGTGGGTACACAATCATATACAGGTGGTACAGTCCTATACAGGTGGGAACACACTACACAGTCATATACAGGTGGTACAGTCCTATACAGGTGGGTACACACTACACAGTCCTATACAGGTGGGTACACAGTCCTATACAGGTGGTACAGTCCTATACAGGTGGGTACACAGTCCTATACAGGTGGGTACACAGTCCTATACAGATGGGTACACAGTCCTATACAGGTGGTACAGTCCTATACAGGTGGTACAGCCCTATACAGGTGGGTACACAGTCCTATACAGGTGGGTACACAGTCCTATACAGGTGGGTACACAGTCCTATACAGGTGGGAACACAGTCCTATACAGGTGGGTACACAGTCCTATACAGGTGGGTACACAGTCCTATACAGGTGGGTACACAGTCCTATACAGGTGGGTACACAGTCCTATACAGGTGGGTACACAGTCCTATACAGGTGGGTACACAGCCCTATACAGGTGGATACACAGTCATATACAGGTGGTACAGTCCTATACAGGTGGTACAGTCCTATACAGGTGGGCACACAGTCCTATACAGGTGTGTACACAGTCCTATACAGGTGGTACAGCCCTATACAGGTGGGTACACAGTCCTATACAGGTGGGTACACAGTCATATACAGGTGGGTACACACTACACAGTCCTATACAGGTGGGTACACAGTCCTATACAGGTGGGTACACAGTCCTATACAGGTGGTACAATCCTATACAGGTGGTACAATCCTATACAGGTGGCTACACAGCCATATACAGGTGGCTACACAGCCCTATACAGGTGGCTACACAGCCCTATACAGGTGGATACACAGTCCTATACAGGTGGGTACACAGTCCTATACAGGTGGGTGCACAGTCCTATACAGGTGGGTACACAGTCCTATACAGGTAGTACAGTCCTATACAGGTGGGTACACAGTCCTATACAGGTGGGTACACAGCCCTATACAGGTGGGTACACAGTCCTATACAGGTGGGTACACAGTCCTATACAGGTGGGTACACAGTCCTATACAGGTGGGTACACAACCCTATACAGGTGGTACAGTCCTATACAGGTGGGTACACAGTCCTATACAGGTGGGTACACAGTCCTATACAGGTGGGTGCACAGCCCTATACGGGTGGTACAGTCCTATACAGGTGGGTACACAGTCCTATACAGGTGGGTACACAGTCCTATACAGGTGGGTACACAGCCCTATACAGGTGGGTACACAGTCCTATACAGGTGGGTACACAGTCCTATACAGGTGGGTACACAGCCCTATACAGGTGGTACAGTCCTATACAGGTGGGTACACACTACACAGTCCTATACAGGTGGGTACACACTACACAGTCCTATACAGGTGGGTACACAGTCCTATACAGGTGGGTACACAGTCCTATACAGGTGGGTACACAGTCCTATACAGGTGGGTACACAGCCCTATACAGGTGGTACAGTTCTATACAGGTAGGTACACAGTCCTATACAGGTGGGTACACAGTCCTATACAGGTGGGTACACAGCCCTATACAGGTGGTACAGTCCTATACAGGTGGGTACACAGTCCTATACAGGTGGGTACACAGTCCTATACAGGTGGGTACACAGCCCTATACAGGTGGGTACACAGTCCTATACAGGTGGGTACACAGTCCTATACAGGTGGGTACACAGCCCTATACAGGTGGTACAGTCCTATACAGGTGGGTACACACTACACAGTCCTATACAGGTGGGTACACAGTCCTATACAGGTGGGTACACAGTCCTATACAGGTGGGTACACAGTCCTATACAGGTGGGTACACAGTCCTATACAGGTGGGTACACAGTCTTTATACAGGTGGGTACACAGTCCTATACAGGTGGGTGCACAGCCCTATACAGGTGGGTACACAGTCCTATACAGGTGGGCACACAGTCCTATACAGGTGGTTGCACAGTCCTATACAGGTGGGTACACAGTCCTATACAGGTGGGTACACAGTCCTATACAGGTTGGTACACAGCCCTATACAGGTGGGTACACAGCCCTATACAGGTGGGTACACAGTCCTATACAGGTGGGTACACAGCCCTATACAGGTGGGAACACAGTCCTATACAGGTGGGTACACAGTCCTATACAGGTGGGTACACAGTCCTATACAGGTGGGTACACAGCCCTATACAGGTGGGTACACAGTCCTATACAGGTGGGTACACAGTTCTATACAGGTGGGTACACAGTCCTATACAGGTGGTGCAGTCCTATACAGGTGGGTACACAGTCCTATACAGGTGGGTACACAGCCCTATACAGGTGGGTACACAGTCCTATACAGGTGGGTACACAGTCCTATACAGGTGGGCACACAGTCCTATACAGGTGGTACAATCCTATACAGGTGGTACAATCTTATACAGGTGGCTACACAGCCCTATACAGGTGGGTACACAGTCCTATACAGGTGGGTACACAGTCCTATACAGGTGGATGCACAGTCCTATACAGGTGAGTAGACAGTCCTATACAGGTGGTACAGTCCTATACAGGTGAGTACACAGTCCTATACAGGTGGGTACACAGTCCTATACAGGTGGGTACACAGTCCTATACAGGTGGGTACACAGCCCTATACAGGTGGATACACAGTCATATACAGGTGGTACAGTCCTATACAGGTGGTACAGTCCCATACAGGTGGGCACACAGTCCTATACAGGTGTGTACACAGTCCTATACAGGTGGTACAGCCCTATACAGGTGGGTACACAGTCCTATACAGGTGGGTACACAGTCCTATACAGGTGGGTACACAGTCATATACATGTGGGTACACAGTCCTATACAGGTGGGTACACAGTCATATACAGGTGGGCACACAGTCCTATACAGGTGGGTACACAGTCCTATACAGGTGGGTACACAGTCCTATACAGGTGGGTACACAGTCCTATACAGGTGGGTACACAGTCCTATACAGGTGGGTACACAGTCCTATACAGGTGGGTACACAGTCCTATACAGGTGGTACAGCCCTATACAGGTGGGTACACAGTCTTATACAGGTGGGTACACAGTCCTATACAGGTGGGTACACACTCCTATACAGGTGGGTACACAGCCCTATACAGGTGGGTATGCAGTCCTATCCAGGTGGTACAGTCCTATACAGGTGGGTACACAGTCCTATACAGGTGGGTACACATTCCTATACAGGTGGGTACACACTCCTATACAGGTGGGTACACAGTCCTATACAGGTGGGTACACAGTCCTATACAGGTGTGTACACAGTCCTATACAGGTGGTACAGCCCTATACAGGTGGGTACACAGTCCTATACAGGTGGGTACACAGTCCTATACAGGTGGGTACACAGCCCTATACAGGTGGGTACACAGTCCTATACAGGTGGGTACACAGTCATATACAGGTGGGCACATAGTCCTATACAGGTGGGCACACAGTCCTATACAGGTGGGTACACTACACACTACACAGTCCTATACAGGTGGGTACACAGTCCTATACAGGTGGTACAGCCCTATACAGGTGGGTACACAGTCCTATACAGGTGGGTACACAGTCCTATACAGGTGGGTACACAGTCCTATACAGGTGGGTACACAGCCCTATACAGGTGGGTACACAGTCCTATACAGGTGGTACAGTCCTATACAGGTGGGTACACAGTCCTATACAGGTGGGTACACAGTCCTATACAGGTGGGTACACAGCCCTATACAGGTGGGTACACAGTCCTATACAGGTGGGTACACAGTCCTATACAGGTGGATATACAGTCATATACAGGTGTGTACACAGTCCTATACAGGTGGGTACACAGTCATATACAGGTGGGCACACAGTCCTATACAGGTGGGTACACAGTCCTATACAGGTGGGTACACAGTCCTATACAGGTGGGTACACAGCCCTATACAGGTGGGTACACAGTCCTATACAGGTGGTACAGTCCTATACAGGTGGGTACACAGTCCTATACAGGTGGGTATACAGTCCTATACAGGTGGGTACACAGTCATATACAGGTGGGTACACAGTCCTATACAGGTGGGTACACAGTCCTATACAGGTGGGCACACAGTCCCATACAGGTGGGCACACAGTCCTATACAGGTGTGTACACAGTCCTATACAGGTGGTACAGCCCTATACAGGTGGGTACACAGTCCTATACAGGTGGATACACAGTCCTATACAGGTGGGTACACAGTCCTATACAGGTGGGTACACAGTCATATACAGGTGGGCACACATTCCTATACAGGTGGGTACACAGTCCTATACAGGTGGGTACACAGTCCTATACAGGTGGGTACACAGTCCTATACAGGTGGGTACACAGTCCTATACAGGTGGTACAGCCCTATACAGGTGGGTACACAGTCTTATACAGGTGGGTACACAGTCTTATACAGGTGGGTACACAGTCCTATACAGGTGGGTACACAGTCCTATACAGGTGGGTACACAGTCCTATACAGGTGGGTACACAGTCCTATACAGGTGGGCACACAGTCCTATACAGGTGGGCACACAGTCCTATACAGGTGTTTACACAGCCCTATACAGGTGGTACAGTCCTATACAGGTGGGTACACAGCCCTATACAGGTGGTACAGTCCTATACAGGTGGGTACACAATCCTATACAGGTGGTACAGTCCTATACAGGTGGGAACACACTACACAGTCCTATACAGGTGGGTACACACTACACAGTCCTATACAGGTGGGTACACAGTCCTATACAGGTGGTACAGTCCTATACAGGTGGGTACACAGTCCTATACAGGTGGGTACACAGTCCTATACAGGTGGGTACACAGTCCTATACAGGTGGGTACACAGTCCTATACAGGTGGGTACACAGTCCTATACAGATGGGTACACAGTCCTATACAGGTGGTACAGTCCTATACAGGTGGTACAGCCCTATACAGGTGGGTACACAGTCCTATACAGGTGGGTACACAGTCCTATACAGGTGGGTACACAGTCCTATACAGGTGGGTACACAGTCCTATACAGGTGGGTACACAGTCCTATACAGGTGGGTACACAGTCCTATACAGGTGGGTACACAGCCCTATACAGGTTGGTCCACAGTCCTATACAGGTGGGTACACAGTCCTATACAGGTGGGTACACAGTCCTATACAGGTGGGTACACAGTCCTATGCAGGTGGGTACACAGTCCTATACAGGTGGGTACACAGTCCTATACAGGTGGGTACACAGTCCTATACAGGTGGGTACACAGCCCTATACAGGTGGGTACACAGCCCTATACAGGTGGGTACACAGTCCTATACAGGTGGGTGCACAGCCCTATACAGGTGGGAACACAGTCCTATACAGGTGGGTACACAGACCTATACAGGTGGGTACACAGCCCTATACAGGTGGGTACACAGTCCTATACAGGTGGGTACACAGTCCTATACAGGTGGGTACACAGTCCTATACAGGTGGGTACACAGTCTTATACAGGTGGGTACACAGTCCTATACAGGTGGGTGCACAGCCCTATACAGGTGGGTACACAGTCCTATACAGGTGGGCACACAGTCCTATACAGGTGGGTACACAGTCCTATACAGGTGGGTACACAGTCCTATACAGGTGGGTACACAGTCCTATACAGATGGGTACACAGCCCTATACAGGTGGGTACACAGCCCTATACAGGTGGGTACACAGTCCTATACAGGTGGGTGCACAGCCCTATACAGGTGGGAACATAGTCCTATACAGGTGGGTACACAGTCCTATACAGGTGGGTACACAGTCCTATACAGGTGGGTACACAGCCCTATACAGGTGGGTACACAGTCCTATACAGGTGGGTACACAGTCCTATACAGGTGGGTACACAGTCCTATACAGGTGGTACAGTCCTATACAGGTGGGTACACAGTCCTATACAGGTGGGTACACAGCCCTATACAGGTGGGTACACAGTCCTATGCAGGTGGGTACGCAGTCCTATACAGGTGGGTACACAGTCCTATACAGGTGGGTACACAGTCCTATACAGGTGGTACAATCCTATACAGGTGGCTACACAGCCCTATACAGGTGGGTACACAGTCCTATACAGGTGGGTACACAGTCCTATACAGGTGGGTGCACAGTCCTATACAGGTGAGTACACAGTCCTATACAGGTGGGTACACAGTCTTATACAGGTGGGTACACAGCCCTATACAGGTGGGTACACAGTCCTATACAGGTGGGTACACAGTCCTATACAGGTGGGTACACAGCCCTATACAGGTGGTACAGTCCTATACAGGTGGGTACACAGTCCTATACAGGTGGGTACACAGTCCTATACAGGTGGGTACACAGTCCTATACAGGTGGGTACACAGTCCTATACAGGTGGGTACACAGCCCTATACAGGTGGTACAGTCCTATACAGGTGGGTACACAGTCCTATACAGGTGGGTACACATTCCTATACAGGTGGGTACACAGCCCTATACAGGTGGGTACACAGTCCTATACAGGTGGGTACATTGTCATATACAGGTGGGTACACAGCCCTATACAGGTGGTACAGTCCTATACAGGTGGGTACACACTACACAGTCCTATACAGGTGGGTACACAGTCCTATACAGGTGGGTACACAGTCATATACAGGTGGGTACACAGTCCTATACAGGTGGGTACACAGTCCTATACAGGTGGGTGCACAGCCCTATACAGGTGGGTACACAGTCCTATACAGGTGGGCACACAGTCCTATACAGGTGGGTACACAGTCCTATACAGGTGGGTACACAGTCCTATACAGGTGGGTACACAGTCCTATACAGGTGGGTACACAGTCCTATACAGGTGGGTACACAGCCCTATACAGATGGGTACACAGCCAGTCCTATACAGGTGGGTACAGTCCTATATTTTATTATGTACAGCCCGGGCATTTAGCACGATGTGTTTTCAACCGTGTGGCTTCCAGTTAATCGTCGCATGGCTAGGTATTTTAGTGTTGTTTTTATTGGCTTCAGTTATTCGTTATTTTTAAGTGGCGTCCGATTTTCGGAGCCTTATAACTTCTTACTTCTTACTACGTATCGCGGATGATGTGCATACTATAGTTTTCCTGTGTTTTCCGCCAGGTGGACTGTGACAAGGTGACCTGTCCGTTGTACCGTGGACACGGTGCTCACTGTAGATCCTGTGTTGTCCGCCAGGTGGACTGTGACAAGGTGACCTGTCCGTTGTACCGTGGACATGGTGCTCACTGTAGATCCTGTGTTGTCCGCCAGGTGGACTGTGACGAGGTGACCTGTCCGTTGTACCGTGGACACGGTGCTCACTGTAGATCCTGTGTTGTCCGCCAGGTGGACTGTGACGAGGTGAGCCGCGCGCTGCGCCAGGTGGAGTGGAACGTCAGCAAGGCGGTCAGCAGTCTGATGGTGCGTCACGGCGCCGCCGGCCAGGCCACCGTGGTGTGACGTGACACCAGAGCGGGCCGGGCGCCGGCCGCCAGACTACCGGCCACCTCGGGGACTTCACCCTCGCCACGGCGCCGCTCTGCGGCTCACCCGGGTAGATCCGAGCCCAGGCGGCGGCAGTGTGTGTACGCAGTGTGTTGGCGGACTATGGGCGGTGTATCGGTGATATATTGGCGCCGGTCTGGGCGTGTGTGGCGGACTGACGTACCTGTGGTTGTGTGGACGGGTCTGGGCCGTAGTGGTGGTGCGGCGGCGGCGTGTGTGTGTGTGTGTGCAGTATTATTGAGTTGGTGCCGGCAGCGGTCAGGCGGTGTCGGCGGCTTCAGTCGAGACGGAGACGCCGCTATTATCTCGCCCCTCACGCACCGAACGGGGACCAGGGCGGGTCCAATCTCTGCAGTCCTCCAAATCGCAGTGCCCCGCCGCAGTTCGGTAACCAGCCCCGCTCTGCCGACCCGCCCCTCTGCCCTGGGTCGGCAGCGGCGAACCTCACCGGTCGGAATGGGGCCCTCTGACCCTCTGATCCCAGGAACGTCGGCTGGGCCTGCGTCTCCCCCTCCCCCTCCTCCCCCCGCCGGGCCGAGTTAGCGGTGTACCGGCGCTGCCTCTGGCTGTTTTAGCGCTACTCGCCGCGTGCGTGTGTTCCGGGTTCGCCGTGGATAGTGTTATACCGCCGGGTGGTGTGCCACCTCTAATGTGTCACGGTTGCAGCTTTACTGACATGGAGACTCCCGGGCGGCTAGCGCGGCGGCGAGTCGCGCCGATAAAGTGACGAGTTGTGAATCTCGCGCCCCAACTGCGCCCCAGTTTGTACTTTTGTACCTTTTTAGTCTCAATCGCGTGTGCTGACTGCGCAAATGCTGACAGCGCAAAATCTTGCTGCCGGTGGTCCGGACGGCGGCTTTGGCTTTGTGCTGTCCTTCGGCGAGCGGCCGTGGCTTTGTGCCGTTCGTCGGCGAGCGGCTCCGGCTTTGTGCTATCCATCGGCTCCGGCTTTGTGCTGTTAGTCGGCGGCTTTTTGCCGTCCGTCGGCGAGCGGCTGTGGCTTTGTGTCGTCCGTCGGCGAGCGGCTTCGGCTTTGTGCCGTTCGTCGGCGAGCGGCCCTGACTTTGTCCTGCTGGCGGTGAGTACTTGAGTCCAGAGAATACGCCGCTCGGTCCACTGGTAGCTCTCCGTTATACCTTTTTTCTGACGTATTCTGACAGGATGACGCGGAATACAATATACCTACAGCATAGCGAGACCGGTATGTTTGAGAGACGACACTAAACTGAACGTGTACTGGCACGGCTGTGTATCTGCGTGGTCAGGGAGCGCGCTGACGCTCAGTGCCACGGCTGTGTATCTGGGTGGTCAGGGAGCGCGCTGACGCTCAGAAGCCTCACTTTAACTCACGGGGCGAGGCAAACAGCACAGTTACAATATTTAGGAATAATGTTTGTGTATCGATGTTCAAAAACTTAATATTAATTTCCTGGCCTCTCAATCTGGAAGCAATTCTAGTTCCGAGTGTCACTCCCAGTGACCGAATTCCATCCGTGCACCCAGCTTTGAGCCCCCTGTACTCCGACACGGGGCGAGTCGCCACGTACACAGGATTAGCACGAAGGGTACATAGTCCTCTGTGCTAATGCTATGTACGTTGGCGACTCACCCCGTGTCCAAGTATCGGTGCCTTACGGGTATCGGCCGCCGTGACATCGCGACAAATCGTCGGCGGTAAGGGAAACGCTGCGAATCGGCAAATGGCTCCGATAACGATGACATCTGTAATCCGCTGCCGTGGGACCCCGCCAATGTGTGCTGTAAAAGGATGGACAGTATGCCTCCTGTTGTTCGCTATGGTAGTCAGATGTTTTCCTATTCCCGTGATGTCCAGAGTACGCCAAGGTTTCCTATTGCCGTCATGTCCAGAGTACGCCAAGGTTTCCTATTGCCGTCATGTCCAGAGTACGCCAAGGTTTCCTATTGTCGTGATGTTCAGAGTACGCCAAGGTTTCCTATTGCCGTGATGTTCAGAGAGTACGCCAAGGTTTCCTATTGTCGTGATGTCCAGAGTACGCCAAGGTTTCCTATTGTCGTGATGTCCAGAGTACGCCAAGGTTTGCTATTGCCGTCATGTCCAGAGTACGCCAAGGTTTCCTATTGCCGTCATGTCCAGAGCACGCCAAGGTTTCCTATTGCCGTGATGTTCAGAGTACGCCAAGGTTTGCTATTGCCGTGATGTCCAGAGTACGCCAAGGTTTCCTATTGCCGTGATGTTCAGAGTACGCCAAGGTTTGCTATTGTCGTGATGTTCAGAGCACGCCAAGGTTTCCTATTGCCGTGATGTCCAGAGTACGCCAAGGTTTGCTATTGTCGTGATGTCCAGAGTACGCCAAGGTTTCCTATTGCCGTGATGTTCAGAGTACGCCAAGGTTTGCTATTGTCGTGATGTCCAGAGTACGCCAAGGTTTCCTATTGTCGTGATGTCCAGAGTACGCCAAGGTTTCCTATTGTCGTGATGTCCAGAGTACGCCAAGGTTTCCTATTGCCGTGATGTTCAGAGTACGCCAAGGTTTGCTGTTGTCGTGATGTCCAGAGTACGCCAAGGTTTCCCATTGTCGTGATGTCCAGAGTACGCCAAGGTTTCCTATTGTCGTGATGTTCAGAGTACGCCAAGGTTTGCTATTGCCGTGATGTCCAGAGTACGCCAAGGTTTGCTATTGTCGTGATGTCCAGAGTACGCCAAGGTTTCCTATTGCCGTGATGTCCAGAGTACGCCAAGGTTTGCTATTGTCGTGATGTCCAGAGCACGCCAAGGTTTCCTATTGTCGTGATGTCCAGAGTACGCCAAGGTTTCCTATTGCCGTCATGTTCAGAGAGTACGCCAAGGTTTGCTATTGCCGTCATGTCCAGAGTACCCCAAGGTTTCCTATTGTCGTGATGTCCAGAGTACGCCAAGGTTTCCTATTGTCGTGATGTCCAGAGTACGCCAAGGTTTCCTATTGTCGTGATGTTCAGAGTACGCCAAGGTTTCCTATTGTCGTGATGTCCAGAGTACGCCAAGGTTTGCTATTGCCGTCATGTCCAGAGTACGCCAAGGTTTCCTATTGCCGTGATGTTCAGAGAGTACGCCAAGGTTTCCTATTGCCGTGATGTTCAGAGTACGCCAAGGTTTCCTATTGTCGTGATGTCCAGAGTACGCCAAGGTTTCCTATTGCCGTGATGTTCAGAGTACGCCAAGGTTTGCTATTGCCGTGATGTTCAGAGTACGCCAAGGTTTCCTATTGCCGTGATGTTCAGAGTACGCCAAGGTTTCCTATTGCCGTGATGTTCAGAGTACGCCAAGGTTTGCTATTGCCGTGATGTTCAGAGTACGCCAAGGTTTCCTATTGCCGTGATGTTCAGAGTACGCCAAGGTTTCCTATTCCCGTGATGTCCAGAGTACGCCAAGGTTTCCTATTGTCGTGATGTCCAGATTACGCCAAGGTTTCCTATTGTCGTGATGTCCAGAGTACGCCAAGGTTTCCTATTGTCGTGATGTCCAGAGTGCGCCAAGGTTTCCTATTGTCGTGATGTCCAGAGTACGCCAAGGTTTCCTATTGTCGTGATGTCCAGAGTACGCCAAGGTTTCCTATTGTCGTGATGTCCAGAGTACGCCAAGGTTTCCTATTGTCGTGATGTCCAGAGTACGCCAAGGTTTCCTATTGTCGTGATGTCCAGAGTACGCCAAGGTTTCCTATTGCCGTGATGTTCAGAGTACGCCAAGGTTTCCTATTGCCGTGATGTCCAGAGTACGCCAAGGTTTCCTATTGCCGTGATGTTCAGAGTACGCCAAGGTTTCCTATTGTCGTGATGTTCAGAGTACGCCAAGGTTTGCTATTGCCGTGATGTCCAGAGTACGCCAAGGTTTGCTATTGTCGTGATGTCCAGAGTACGCCAAGGTTTCCTATTGCCGTGATGTCCAGAGTACGCCAAGGTTTGCTATTGTCGTGATGTCCAGAGCACGCCAAGGTTTCCTATTGTCGTGATGTCCAGAGTACGCCAAGGTTTCCTATTGCCGTCATGTTCAGAGAGTACGCCAAGGTTTGCTATTGCCGTCATGTCCAGAGTACCCCAAGGTTTCCTATTGCCGTGATGTTCAGAGTACGCCAAGGTTTGCTATTGCCGTCATGTCCAGAGTACGCCAAGGTTTCCTATTGCCGTGATGTTCAGAGTACGCCAAGGTTTCCTATTGCCGTCATGTCCAGAGAGTACGCCAAGGTTTCCTATTGCCGTGATGTTCAGAGTACGCCAAGGTTTCCTATTGCCGTCATGTCCAGAGAGTACGCCAAGGTTTCCTATTGCCGTGATGTTCAGAGTACGCCAAGGTTTCCTATTGTCGTGATGTCCAGAGTACGCCAAGGTTTCCTATTGTCGTGATGTCCAGAGTACGCCAAGGTTTCCTATTGCCGTGATGTCCAGAGTACGCCAAAGTTTCCTATTGCCGTGATGTTCAGAGTACGCCAAGGTTTCCTATTGCCGTGATGTCCAGAGTACGCCAAGGTTTCCTATTGTCGTGATGTTCAGAGTACGCCAAGGTTTCCTATTGTCGTGATGTCCAGAGTACGCCAAGGTTTGCTATTGCCGTCATGTCCAGAGTACGCCAAGGTTTGCTATTGCCGTCATGTCCAGAGTACGCCAAAGTTTCCTATTGTCGTGATGTCCAGAGTACGCCAAGGTTTCCTATTGTCGTGATGTTCAGAGTACGCCAAGGTTTCCTATTGTCGTGATGTCCAGAGTACGCCAAGGTTTGCTATTGCCGTCATGTCCAGAGTACGCCAAGGTTTCCTATTGTCGTGATGTCCAGAGTACGCCAAGGTTTCCTATTGCCGTGATGTTCAGAGAGTACGCCAAGGTTTCCTATTGCCGTGATGTTCAGAGAGTACGCCAAGGTTTCCTATTGTCGTGATGTTCAGAGAGTACGCCAAGGTTTCCTATTGCCGTGATGTTCAGAGTACGCCAAGGTTTCCTATTGCCGTGATGTTCAGAGAGTACGCCAAGGTTTCCTATTGCCGTGATGTTCAGAGTACGCCAAGGTTTCCTATTGTCGTGATGTCCAGAGTACGCCAAGGTTTCCTATTGCCGTGATGTTCAGAGTACGCCAAGGTTTGCTATTGCCGTGATGTTCAGAGTACGCCAAGGTTTCCTATTGCCGTGATGTTCAGAGTACGCCAAGGTTTCCTATTGCCGTGATGTTCAGAGTACGCCAAGGTTTGCTATTGCCGTGATGTTCAGAGTACGCCAAGGTTTCCTATTGCCGTGATGTTCAGAGTACGCCAAGGTTTCCTATTCCCGTGATGTCCAGAGTACGCCAAGGTTTCCTATTGTCGTGATGTCCAGAGTACGCCAAGGTTTCATATTGTCGTGATGTCCAGAGTACGCCAAGGTTTCCTATTGTCGTGATGTCCAGAGTACGCCAAGGTTTCCTATTGTCGTGATGTTCAGAGTACGCCAAGGTTTCCTATTGTCGTGATGTCCAGAGTACGCCAAGGTTTCCTATTGTCGTGATGTCCAGAGTACGCCAAGGTTTCCTATTGTCGTGATGTCCAGAGAACGCCAAGGTTTCCTATTGCCGTGATGTTCAGAGTACGCCAAGGTTTCCTATTGCCGTGATGTGCAGAGTACGCCAAGGTTTCCTATTGTCGTGATGTCCAGAGTACGCCAAGGTTTCCTATTGCCGTCATGTCCAGAGTACGCCAAGGTTTCCAATTGTCGTGATGTTCAGAGTACGCCAAGGTTTCCTATTGTCGTGATGTCCAGAGTACGCCAAGGTTTGCTATTGCCGTGATGTTCAGAGTACGCCAAGGTTTGCTATTGCCGTGATGTTCAGAGTACGCCAAGGTTTCCTATTGCCGTGATGTTCAGAGTACGCCAAGGTTTCCTATTGTCGTGATGTCCAGAGCACGCCAAGGTTTGCTATTGCCGTGATGTTCAGAGTACGCCAAGGTTTCCTATTGTCGTGATGTCCAGAGCACGCCAAGGTTTGCTTTTTGTGCTTTCTGTTTCATCCTGCCTCTTTGCAAGCCGTCTTTCGATCTTTTCGTCCAATCCAGCATAGTTGTTACAATTATTGCATTGCATAGTTGTCCGGTAATCCTACTATCGGCCATTGTTATTGCATCTAGCCTGGCCTGTGCTGTGTATCCAAGTAAGGTCAGAAGTGGTGTGTAAAAATACGAAAATTGTAATTTTTACCATTTTAGTTAAATACAATTTTACGAAATGATTTCAGTGTTGGCCACCAATTTTTACAGCATTGTGTTCCAAGGTGAAATCGAACATACTGATAAAAAACAGGTTCATTTTGATCCAACGGTTCTTCTTCAAGGTCAAATGACGGGGAACGCTGTAGCGCCCAAAATTACTGTTCAATCGCGACGAAAGTGGTCTCTTGCCTTGCCAAATTTCCCATGCCAGATTCCCCGTGCCAAATTCTAGGATGACAATTTTCGAAGTTGACGACGGAGAACGCTCTCGCACCTAATTTGTGTATTATTAATTTGTGTGTGTGTGTGTGCGTGTGCGCGTGTGCGCGTGTGCGCGTGTGCGCGTGTGCGCGTGTGCGCGTGTGCGCGTGTGCGCGTGTGCGCGTGTGCGCGTGTGCGCGTGTGCGCGTGTGCGCGTGTGCGCGTGCGCGCGTGCGTGCGTGCGTGCGTGGGGGGGTGGGTGGGGGTGGGTGGGTGTGTGGGCCCTGCCCTGCCCTGCCCTGCCCTGCCCTGCCCTGCCCTGCCCTGCCCTGCCCTGCCCTGCCCTGCCCTGCCCTGCCCTGCCCTGCCCTGCCCTGCCCTGCCCTGCCCTGCCCTGCCCTGCCCTGCCCTGCCCTGCCCTGCCCTGCCCTGCCCTGCCCTGCCCTGCCCTGCCCTGCCCTGCCCTGCCCTGCCCTGCCCTGCCCTGCCCTGCCCTGCCCTGCCCTGCCCTGCCCTGCCCTGCCCTGCCCTGCCCTGCGTGCGTGCGTGCGTGCGTGCGTGCGTGCGCGCGCGCGCGTGTGCGTGGGTTGTGTGAGTGTGTGTGTGGTGTGTATATATAGATAGATAGATAGATAGATAGATAGATAGATAGATAGATAGATAGATAGATAGATAGATAGATAGATAGATAGATAGATAGATAGATAGATAGATAGATAGATAGATAGATAGATAGATAGATAGATAGATATATATATATATATATATATATATATATATATATATATATATATATATATATATATATATATATATATATATATATATATATATATATATATATATATATATATATATATATGTATATATATATATATATATATATATATATATATATATATTTAGAGTTGTGCACCATGACCTTCCAGGCAGTGGCGGATCCCGAGGGGGACAGAGGCCATGCCCCCAACCACCCCTCGAGCCCGAGGGTCCCCATAGGCGATCGAAGTGACTCGAAACGAATTTCACTCCGCTTTCAAACAAAGTGCAAGTAAAGTAGTAGTAAAACAACAAAACGCAAGGCCTGAGGGGGCCCTCTGCTGGCCTGAGGGGGCACTATGGCCGCCTGAGGGGGCACTATGGCCCAGTGGCGTCGCCACGGTTTCAAAACTTGTACGGACACCATGACATCGAACCTTTCGAGCGGGGGGGGGGGGGTAGTATGCAATTTTTTTTAGCGCTGAGAGCAATTTTGAAGGTCATGTCGAGAAATCACTTCCTGCGTACCCTGGTTGTAAGGACTCTCCTGCTGAATATATTACATGTTTTGTCCTGTCATTCAGCGTTGTGTCAAAAAACGTAGTGCTGTGTCGAAAAGCTTCATATGAAAGCAGTGTTACTGGACCAGTGAGCGAACCCTTCGCCCCTGACAATACTATCCTAGTTGTGTAATCAATGGTGAGATAATCATTACATTTGTACTTATATTTTAACCAAGTTCCTAGATTTGTACAGCTCACTTCTATTCTTCTTTCGAACTTCGAAGCACACAATGTAGTGGAACAAGCACCATATCATGCTGCGACCAAAGCGCTAACTGGAACCTCACCCTGTTCCGAGGGATATGTTTCTGAGGCCGGGACGAATTTTACAGAGGCCCGCCGAGGGATTTGAACCCCGGTCCCCGGCACAGAAAGCAAATGTCTTACTGTAGCGAGCCACATTTTAAAATTACACCCAAAACAAGCAAAGCGGTGTACAAATATAAGTAAAAGAAGAGAAACTTTGCAAAAGCTATATATTTCCAAATTGAACATGTAAAGAACGGTGGCCGTGGGGACACCAGAACCTTCTGACAGCGCAGACGCCGGCTGAGGCCACCCATGCAGACGACAAACACCCTCGTCAAAAGCCGGACACCGGCGGGGTGTCGTTGTTAGGGGCACACCCGGCCCATGCAACGACGCTGTTTTCACGACCCAGCGACATCATTATACGTGCGCCGGCCAGCGGGCCGCGTCACGTACGGTGTTCGGCAGAAGCCTCTACGCAGGATCTAACCTAAATCACGTCAGCGGGCGCCGGGCACAGGCCGCCGCAGGCGCCCACCGGGGCCGCTGCAGCCAGTTCCGGCGGCTGCAGCCGCCCTCCGGCAGCTGCAGCTACGCTGGATGGTCGGAAGGACCAATAAGGAGGCAGCAAGCAATGGCCCGGGGCGGCGGAGTCGGCTTCCGGCCGCCGCGGGCATCCACCGGCCGCGGCAGCTGGGTCAGGCGGGAGAGAGGAGAGAGACAGAATTCGGCAGCAAGACGGGGACGAGAGGAGACGAAAGACGGCAGTGAGCGGTGACGGAGGGAGGAGGGACAGAGACGGGAGTGAGCGGTGACGGAGGGAGGAGGGACAGAGACGGGAGTGAGCGGTGACGGAGGGAGGAGAGACGAAAGACGGCAGTGAGCGGTGACGGAGGGAGGAGAGACGAAAGACGGCAGTGAGCGGTGACGGAGGGAGGAGGGACAGAGTTCGGCAGTGAGCAGGGACAGACGCAGGCTGGGGCCGCGGCTCCTCGCCGCGAGCCTCAGTCTCAGAGAGACGAAGGACGGCAGTGAGCGGTGACGGAGGGAGGAGGGACAGAGTTCGGCAGTGAGCAGGGACGGACGCAGGCTGGGGCCGCGGCTCCTCGCCGCGAGCTCAGAGGAAGATTTGTTGTTTGTTTTCTTTGCCAAATGCGTACGGGTGACAAGAAGCCGCGTCAAGTACCATCACCACAAGTCAGGTTGGAAAGGCAGACCCAAGATAGTTATGTCGGTGATGGCCTTCAAGATTTGCTGTTGTTTTTAGCTCTGTAAATTCATTCTGGAGACTGGAAAAAGAACGTGCATCATCAAGTAATGTCGGAAAATCTGCAAAATCCTTATACCTTCCTGATATCCCACGCTCAGTTAATTTGTTTGTGCATCTGAATACCATTAAAATTTAATTTGCAGTGTTTCGGCCGTTTTTTCTCTCTTTTTTCTTTTAACTCCCCTGCCATTTGGGCATTTGTTTGGTCATATAGTCACGATATTCTTAATTATGCCTACGCGAGTATGTGTATGGTTGAAAAATTAGCATATATTGTTTGCCTGACTAGTTATAACTTCTAACGTAAATCAAAATTCTGCTATGGTATGGACCGTTTTTTCTCTTTTTTCTTTTAACTCCCCTGCCATTTGGGCATTTGTTTGGTCATATAGTCACGATATTCTTAATTATGCCTACGCGAGTATGTGTATGGTTGAAAAATTAGCATATATTGTTTGCCTGACTAGTTATAACTTCTAACGTAAATCAAAATTCTGCTATGGTATGGACCGTTTTTTCTCTCTTTTTTCTTTTAACTCCCCTGCCATTTGGGCATTTGTTTGGTCATATAGTCACGATATTCTTAATTATGCCTACGCGAGTATGTGTATGGTTGAAAAATTAGCATATATTGTTTGCCTGACTAGTTATAACTTCTAACGTAAATCAAAATTATGATATGGTATGGACGGAGTCTTTATATATAGATATGGTCTTTTATAACTCTCGTGCTTTAAATGCAACCGATTATGGAGCTTGTGCCAATGCTGGTGGTGGTTGCCGATGGGATGTATTTGACTGGTTGACTGTTCCAACTGATGTGACTGATGTGACTGACTGAATTTCGCTGGCTCTATTCGAACTGCTGCCTATAAGACGAATTAGATTGTTTTCACGAGACAATTAACTTAAACCAGTTGCACCAGTTGCACCAGTTTCTGTAAATATAGCCTTGTGTGAATTACCTAGTACTCTAATTCGGAATGTGACTGAAAGAGGGATTGAGGAAAGAATATCAATGAGATGGAGCGCTAGCTTGAGGGGAATTAACGTAATATAATTAGTAATATTAACGTAATACTATCTAGGTAGGGACAAGCCAGGATGTGACTTTAATGCTTACAAGGCAGGGTAATGCAAATTGTTGCGGCTCAATGTGATTAAATACTCAATTCAAGGTTCCGAGGTTAAATGTTTGTTTTGGTGAGCAATGTTTACTGATATATTGAAGGCCAACTGCTTCTGGTAAAACCCGAGTGATGTGATAATTTATGTGAAATACCTATACTAAAAATTTTCAGGAAGGGCTAACCCGATTGCCAGCAGACAGGGTAACCGATATTTGTCTTAACCTTGTCATTCAATTATCCGGTTCGGTTGATTATTTGGTCTGATTGGTGACATTCTCAAATCCGGTCAAATTAACTTCACTGTGGTTAATTTGAAATTAAATCTGTAAGCCTTTTTACGCAATCTTTGATGTCAGGATCGGTTGATGATAGGGTCATCATTTCAACGTTTCGGCTTATACAAACCGATCATTTCTGGATTGTGTCGTGAGTATTTTGATAAACAAGTCTTATTGACGAATTGTCGAGTATGTGCTAATATTGTTTCCACACAGCCCTAATCCGCCGAGCGTTGCAGGACTCGGCGGCTTATTGCAGGACTATTCATTTCATTTTGTTCACCAACGTTATTTTCATTGCCGGAAAATTTATCTGATTTATCAGATCATTTATATGTTATGTTGCACTGTCAAACATGTATTAAGTTCAAAGCTAACTGAGTAAAGTAAATATTTCCCAAGGAAAAGGAAATTGAGGAAGGCTGTGTTGGAATGTTTACAATTCTCGCAGTTAACTGTCTCCTTAACAAGCGCGAAATTATGGGATGGTTGTTTGCTCAATGGCGATGGCGATATGATATTCTGGAGGCAGGTCAATCATCGGCGAGCACATAGGTCACTGCATGGTTAGGGGGGGGGGGGTGAAATTTCGCGGTTAATAGGGAATTTGTCCGGTGGAATAAGGTCTGGGTTCCTTGTTCAGGAGCCGGCAGTAATGGCCTTATGGCTGCTCCTTACAAATTTCCACCAACGGTTTGTCTCCCAAACTATCACAGTGAGTTCCGAGAGCAGTCCCATGCCTTTTTGTATACCCTGTGTAACGCTACGCCGAGGTCCATCTCCCACTGGAACTAACACATTCATGGCGATATGATACAATACAAAATGATCTTATGGCGATATGATACAAATCACGGTCATGTACAATTTCGTCCCTGTTCATCTCGCTGTTAAACATACCCGCAGAATAAAATCGCTGTCAAGAAAATTCGCACAAGTGTTCACACGGTCAGCGTCACCGATCACCGCTACCGGCCGTTCGGACACTGACCCCACGCGCCCCATCCCAAAACACATGACGTCATGAACCCCCTCCCCTGGACGAGAGGGTCCGGCCAGACTGGTCAGACGCCGCCTATTCAATTGAGGGAATTACGGCCTCGTAACGAGAGGCCAGGCCGACGCTAGCCTAACGAGGGAAAACCCGTGGATTTCGCTCAGGTGGGACAGTTGTACATACAGAAAAGTACTGAGCACCAAGTGCCAGGTGTCCGTACCGAGAACCGAGAACCGAGTACCGAGTACCGAGTACCGAGTACCGAGCACCAAGTGCCGAGTACCGAGTACCACGTGCGAGTACCGAGTACTGAGTACCGAATACTGAGTACCGAGTACCGAGTACCGTGTACCGAGTATCAAGTACCGAGTACCGAAAACCGAGTACCGAAAACCGAGTACCGAAAACCGAGTACCGAGTGCAGAGTACCGAGCACCGAGCACCAAGTGCCGAGTACCGAGTACCACGTGCGAGTACCGAGTACCGAGTACTGAGTACCGAGCACTGAGTACCGAGTACTGGGTACCGAGTACTGAGTACCGATTACTGAGTACTGAGTACTGAGTACCGAGTACCGTGTACCGAGTACCGTGTACCGAGTACCGTGTACCGAGTACCGTGTACCGAGTACCGTGTACCGAGTACCGAGTGACGTGTACCGTGTACCGAGTACAGTGTACCGAGTACCGTGTACCGAGTACCATGTACCGAGTACCGTGTACCGAGTACCGTGCACCGAGTACCGTATACCGAGTACCGTGTACCGAGTACCATGTACCGAGTACCGAGTACCGTTTACCGAGTACCGTGTACCGTGTACCGATTACCGTGTACCGAGTACCGTGTACCGAGTACCGAGTACCGAGTACCGAGTACCGAGTGCCGAGTACCGAGTGCCGAGTACCGAGTACCGAGTACCGAGTACCAAGTACCGAGTACCGATAACCGAGTACTGAGTACCGAGTACTGAGTACCCATTCCTGAGTAACGAGTACCGAGTACCGAGTGCCGAGTACCGAGTACCAAGTACCGAGTACCGAGTACCGAGTACCAAGTGCCGAGTACTGAGTACTGAGTACTGAGTACCGAGTACCGAGTACTAAGTACCGATTACCAATTACAGAAACACGACCCGTGGTACACTATAGTCACACAATACACTACACAATGCACACTACACAATACACTGCACAATATACACTACACAATATACACTACACAGCATAAACTACACACACTCCACAATATACATTACAAATGGTATCACGCCGGCGACGCTTCTTCACACGAACAGTTATAAGATACATACATACATACATACATACATACATACATACATACATACATACATACATACATACATACATACATACATACATACATACATACATACATACATACATACATACATACATACATACATACATACATACATACATACATACATACATACATACATACATACATACATACATACATACATACATACATGCATACATACATACATACATACATACATACATACATACATACATACATACATACATGCATGCATGCATGCATGCATGCATGCATGCATGTATACATACATACATACATACATACATACATACATACATACATACATACATACATACATACATACATACATACATACATACATACATACATACATACATACATACATGCATGCATGCATGCATGCATGCATGCATGCATACATACATACATACATACATACATACATACATACATACATACATACATACATACATACATACATACATACATACATACATACATACATACATACATACATACACACACACACACACACACACACACACACACACACACACACACACACACACACACACACACACACACACACACACACACACACACACATACATACATACATACATACATACATACATACATACATACATGCATACATGTATACACACACACACACATACATACAGGCGTAGAGGCATACATGCATACAGGCATACAGGCATACATGCATGCAGGCATACAGGCATACAGGCATGCAGGCATACGGCATACAGGCATGCATACAGGCATACAGGCATACGGCATACAGGCATGCATACATACATACATACATACATACATACATACATACATACATACATACATACATACATACATACATACATACATACATACATACATACATACATACATACATACATACATACATACATACATACATACATACATACATACATACATACATACATACATACATACATACATACATACATACATACATACATACATACATACATACATACACACATACATACATACATACATACATACATACATACATACATACATACATACATACAGGCGTAGAGGCATACATACAGGCGTAGAGGCATACATGCATACAGGCATACAGGCATGCAGGCATACAGGCATACAGGCATGCAGGCATACGGCATACAGGCATACATACAGGCATACAGGCATACGGCATACAGGCATGCATACATACATACATACATACATACATACATACATACATACATACATACATACATACATACATACATACATACATACATACATACATACATACATACATACATACATACATACATACATACATACATACATACATACATACATACATACATACATACATACATACATACATACATACATACATACATACATACATACATACATACATACATACATACACACACACACACACACACACACACACACACACACACACACACACACACACACACACACACACACACACACACACACACACACACACACACACACACACACACACACACACACACACACACACACACACACACACACACACACACACACACACACACACACACACACACACACACACACGCACGCACGCACGCACGCACGCACGCACGCACGCACGCACGCACGCATGTTGCAAAAAAAAACATGCAGAAGCGAAAACCCGTTACATTACCACTGTGCCAGATTGCTCCTCCGAAGCGCACAATATCATAACAACACGCACCATTTTAGAATGTTGCGCCACTTTTACAATATATACTGAAAATGCGTGTCTATGTTATCGAAATACATTGCATTCGAAAAATGTTTTTTTTGTGTGGTATATCGGGATAATTTATCCTAATATTTTTAGCACAAAAATGGCCGAAATGTGAAGCGGCCATGGCCTCCCGGCCCCCTTGTTCCTACGCTTGTGACATTTTCGCTCCGGTCAATATTGAGGTCACCAGAGGTCATCAAAGGTCAAATTTTCCAAGTTTAGGACTTCGCTCCGGAAACACCCCAAACATCTCGGGAACTCGGGAATAGCTTGCAACAAACGGAGAAACGCAATCGAAAGCTCTTGCAAAAAGTTATCGCTTAGGTGTCCTCAAATTATACATAAGCTCAATAGTTTAGGCTCCAGTGAGTCCAGTCCAGAAGTAACCAAAGGTCATGTTGGCATTTTCTTCCCAAAGGTTATTCGTGTATACCTTTTTACCTAATAAAGATAGGGCAATAATGTTAAAGCCATCGTGTGCCTAGTCAAGACGATCACAGATCCCCCCCCCCCCCCCACCTAAAAATCCTGGCGATGCCAATGTATGGATGTACCTACACATAAGAAATTGGAGTAATCAACCTTAGGTATTTTCATGCTTGCATGCCCAACGCGCTCAATCTGCCCCACGAGTTGGATCAAATTAAAACAATAATGGGGTAAGTTGAGCAATACTTAGCATTTTATTTAGTGTCATTTTTAAAGTATAAACGTGGTTTTGTGAAAATAATTGTTTTTTAATTAGGAGAGGTCAATTTGCGGACCCTTCCAGTATTTGTGGGGGCTCTGGATCGACTGGCTCACTGGATCCACCGTTGATTATTGAAGCCGTAGTTCCTATTCAATCAAAGCATGGCCATTGAAACAGTATTAGGATAAAAAACAACATGACCTTGGACATTGTAATTGGACTTAGTTATGAAAAAGGTGCAAGTACAGAAATAAGTTCGTTGTAGCAAAACAAAATAAAATGTGTACACCTATGTATGGTATGGCGTGAGTTGCTAGGAAAAACAAAAGTTAACCCGGCATTGGCTGGGGTTTCCAGACACCTTCCATTGGCTGGAGGGGGGGGGGGGCGTCCCCCCTGGTTATCTTGCGAACCAATTATCGCAGCGAGACGCGCAAGGCGGCATTCGAAAGCTCTCAATAAGACAAATATGAAGCGTACTCTAAAGTTGCAATTTGGGGTCCCATGTCAGGTCAAAGGTCAAAGGCTCGCCGCGTGACGCTGGTGAGCGGGCGCCGGCGAGAAGCGCGCGGCAGAACGGTCACCAGGCGACGTCACTGGACGAGATCACCACGGACGTGGAGGTGGAGGCGTGCGATGACAGCGGGGTGGAACGGACAAGCGACCGGGTGAACTGAGAGACGGACTTTTGATCGCGCTGCGGCCGCGGTGGTGGACCGCAGGACGCGCGCGGGCGCGCCCGCAACTGTCGAGTCGATGAGTTGATGAGTCGTGAGTCCATGAGTGAGATGAGTCGATGGTCGCCGAGTCGATCAGTGATCTGCATAGTATTGGTCTGATGCCGCACCTATTGTGACCGGAGTCGTATCGCATATGTGTGTGGTTTTGTCCAGAAATAAACAGTTGTATTCTTACCCCAAAAACAAGTCGAGGTATTTTAGTGTATGGACCATACTTTCCATCCAAAGCCTTCGATTGAGACCATGATCACCCAGTGCTCTCAAAGGTATAATACACATCCCGTATGAGCTAAAGTGAGATTGTTGGCAAAGATCAAGGTCAAGGTCAGGTGACCAAAGGTCACTATGCGCAAAATATATACGAAACTCGAAAGTCATGCAACATATGTTTTATGAGTTATGCTACATGTATAGTTCGATAGTGATAGTGATTTTACCATCTGACCTCACTTAAGTTATAGGTAAGGTTAATGTCAAGCTCAGATCAAGGTCAGGTCACATAAGGTAAAAATTTGAAATGGATAAATCTAAATAAAAAGGCATGTTTCTGGACCAAGTTTGTCTCAGAAATACAGTGCTGGCATTTATTTGTCTGTATCTGGTGACTAAAAGTTTAAAAACGCAATTAAAACATATGACGTCAGGATTTACTCATACTTGGGAGCCATACGTCCATAAAAATAAAGACAGTTTTTCAATTTTGTTTGGGTATTTTAAACATGTGGTTCTCCAGTATATATTGTTTTTTGTTTGCAAATTTTGATTTTGAGGGCATTTTGTTTTTATCGTTTTTGTTTTCATTTTTGGGGCCAAAAACCAAAATGCTCATAATTCTGAGGAAGCTATTTTGTAGCTCTTGCCATTCGCTATCTTTTGATGTTTTTTATCACATTTTTGTCATATGGCATTTGCACGGTCTGTTAACCCGCGCACTGCAGGGGTTTTGCGCCGAACATGAACTGCAGGGGGGGTTGATTTCCGCCCACCCCCCCCCCCCCCTGAGATCTCGGAAACTACGCAACGTAGCGAGAAGCGGAAAAAGGCATTTGATAGCTTCATACATGTTCTATCGAAAGTATTTCAGTGTTTTTTTAAGTCAGGTCAAAATTGAGGTCAGCAGAGGTCATCAAAGGTCAAATTTTCCAGTTTTTCCTGTTTTAGGACATCGCTCCAGAAATTCCCATATATCTCAGAAACGATGGTAGTTAGAAACAAACGGAAAAAAGCAAACGCCAGCCAGTGAAATTTTTAATCGCTGAGGTGTCCTCAGATTTGATCTCAGGTCAATATTTGAGGCTTCAGAGGTCAAAAAGGAAAAAGTTCAGTTTTTTTGCTAAATCGTTTACGCCATAGTTTCGTTTACGCCATTATGTTTATCTTGTCAAGGCGCTTTGAATGATATATATGGTGACCTTGTTAAGTCAACTTAACAATTTGACCTAAGGTCAAGGTCAAGTGGTGACCCAAGTAGGGCATGTTGCATATGGGAAGACGTGTCTCGACGAGACAAACACATTGATGTCTGTTTTACTTCTCTATCTTCTTTATGTCGAGAGTTATTGACAAAAAAGTGATGGTGACCTCACATGACCTCAAATGACCCAATAGGGGTCACTGAACAAAACTTACACTTGGATCATCAAGAATATCCTATAATAACATGATCCAGAAGTAATTGGACTAGTACCATGCATATCCTTGAAATAGGAAGCATTTGTATATTTCCCCATTGACTTATTATGGGGAGGTTACGAAATGGACCTGACCTTAGGTCACTGATATCAAAATTCCGAGTTATAAGAATTGTAAGTACTGATGCCCTCATGACATCCTGTAGGTTTCAACCTGATCGGTGATAAACTCTGGCTTTGGCACAACTGCAAACATTTTTGGTGGTGGGGTCACTTGACCTGGTCTGGTGACCTCACCTGAGATGACCCGAGCATATTTTTTTTTCTCAAAGTGTGCGCAATTGATGTCCCAATAGGTGTATCAAAACCCGACGGCGCTGCGCGCCGCCGTTTTTTCGCTATCTTTGTTAAATCTGAGGGGGGACGGAAATCAACCCCCCCTGCAGTGCGCGGGTTAAAGTTTGGCTGATTTTTTCCGTCAAACTCGTGTGTAGTGACGTCACTAAATTCGCTATATCTCGATTTTTGCGACGAAATTGCTTTTTTTGCACAGAAGACATACAATTGATGTAGGAGAAGGTACCCGGAGTTTCATGTCGATAGCACTATTGTTTTTTTAGATATTGCGAAAGTTTGTCAGGGGGGCGAAAACGCTGCCTCCCCCCCCCCCCCCCCCCCAGCCAATGGCGGGTTAACTGGCATTTTCCATCAGAATCATGCTTACATCTTTTTGCCTTTGTGTGTTTGGATCTTATCTCGCCCCCCCCCCCCCCCCAGTGTTTTCCCCGTAAAATAGGCCCTGATCAGAACACTGAAAATAGCTAAAGATCCTATGGATCCTAGGTTCCGTAGGATCCATATACAGTGGCGTACATAGAAATTCACAAAGGACCAGGTCATTGCCTTGAGGGGCGCCACCCGATCGACAGGGGCGCCACCAATATTGGCAAACATTTTGCAGAGGAGGGGGGGGGGCTGCAAAATTAACTAACATGGAGTGGCGCATGGAGTGGTAACATGGAGTCCAAACGACCAGGTCATGACCTGCATGACCTGACACTCTGTACGCCACTGCCGGACTGGAAAAATACACTCACTACGCTGGACGCCTCGGCGGAGCCGTTGCGCCGAAATTTATTGGGTGCTTCACCGCATGCACAACACCTGTTAAGGATTATACGGGTTTCCGTCCTGAAAGTAAATGCACTCTTTTGCAATTGTATGAGCTTTAAACACGTTTAAGACATATAACAGGGACCTCAATGCTCATTTAGTCCATTATTTCAGCAATTATCAGCGTTAAAACTTGGGTGTTTCGAGACTAGTATCAGATAACGAGTACTTGATCGGCACTACTGTCCACCACTTCTATCTTAAGATAAATTTTAGAGTTTTGAATTATCTGCAAGTCCTAAACTGGATAACAAAATTATTATGCAATTCAAAACCGACGGGACTTTGTATTACTACACACTGTTCGTTGAGGTTTTGTGTTTTTTTGTGGTTTTCTTTTCTCTGGCCTTTAGCGTTGAGAATTTGGTGGTGGCGTATTAATTTTTTGGCATGAAAATTCATGAAAAATATATAATTGTATGGGAAAACTAGGTAACTGCTGGTGTCGTTGGAACAAAACAAGTTTATTTTCTTTCCAATATTGCTTATTTTACCGGAAATATGCCATACGTGGTGTTTTTATTAGCATAAAAGAGATGACTGGCTCTGCCTCAGCCGGTCCTGCAGAAAATACGCGATGGCATCACCGCGCACTTTGGAATGTCCTTACGTGCAGCAGAGGTCATTTTCAGAAAAATGTGGCTACCGTGGGACTTCTATCACCTTTATAAGTACGTTTTACTATGTAACTCAATTATTCTGGGAAAAACCCGTATAATCCCTTTAAAGGGAAATAATGACCTTTTGATTTTGTTAGCAACAATTTCTTAGGCTACCGTTATGTTTTTAAAATTATTTTATTTAAATTTAAGAATTAAATAAAATTATTCCCAAATTCAAAGTTGTAAGTTTGGAAAAAATACAAAACAAGTACCTTGTGTACTTCATGAAGGTCATTGACAAATTCGTCCTTCCCTACCATTGTAACATCGAGTGCGGCATTTGTGGAGGCTCTGTGACATTTCCGATCAAACTGAGCGCTGCTCGGACACCCGCTAGTAGCGCTTTCGTTCTCCATGGCAACCAGGCGTCAGCCAATCAAAAGCCAGAAAGGGAATACATTCTGGCTTTACATTGGCTCACGCCTGGTTGCCATGGAGAACGAAAGCGCTACTAGCGTGCGTTCGAGCAGCACTCTGATCCGTGAAGCAATCTGTGAAGCATCCGTGATGCATGACTATCAGTATAAGTCATGAATAACAACAACATGCAAACTATACCAACTCGAATAAAATAAGAGCGGAATGAATTGAACCCCAGGCAAGCTAGTATTCGCAAAGTACTCGGCACTGCGCCACAATAGCAAAAGGTGAGGGAAATGCATATTGGATACAATATTATTACGTCACAAGTTTCTGAAGTGTCAACTACTATGAAATACAGTGATAAAATACCTTTAATAATGATTAACAAGAAAATTCAAACTTAAAAACAATAATTTGAATAAGTCTTTAATTAGCTTTCAACTCGAAATCAGATATATTTTGCAATGCTACACAAGAATGGCACCAGTGACGTCATTAACAAAGCCTGCTACGGGACTTGGGTATACTAATCAGGAACAACTCGCCAAGTGCGCCGAGATGGTTAAGTGCGCCGAGAAGCATGACAATGACTTTGTAAACAAATCGCCGACGCTAAATAGGTCGCCGTCGATGTGCATCGATGAGCTTCTGATTTAATTGCCAGTTTTGTGTTATTGTTCGTTAGTTTTTTTGGGAAAAATTATTATTTTTCATGATAAAATAAAGCATAGTGTTATATACAGCCACAGACAAACTATACACAACTCCTAATGTTTAAAACAAATGAATCGATTTGCAAAAATTGAGGGTCGCAACCACTAACTATGCCGCGTTGATGTGCATCGATGAGCTTCCGATTTTATTGCCACTTTTTCAATCGCTGTTAGTTTTAGAAGATCGCCGGGCATATAATCACAACAAGCAGAACGCACAATATATTTTCCACTCCATTGCGTAAAAAAACAATACGGGAAAAGCCCGCAGTTCGATGAGGACCAAAAGTACTTGACAAAAGGTCAGAAATAGTGCAAGTACCGGTCGTTAAAAGTGTGGAACGCTTATCAACTTTAACTTGAAATATCTTTCGGTAGGAAAGTTTTCATGCAAAATGTGATGAATTTACAATATATTTTGATCTCGTCTGGCGATTTCAAGTGCTAACTCCATTTTAGTGGAAAAAGGTCATTATTTCCCTTTAACACATATAAATATGAAGTCAGCGTGTGGAAGGCCGCGCAGCGCCCGTCAACCTCGGCATCAGGGTGTCGCCGTCTTTCAATGCGTCTTTCATCAGGGGCGGATCATCAGGGGGAGCATGCCCCCCCCCCAGGTCCTGAAACTATAATTTCCCCCCCCCCCCAAACGGTCAGACGTACAGTTGTAAAAATTGCCTTTGCAGCAGTCAAAATCCAGCTATTCACATTGAAAAACCTGACAATTTCGCGCCACTTCGCGGCATGATACAAAATTCGCAATTGCTTATAAAAATTTGGAAAATGGGAAAATGAATTCATTAAAGGAAATAGTTCACCTTGGAAAATGTTTACCCAACACGATTTGATTATATTTTTTAATACAATTTCTTTTTATATTGTCAAAAATGACCTTATATCGCGCCGATTCAGGACAGAAGGCCGTAAATTTGTATTGTTTATAAACACTATATGCATACTCTCTGAGTCAGAGCCCTGACGTCACGCGAATGTAAAAAAATGGTTCAGCCAATCAGATTCGAAAGTAGTCGGGTAAAGATAGACTCGCATTGGAGATGTGCCAACCGGCGGCCGGCGATTCGTTTGCTAGCACCAGCTGCAAGCTGATTGGCTGATGGTATAGCCTCTGCCCGGGCTAGAACCAGTACAACATTATTTCGCCAGTACCGCATTCCTTCGCCAAAAACTCACATATATTCGGCTGGAGAGTCTTTTCAGTCAAGAAAACTTGCAGATAGGGGTTTCCCAACACGGGCTACAAAACTGCTATCTCCGTTTAAAACTAATGTTGAAGGTGAACTATTTCCTTTAAGTGTCTGGCAGAGGCTCTCCTTAGCGGTACCTAATTGTTAGCCCCAGGGCCCACTCCATTCATACAATATTAACTTTCAAGCGGGCTACATGTTTAGCTAGTCTGCCGAGTTCCGAAAAAAAGCGACGCGAACGCAAAGACGCGGACATCGGCTCCCGGAAGCTGCTCCAGCGGTGCCCAGCTTGCTCGACCGAAGAGCTACTAGTGGAGACCAGGCCAGGACCATCTCCCCCAGGTTCCTCCAGATCCGCAGGGACCATTTACGCGCAGATAAGTCGTTCTGCTTCTTGCTGCTTTTAAACCGTTTGCACTGTTACCAGTTGTTTGTTACAGTTCGGTACATATGTAATGTATACAGTTATTATCATATTTACTATTGAGCGCTGACTGCCACCGGTCATCGTGATTTACTATCCGAGGAATATGTATATGAAAAACTACCTTAATTTCAATATTTGTCATCATACCGAGATGTGCAACCAGGAATAGAGGTTACCTGAGGCTTGGCTCCACTCACGGTCTGGTTCCAATATTAAAATGTCGTTTCCACGACCTAAAATTAATATTTTCACGCCGCTTCGCGGCGTCACATCGATGGCCATCGGCATAGCGAAGCCATAGTTATCGTCTTCGGCTCGTTGTAACAGTGAATTGAATGAGTAGCATTTTTAGCTTCTTATCCTCTACGTCTACCAGGCCCATATTTATTTTTTATTTTAATTTATTGAGTCAACAACCACAGGCACAGGGCCCACTTACGGTTGCAGTCATGCTGCCTCATGCAACAAGAAATTAAAACATTCACAAACTACATGAGTGCACATGGTACATACAATAAGATAACACAACTATACTGCATATTAAACACAGCAGCATAAAATAAATACATAAAAGGCAATTAAAATCGCCAGCGAAAGTAGGAACAAACGTGTAAATAAAGCGCTGATACAGGCAAAAACCTAAAAATAGACAAATACATAAAAGCGCCGGTAAAAGTAAATATAAACGTGTAGATATAGCGCTGGTACAGGCAAAAGACCTAAAATAAAATAGACAAGTGCAACTTAAAGTCAATGACCGTTCACGGGACACAGCTCACAGCAGCGACCTTAACTCAAGTATGTACCCTGAACATCAGCGAACTTCGTGATATCAGACCTAAGGGCACGAGACGGCATAAATAAATCCGTCTGAGGGCTGCTGTGTGTGAGCGAGTTAAAGGGATGCGGGAGACGAATCAAGAAGCCCCTCTTTACAGTCAACTCTTCCACGAGGTACATGGAAGAGCTCGGGGCGCCGCGTACGTCGACTTGGTGCTGACAGCGGGAACGTTGCCACAATATCAGGGCATAATATATGTATATGTATATCATAATATATGTTGCCGCTGAATACTGAGCGCATGAACATTAGATCGGACCGAACAAAACGCGACCTGACCGATGCGCAGCCAAACAGCTCGAGCAATGACACATAATCAAGTGGTGGGCACGCTGCTTGGGTTTTAGATCCCAGCCACATCAGGAAACGGTGTTGAAGGCGCTCCAGCCGGCGCATATGGGTGACCGCAGCGCCTGCCCAGATTACGCTACCGTATTCCAGTACGGATCTTACATGGGCCTTGTAGGCGGCGAGGGCTGCGGCATGGTCAAAGCGCGTTTGTTGTGTGCCAGCAGACATCTGCATGCTTCTAATTAGCAGGTCAAGCATGCGGTTGGCTTTAGCGACTGTGGCGTCAACGTGGTCCGCAAATGTAAGCTTGGCGTCTAAAATGACGCCAAGGTCACGCACGCGCACACATCGCTCAAGCTGGTGGCCGTCCAGCACGTACGATGAGGTGATGAGCGCAGGGTAAAAGTGATCGTCTTGCACTTAGCTGGGTTGAGTTTCAAACGCCAAGTTTTGGACCACAAACTGAGGCGGTCTAAATCGGCCTGGAGGGAATGAGCGTCCTCTGGGGAACTGATTCGGTTGAAAATTTTGATATCGTCTGCATAAGACAGGCACGATGTTTTGATGTGATTAGGAAGGTCAGCGACGTAACAGGTGAACAGAATTGGGCCTAAAATGCTGCCTTCCGGGACCCCGGATAGTACCGGAGCCCAGTCAGAATGTTTCCCATCGAGAATGACTCGCTGGGATTGTTGGCTTAGGTAAGACTCAAGCCAGCTGAGCGCAAGACCTGAGATGTTAAAAGAGCACTTGAGCTTGTGTAAAAGTAGACTATGGCTCACACTCGTAAAGGCGGAAGAATAATCAGTGTAGATTGTGTCAGTTTGCAATCCCTTTGTCAGTGAGGTCCAGCAGTGTTCCAAAAAACAAGCCAAGTTGCTCAGGCAGGAGCGTTTAGGAAGAAAACCGTGCTGAGAAGACGGCAGTGCTGGAAGTCATGCTTGGAGCAGGCTCTCGCACACTACCTTCTCCAGAATTTTAGCGCAAAGTGTTAATAATGAGATTGGTCTGTAGTTGTCTGGAAGCTTTTTAAAACCATTTTTGAATACCGGAATGATGTTGGCCCGCTTCCAAGTTGACGGAAACACCCCGGAGCGCACCGACAATCGACATATGATGTCGATAGGGATCGCAAACTCATCCGCACATTCGTGTAAAATCCTAGCACTGAGACCATCAGGACCGCAAGCTTTATGTGGGCTTAGCTCGCGCAGGAGCTGTGCCACACGGCCAGGTGGAACGTTAAAAGCAGACAAACCTGGGGCGTTAAGAGCGGGGGCGTCCGGTAAAGCGTCAGTACACGGTGCGCTAAACTTTTTAACGATGTTGAAGCAATTCGCCCTAGCCGTTGCGTCCTTCACCACCATGCCGTTGCACTCCAAAACGGGAGACACGTGACCACTGGACTTCACAGATTTAATGAATGTCCAGTATCGCTTAGGATTATCTTTGAATTCTCGCACAAGTCCCGTCAGATAGTCATGATATCTGGTTCTAACCTCGCGTTTAAAATCTGCTCTAGCCCTCACGTGCTCCTCTATGTTCGCGACAGAGGGGTCTGCCTTTTTGCGCTTGTGGGCCTGTTCTTTCTCACGCAGGAGATCACGAACATGCAGACTAAACCACGGTGGATATTTCTGACGCAACTCTATCATAGGTATATGGTCACTTACAGCGGCAAACACAAAATCATAAAATAACTCAACGGCAGAATCAACATCCATACATTCTAGTATCGTCCAAGGCACCGAGCGCAGGGCCTGACGAAGAGCAGTAAAATCTGCACGCTTGTAATTGTACACCTTAGATCTAGAAGCTCGAGGGGCCGGACCTATTTCTGGGTCTTATCGGGCAAACCCGTAAAATTTCAATATTTTTCAATATTTGTCATCATACCGAGATGTGCAACCAGGAATACGGGTTACCTGAGGCAATTGGCTCCTCTCACGGTCTGGTTCCAATATTAAAATTGCGTTTTCCACGACCTAAAATTAAAATTTTCACAACGCTTCGCGGCGTCACATCCGCGGTGGCCATCGTCATAACGAAGCCATCGTCATCGTCTTCGGTTCGTTGCAACGGTGAATTGAATGAATAACATTTTTAGCTTCTTATCCTCTACAATTGGCCCATATTTCTATATAATGCGTAAATAAATATAAATATAATGCGTTTTTGGCACAGATGTTAAGTTCGCTTTCTTCTGTTTATGAGAATGCCCACGTTTAGGCCTAAAAATGTCTGAAATGCGCCTAAGTATTGGCCAAAGATATGCATGTTAACCCTGGCCCTTGACCCTTGTGGTGTGGGGGTCATTTTGACCCCACCCCTGAGCTTTTTTCGGGAATAGCGAGAAAACGGCGCCGCGCAGCGCCACCAAATTTGGCGCAGCTATTCGGGCATCAATTACCAACATTTTGTGAAAGTTTAACTGCAGGTCATCTCAGGTCAGGTCACCAGAAAATGTCGTTGTCGGTAACGTCAAGTGATCTTATCTCCAAAAATGTTTGCGGTCGTGCCAAAGCCAGTGTTTGTCCGAGAGATTTGAAACTTTCAGGATTGCATTTGCATAAGGCTATACGTACCTACAATTCGTTTATCTCGGATTTGTTGTATCGATGACCTAAGGTCAGGTCAATTTCGTGACCTCCCATTATAAGTAAATGGGAAAATATACAAATGCTTCCTATTCAGAGAAAATGCATTAGATCAGGCCAATTCTTTAAGAATCATACTATTTTAGCTCATTATTGATGAACCGGGTCCAATTGTTGCTCTGTGACCTCTGCAAGGTCAGCTGAGGTCATCTCAGGTCACCAGCACTTTTTTGTCAATAACTCTTGTTATAATAAAGATAAGAGACGTGCAAACGCCACCACTGTGTTTTCTCGTCGAGTCGCGTCGCCCAATATGCAACATGACCTACCTGGGCCACCAAATGACCTTGACCTGAGGTCAAATTTTGAAGCTGACCAAACTAGGTCACCATTACCATGGTTCGAAGCGCCTTGACGAGACAAACACGATCGTGTTAAAATCATTGTTATATGTCAAGCCAATAAAACGGTATTTATTAAAGCGTTTTGGGGAAAACAATGCCCTCATGACCTTTGGTGATCTCTGGGCACTAAACTATTAACCTGAGCTTTTTTTTAATTTGAAAACACTCAGGCGCTTTAATTTTTCATGAGCTTTCGGTTACCTTTTCCGTTCGATCCTTTCCTAGCTATCCTTCCTTCCTTCCTTCCTAGTTTCCGATATATTTTGGGAGGTTTCTGTAGCAAAGTCCTATACTTGGAAAATTTGACCTTTGGTGACCTCATTATTGACCTGAGCAAAATCATACCTGAAGCAACGTCGAATGGCCTTGTTAAGAGCTTGAAACCGCTTTGTTCGCGTCTTTCTAGACCTTTAGTTTTCTAGTTACAGGCAGACTGGTTATTGCTTCAACTTTTTTGGAACGATTCAATCATGATTCATTTTGGAATCTGAATCATCCAATCACCGTTGGATTACCGATTTTTTTAAAAAAGAATTGTTTCTTTCCAATTGAAAGGATAAAAGCAAATATTTTAATCGATTCACGTTTTATTTAACATTTGAATATATGTGGTGAATGTATGTCAAATAAATACAAATGAAAACATACATACATATGATCATTAAAACATTGTTACAGCAATACTATTTCAGTATAAATGAATGTAGCCAATGAGACTGCAATCTGCATGTATTCGCACAATTTAACAGCGTACTTGAATTGTTAAGAATCGATAAATCTTTTGATTCAATCAGCCTTGATTTGATGCAGTGTTTGATCCAATCACGATTCATGAATCAAAAGATCTGGTGGTGAATATTTTGTTTTTATTCAAGGAATTTTTATTGAACCATTCCAATCGATTCAATCAGTGTCAAATGAATAACCAATCTGGTTAGAGGGGGTCATTTTACCCCCCCCCCCCCCACAACAATATAATGAACACATTATGTTGCATTCCTGAAGAATATGTTACTATGTGGGAACACATTCACATTCACAAACACATACATATTCATTCTATTCAAACACATACACATGCATCTAGATTGTAGGTGGGAACACATTCACAAACATACACATTCATTCTATTCATTAAAACACATACACATGCATCTAGGTGGGAACACATTCACAACACACATACACACATTCTGACCTCCCCCCCCCACACACCAACATAGTTAACTAAATACTGACATTTGCATATGATAGCATACAAATGTCCATAGTAGATGTTTACCAGCACTAATAAGCACCAAACATGCATAAACGTGGAGTGGAAAGATCAGAATGGAGAATATCACATCAGTAATGATTTGAGTAGCAGCTAGTACATGTTTCACCAGACCACGGCCG
Source organism: Chirona hameri (assembly GCA_036785665.1). NCBI lineage: Eukaryota > Metazoa > Arthropoda > Thecostraca > Balanomorpha > Balanidae > Chirona > Chirona hameri. The sequence goes on along the minus strand of JAXIVJ010000343.1, from coordinate 25,103 downwards.
GGTCGGCGCGCTAGACGGGCGACCCCCGGCCGCTCCGCACTGTCTTCTGATTAATCGGGGAATTCGACACCCTGCTTCGTGAAATTTAGTGTCTACGTGCTCTTATCTTCTAGTTCATCTGCGTGCTACATCATATAAACTGTGAGTTGTGTTTTCGATCTATTATCTACCTCAGAAGATTTGTGATTTGAAACCTGCGTGAACAACCAAGCCGAAAGACAGAAACCTCGGTCTGTGTCAGAAAGTGTGTGAACGCTTCAAGATTTGTTTCAAATAAGTGTCTTTTTTCTCTATGGTGCGGCAGTGATATTACGTGCTCGAAATATTGCATTTCTTCAAGAGTCCTGCTTCAATGTTCTAGAACTACCTTTTCCAACGCATACCAACGCAACAGAGCGGACGAACACCACCAGCCCTGGCCATCGCCATGGCAACCCCCCTTGACCAGGGGACTGCCGCCGCAGTGCCGCCCGGCTAAAGTCAACAAATGCCAGGCGGCCAAACGGTCACCGGGGCACGTTCCCGGTGGCCGGCGCGGCGGGGAGCCCGGGGCGGGTGGCGGGCCCGCCGAGCGAGAGAGAGAGAGAGGGAGCAGCGACCAGCCGACTGCTCTCGGCACTGGGGACCCCAATGGGCCCTGTCGTGTAGTGTGCCAACAACCGCCCGTCACCACGATAGAGACAGAGACGCAAGTCAGAGACGAGCCGCCGACGCCCGCTACTCCGTCAGACCGAGCGGCGGCGGTGGCTGCCGACCCACCCGACGCGACTACCAGCGAGCGGCCGAGGCCGGCGCTCGCCGCAACCGACCGACAACAAGATCGGCACACCTTGCAAGGGGAGGCCGCCACAGCACCTCTGGTCAGCGCTGCCGGCCAGCATCCGGTTGCACAGGCGCACAACGCAACTGAAGTGACACGCTAACCTCATGGCTCTGATACGATTGGACGCGGGGCCTTATACATCATGGCGTTGAACATTTTAAGCCTAAAACCTAAGATTTTAGACCTCCGTCATGATTTAGAATTATTAAATTGTGATATTGCTGTGCTCACAGAAACATGGCTTCGCCCCGAAACTTGCTCACGCTTCGTCACGTTCCCGGGGTTTTCTCTGCACCGTGCCGACCGTCCAGACGGTAGTGGTTACGGGGGAATAGCTGTACTGATAAAAAACAATTTGAAAGTAAAACCACTTAAATCAGTTGTAGGTGCCAAAAACGACGGCAAAATAGAAACGTTTTGGTTACAAGTCAGTAACTCGCACGGTCGTCGTTTTAACCTAGGTTGCGTATATAGACCTCCTCGACACACCGTAGCCGCCATATCAGCCGACCTCGATTTTCTTGAAACTCAAGTGCAACGCGTGTTTCTTTCGTCCACTGACAATATTGTAATAACTGGCGACCTTAACTGCAACCTTCTAGCGTCCGACAACGATATATGTAAATCGAGATTTAATCAGTTCCTAGACAGCCTGGCCCTGCACCAGCACGTGACTAGTCCCACACACGAGTCTGGATCTCTACTTGATGTGTTTGTGTCCAATACGGGAAACTTTTTGAGTGACGTATCTGTCTGCCCATGTCCCTATAGTGATCACTGTATCATCCAAGCTAAATTGTCCATCCCCAAGCCTCGCCGTAAGCCGATTTTCGTCTCATCTAGGCGCCTACATCGCATTAATATATCGGCTTTTCACGCTGCTCTCAGAGCCACTGACTGGAGTGGAGTGTTCTCACGCGTGGAAGTGTCAGACCAGTGGTCTGCATTCATAAATTGTCTCCTCCCCATCCTCGACCATCACGCACCTCTAAAACGTATCAAAATTCGTAACCCTTCCGCTCCCCCTGTATCTGACACCACTCGCAACCTGATGGCACAGCGTCGCAGACTTCTTGTCCATAGTGGTAGGACCCCCGAGTTCATTGCGCTTAACAAACAGGTCCGTTCTGCCATTCGTCACGACACAAGGCAGGACATCGCCAGGAGAGTGCGTGAGCTGGGTCCTACCACCATATTTCGGAATGTACGTCAAATCATAGCGGGCAAGAAGTCTGCCGACCGCATCGTGCCAGAGGCCACCCCTGACGAGCTAAACCAGTACTTTGTGGGCGTTGGTCCCCGGGTTGCGAGTGAGGTCCGGGCCAGGGGTGAGCCCCCCTCTCTCCCTGTCCGTCTACCTCGTGTCGGCACATGTGCCTTCAAACTACAGCCTATCTCTCTGTCCGCTCTCCGGTCCTTCCTCAACTCAATGAAAAATTCAGGGGCCTGTGGTGCTGACGGCATCTCTATTCAGGTAATAAAGCTTTGCTTTGCTGCTATCGGCTCCGTTTTACTCCATATCATCAATACTAGCCTATCTTCCGGCGAATACCCAGCGCCCTGGAAACATTCCATTATTCATCCAATACACAAAGCCGGCAGCCAGTCCGAAGCTTCCAATTTTCGCCCTATCTCCATTGTATCTGCCTTCCCAAAGCTCATTGAGCGTATTGTGCAACGTCAGCTTTACTCATACATGTCGGATAACCACCTGTTCTCCTCATCCCAGCACGGGTTCCGCTCCCTGCTCTCTACTGAGACCGCCCTTCTGACTGTTTCTGATCACATCCTCTCGGCTATTGACCACCAGGAACTCACCCTTCTCTGTCTCCTCGATTTATCCAAGTGCTTCGATGTCATCGACCATTCTATGCTCCTCTCTAAACTACGTACATATAACATCGATCCCACCTGGTTTACTGGTAGACTGAGTGTGACCTCTGCGGTCACACTCAGTCTGTCTGTACGGCTGATGGGAGTGGGAACCTTCATTTCTCCAGGCCTCTCCCCAACTCTATCGGAGTTTTTCAAGGCTCGTCTCTTGGGCCTTTACTTTTTCAAATATTCGCTAACGATATGTGCCTGTTCGCGGGGGATGCTCATGTGGTCCAGTACGCCGATGACACTCAAATTTTGTTATCCGGCAAAAAACACCAACTCAATGATCTGGTCAGTAAATTGGAGGACACCCTGAGTGCACTTGATACCTGGTTTCACTCTCATGGTCTCAAAGTAAATACAAGCAAGACCGAATTAATAGCGTTCGGATCCCGCCAAAATTGTCGCGACCTTTACCCTGTTGCTGTTCAGTTCCGCGAAGACATAGTACAAGAGAGCCCATACGTCAAAAATTTAGGTGTTCTGTTTGATAAGCACTTCACATGGGACTCACACGTGTCTTCCCTGGTAAAAAAATGTGGTATCCTCATTGGGCTATCGCACGTGCGGCACAGCATCCCCCGCGAGCTGTTGCCACTTCTTGTAAATGCCTTGGTCGTTTCACACGTTCGGTACTGTTTAGCAGTATTTGGCAATGGCTCGCAGAGGAACATACAACGCCTTGACAAAATTCTAAATTTTGCCCTTCGTGTCATATCTGGCAAACGTAAATTTGATCACATCTCTGACGTGCGAGCTGAGCTTGGCTGGCCCACTGCCCAGCAGCTATACAGACAGCACTCCCTAAATCTACTACACAAAATTCGAAACACCGGGGAACCACAGGCTCTTGCTTCCCAGCTTCATGTCAATTCTGATCTCCGCTCCCGCTCTACGCGACAGAACTCTGACCTGGCCCTTCCACGCGTGAGGACAGAGGCTGGCAAGCGCCGATTTCTATATCATGTTGTGCAAAATTACAATGAGCTGCCTTTAGCGACACGTCACTCAGCCATGCCCGCATTCAAAAGAGCGATACAGAACATGCCTCAACCAGAGTAGCCTGATGTATATAACGTAATGTGCGTGTGAGAGCATTGCAGTGTATGTGATGTAATGTGTATGTGATAGTATTGAAGTATGTGCTGTATGGGAGTATGTGCTGTAGTGAAACTGTCTTCATTTTATATTAGGATGAGTGTACCATTCGTGTTGTCCATGCTTGTATGTGGCTCCGGAATAGCCCGCTTCGGCGTGGATGGGGTCCAACGTCAAATACAAATACAAATACAAATACAAATACAGTTTGTAAGAAATATGGAAATTACAATGGCTCAAATCACAGATGCTCAAAATGGTTGATGAATGTGGATAGGTGTTGGTGCCAGAATGTAAGTGCCGAAGTGACACTTGGCAGTAAATGGTAGTCACAGCACACATTAATTGTAACCAGGATAATACGTTAACTGATAATCTCCTTATATACAGGAATAAAAAACTAAGGATAGCTTAAATCCTCCTCAAATATATTCTAGAATGGTTATCCTATCCACCCAAGGATGCGCTGAAGCTAGTATCATGTATCATACTTGATACAAAAATAGGTACAATATCAGAAAAAGCATTGATGCTGTTTTTTTCTTCTTCAGACACTATTTAGGTGCCAGAGTGTTTCAAGAATAAAGTCAACTCATCATATTAATTTATTGACCAAGACATGCTTCATATTGATACTTCTTCAGTTGGTCATTAAAAATAGGACATACAAAACAATAGATGATTGACACTGCAAACATACATTCAAAGTTCATTCACATCACATGATATTGTTTCACCTATTAGTCTCCTAAGAGGTGAAGCAATCCATGTTAGACATCTAATTTATGTATTGAGAGAAAAAATGAAGCCATTTCAGATAGTTATTCTTCCAGTCTTCTGATTAATAAATTCTGACTTCAAGTACTGCAGTTTCAAGCGCAATTCTTGTTTTATTGTCTATATTATCTTGAATAATCCTTGCACCTTCCCAACCGGGTATAGTTCCACATTCATGACTATGTTCCACTATTGTTTTGGGTTTCTGATATTGCAAATATTTCCTGTGCTCCATTAGCCTTGTGCTCTAACTTCTTCCGACTTCCAGTTTCACCATATGGCTTTGTACATCTCTTGCATGGTAGCTTGTAAGACAAGCCTGTGGTCATGTTGCTCTCTTTATAATTTATCCTGTTCTTCACAGTCTTACTTGTTACCTACTATCACATTAGCATGTTTCAGAAAATGTGCAATCGTATCAACATGTCTGGATTGCGGAACAACTTGATACTTAAGTATGAATACGAAACATGTCTTGGTTGATAAATTATTATGAGGAGTTGACTGTGTATATATGTCAATATGAACGCTCCCAATTTCAAGAAGTTAGAATGAATTAATTGAAGCAGCGCAACCTCGTTCCCACACCGTAAGACGATCCCCGAGCGAATGGCAAGGCAAAATGCGTAAAAAAGGTGTTGTTGTTGTTGTTGATGGATTAGGGCGTATAGCCTCTTGGGCCCAGGACGCCCAACTTCAATGGTCTTCTATCTTGCTTAGTCCGATTTATGGTTTGGCAGTTTAGGTTAAGGTTTGCGGGGTACTAAGCAGGGTGGTATGCAGGAGGGTTGGTTTGAATTTTCTTCAGACTTCAGTCTTCTCACTTATTTGATTTTTCTTCTTGGACGTTTGACAGCGTATGGGAGGATGGCCAGGGAAGGATTGCCGGGGCAGGGGGATTTGGCTAGGTTTGTTGTCTTCACTTAGGGATAGGATTGTCGAGGAAGGATTTCTGTAGCCGGTACTTGTTAGTGTTAGTCAAGATTACTACAGGGTCTCTATTAGTCCCTTCAGAAAGTAAAAATAAAATAAAATAAAAACAATATGAAATTAATGGCAACTCGCTACTCTACTACTGTACTAGAACATAAACCTGTAAAAATGAAAAATAAAATTGGGACGACTCATCGCACTCACAGCACTTGATTTCACGTAAAAAAGGTGCAAAATGCGTAAACAACGCAGTTTAAGAAACATCTTTCTAGCGCCAGAAATGTCCCAGAATATTACTGCCATATTTTGGACTTGATTCAAACCTCCGACCTATCTGTTAGTTATAGTTATCTTGATCTCCGTAACGTGTCCACTTCTACTTATGACGTCACCGTAGTAGTCAATTCTGGCGCATGTAGTCTGCGGTCGGTTAAAACTGTTTTTTCGCAAATACCTTTTTAACAAATATAGATACAGTAATGGTTGTGATGTCATCGTGTTCGCCTCGTCAGAATGCGTCGATTCATACCAATTGCACGTGGTTTAGGTCAAATCAAAAGTTAATCGAATGGGCGGGGCTTAGAGCCTCAGCTGGTGACCGTCGAACCGCTGGGAGACTGCGAACAAGGCCCTGACCTTTGATGACCTCTAGTGACCTCAATATTGAACTGAGACTAAAATAATTCATAAAATTTCGATTTGCCTGGTTTTGAGCTTTCCAACACTGTCTTTTTCTTTTTCGTAACCTTTTTACTTTTCGAGTTAGAGGGTTTTATTTCTCTCGAAATAGCATTAACTGCAACGGCGGAGGAGGCCGATGGATCTAAATGAGTCACGCTCTGACGTCAGGATCACGTAGAATCGCCGGATCCCTATATATGGTCTTGGCGCGGGCCGGCGTTTCTCGCGTGTCTCACCAAGGCCGTATAAGTAAGGTAGAACCGTCCGGGCATTTTAGTGTACCATTTTCTCAACACTAGCGTGATGTCACTGGATACCTGTCGTTCCCGACTCAGCCGTCGCCGCAGTGGCTCCGGCCCGACGTGGTGCGAATATTTTGAAATGTAGTTGCGGATGTTAGGGGTGGTCACAGGTGGGTGGGGACTCAGGGGCGTCGCCACCGGGGAGGCCAGCAGGGGCCCGGCCCCCCTTCCCCCCACTCTAAAAAGTGGGGGAGGAGCTGCCCCCCCGGCCCCCGCTACAACCGCGATCCAAACCTTAAAGGAAATAGTTCACCTTCGGAAAATTTTCAGAACACTATTTTATTATATTTTTTAATACAGTTTCTTTTTTTCTTTTCAAAATTGGTCCTACATCGCGCCAATTCAGGACAGAAGGTTGTAAATTATTAATGTTATGGTGTGCGTTATTGGTCTGCGCATGCTCAGACCAGTGCTGGCACTCTCAGACGGTACGGTATATCATATATGCGCCGCATTCCTTCGCCAAAAAGTCAGATATCTTCGGCTGGAGAGTCTTTTCAGCCAAGACAAGTTGCAGATAAGGATTTCTCAACACGGGCTACAAAACTGCTATTTCAGTTCAAAATCCCATGTTGAAGGTGAACTATTTATTTCCTTTAAAGGGAATAGTTCACCTTTAACATGGAGTTTTGGACTGAGATAGCAAATTTGTAGAACAGATCTAAAAATGGGTTGTGGTGAAAGAATTACCTCCCTATGTTAAGCAATTTCGACACAGGACTAGTGGGCCCGGTTTCATATTCGCTGTTCCGGGCCACGATCGGGACATCTCGCTCGTCGCTCGCCGCCGAAGGCAGGTACACTCTCTGGCACGTAGTCTCTGGTCACGACGCCTCGTTAATATCCGCTCAGCCGCCCGGGCGGCGCGGCGGCCCCTTGTCAGAGACTGTACTTGGCGTCAGGCGGAGCGGGGGAGCCGTAACGCCTGCTGCTATCGTACGATTTCTCGTGAAATAGAAAGAGAAACTTACTTCTTTCTCCACATATATCCATCAGTTGTCCAAACCAAAGTCATATTCGTAGTTTTGAGCTCAAGATGCACCTAATGGTTGAACTTCAAGACAACTTTCAAGGTGACCTATTCCCTTTAAAGGGAATAGTTCACCTTTAACATGGGGTTTTGGACTGAGATAGCAGATTTGTAGAGCAGATCTAAAAATGGGTTGTGGTGAAATAATTACCTCCCTACGTTAAGTAATTTCGACACGGGACTAGTGAGACCGGTTTCATGTCAGCTGTTCCGGGCCACGATCGGGACGTGAACGTTCGCCGCCGAAGGCAGGTACACTCTCTGGCACGTATTATCTGATCACGACACCTCGTTAAAGGAAATAGTTCACCTTCGGAATTTATTTTCAGAACACGATTTTATTATATTTTTTAATACAGTTTCTTTTTTTCTTTTCAAAAATGGTCCTACATCGCGCCAATTCAGGACAGAAGGTCATAAATTAGTAATGTTATGGTGTGCGTTATTGGTCTGCGCATGCTCAGACCAGTGCTGGCACTCCCAGACGGTACGGTATTATATCATATATGCGCCGCATTCCTTCGCCAAAAAGTCAAATATCTTCGGCTGGAGAGTCTTTTCAGCCAAGAAAAGTTGCAGATAAGGATTTCTCAACACGGGCTACAAATTTGCTATTTCAGTTCAAAATCCCATGTTGAAGGTGAACTATTTCCTTTAATATCCGCTCAGTCGCCTGGTCGGCGCGGCCGCCCCTTGTCAGATACTGTACTTGGCGTCAGGCGGAGCGGGGCGGAGCCAGAACGCCAGCTGCTATACAGACTTGTCAATGATTCATATTTGTCATGAGTCGATTCACAGTGATTCACGGACCATAATGAATGATTCAATCATGATTCAATCACTCAACATTACCATAATGAATGATTCAATCATGATTCAATCACTGAACATTACCATAATGAATAATTCAATCATGATTCAATCACTCAACATTACCATAATGAATGATTCAATCTTGATTCAATCACTCAACATTAAAGGGAAGTGTCGACTCCTTTGTCTAACTCCTTTGATTTTGAATGTGCGACTCTAAGATTTTATGAGCGTGACAGGGAGGTCATGCTCTACTTGTGTGCCAATTTTCATGCACATCAGAATAGTCTGCTGTTTGACCTTAAACATATGACCTGCTCTAACTCCTTTGATTTTAAATGTGCGACTCTAAGATTGTACCAGAATGATCACTAGATCGTGATCTATCTGTGTACCAATTTTGAAACCAATACAAATAGTCCGCGAATGTATTTCCGAATGTGAATGTGAATGTGAGCCAATTGGACACACGTGTTGTTTATTTTGATTATAAAATGATATTTATAATATTTATTATAATTGCAAATTCCAAGTTCCAAAAGCATTAAAGGAAATAGTTCACCTTCGGATTTTTTTCAGAACACGATTTTATTATATTTTTTAATACAGTTTCTTTTTTTCTTTTCAAAAATGGTCCTACATTGCGCCAATTCAGGACATAAGGTCGTAAATTATTAATGTTATGGTGTGCGTTATTGGTCTGCGCATGCTCAGACCAGTGCTGGCACTCTCAGACGGTACGGTATATCATATATGCGCCGCATTCCTTCGCCAAAAAGTCAAATATCTTCGGCTGGAGAGTCTTTTCAGCCAAGAAAAGTTACAGATAAGGATTTCTCAACACGGGCTACAAAACTGCTATTTCAGTTCAAAATCCCATGTTGAAGGTGAACTATTTCCTTTAATGACTTCACGTTTCACTTTTTTAAGCGAATAGAACATTTATTTTGATTTTGCATTAGGTATTATTTTTTATAAATCATGATGTGGAATAAGCGGCGCCGATGCGACAGTGATATTTGCGACATGCGGAGGTCATGCAAATGTTTGTTTATGATTTCGTTTTTGATATGGTATAGCTTAGAAATTAGGAAAAGGTGGGTACCTTTTGATAATTTTTCGTGTGAAAAGGTGTGCGTGTACTGTGTGGCTTATGGACCAAAGTATGAGTTAGTTACCTTTTTAAGTATTTAGGTACCTACCCCTAACCCTACCAGTTCCAAGGTATTCACCTAGTTAGGGCTGATTGAACAGTGGCTTTGTGCCCACTGGAGTTGGACACAAAGCCTCGCTTTCTTTACGCATAGATGAATTACAGGCTACAGCTCAGGACACAGAGCTCATATAATTGGCCATTAAGTGCCTGGTTTGACCACAGGGCACAGATGAATGCTGGGCCACTGGCATATTTTGTGGACAGTTTATGCTGTTCGACCAAAAAAGAATGATTCTTTGAGCAATGAATGATTCAATCAGCCTATTTTCTCTGTATGAATGATTCAATCAGTGACTCACAACAGGTTTGCGCATGAGGTGAATCGATTCATGAGTCATTCATTTGAAATAAGAATGATTCAATCAAAAGTAGTCGATTCACATTGAATCATTGACAAGTCTGCTGCTATAGTACGGTTTCTCGTGAAATACAAAGAGAAACTTACTTCTTTCTCCACATATATCCATCAGTTGTCCAAACCAAAGTCATATTCGTTGCTTTGAGCTCAAGATGCACCGTATGGTTGAATTTCAAAACAACTTTCAAGGTGACCTATTCCCTTTAAAGGATTTTTTTTTTAAATAGTAAATTTAGTCCGAATGTTTTGTATGGATGGATTTCCGAGGTCAGGACCCACGCTAAGCAGAGCTTATTGCGCAGGTCCTAACCTCACCACCCGATCGCGCAATTCCTGTTGGCCGGCAGAATTTAGAGACGAAAGTTTTACGTGCCCGACATAACCTGGACACGGTCCGCCCCGCTCACTGACGTCACCTGACCTTGAGTGCGACCGCTGCCACCGGCCGCAGGCCATCCTAGTCGGGAGCAAACAGCGAGCGCCGAAGCGACTCGAACCCGGGCTGCCATACCGGGATAGGTCAGAAGTCCAGCGCTCTCCCACTGAGCTACAGGGGCGGACAAACTCCCACTGAGCTACAGGAATGTTTCACCTTTCTGAAAGTTGTAAAATACACGCTATAGTTGTAGTCGAAAATATGAAGCAAGTGTTGCTGAAAACGATGGGGACAATTTTATCTCGAAAGTCACTTAACTTTATACAAATTAAGTTCTTGAATTTCGGATGATGACGTTATTATTGAGCTATAGACCGCCGCTGATTGGCTGAGAAAGTGGAATTGGCTGAAAAAGTCGTTGTCAGCCAATCAGCGGCGGCACTAGCTTAGACCCCATTTTGCAAACTATCAATTGAATTGCTTAGAAACGGCTAAGTTTTGGGGAAAATGACCTTAGTATTTTCAACATTTCAATAACGGCCAAAGATAATGGCTATCTCAGTTCAAAACCAATACAAAGGTGAAACATTCCATTTAACCCTCGCTCGTACAGCGTCGGATCATTACGTGACCGTGCAGGGGGGGGGGGGGGGGGGGGGGGGGGGGGTTGACGTACAACCCCCTTAGCGTTTCACCCCTAATTGGTGTCATAGCTTCGATTTAGAAACGAGCGTGTTGCTTGTCACGAGAGGAAGCCATTGATACCCGATTTTAAGGTGCTAGGTCAATATGTGACCTCTGGGGTCATGTCAATGACCCAAAATTCAACCAAAATGTAAATGCGTATAAATTGAATTTAATCGAGCTTAATCGCGAATGAGCATATAATTATGACAAATGGGTGCCAAATTTCAAATCAGCGTCACAAAATGTCCTAGAAACTGCCAAATTCCAAAAAGGTCATGTCAGGTCATGTCAGGTCACGTCAGGTCATTTGAGGCCAGTGACCTCGGTTGACCTGGGGGGCGCATGACCCCAGTGGAACATATAATTATTCGCCCATTCGATTAACTTTTGATTTGACCTAAACCACGTGCAATTGGTATGAATCGACGCATTCTGACGAGGCGAACACGATGACATCACAACCATTACTGTATCTATATTTGTTAAAAAGGTATTTGCGAAAAAACAGTTTTAACCGACCGCAGACTACATGCGCCAGAATTGACTACTAGGGTGACGTCATAAGTAGAAGTGGACACGTTACGGAGATCAAGATAACTATAACTAACAGGTAGGTCGGAGGTTTGAATCAAGCCCAAAATATGGCAGTAATATTCTGGGACATTTCTGGCGCTAGAAAGATGTTTCTTAAACTGCGTTGTTTACGCATTTTGCACCTTTTTTACGTGAAATCAAGTGCTGTGAGTGCGATGAGTCGTCCCAATTTTATTTTTCATTTTTACAGGTTTATGTTCTAGTACAGTAGTAGAGTAGCGAGTTGCCATTAATTTCATATTGTTTTTATTTTATTTTATTTTTACTTTCTGAAGGGACTAATAGAGACCCTGTAGTAATCTTGACTAACACTAACAAGTACCGGCTACAGAAATCCTTCCTCGACAATCCTATCCCTAAGTGAAGACAACGAACCTAGCCAAATCCCCCTGCCCCGGCAATCCTTCCCTGGCCATCCTCCCATACGCTGTCAAACGTCCAAGAAGAAAAATCAAATAAGTGAGAAGACTGAAGTCTGAAGAAAATTCAAACCAACCCTCCTGCATACCACCCTGCTTAGTACCCCGCAAACCTTAACCTAAACTGCCAAACCATAAATCGGACTAGGCAAGATAGAAGACCATTGAAGTCGGGCGTCCTTGGCCCAAGAGGCTATACGCCCTAATCCATCAACAACAACAACACCTTTTTTACGCATTTTGCCTTGCCATTCGCTCGGGGATCGTCTTACGGTGTGGGAACGAGGTTGCGCTGCTTCAATTAATTCATTCTAACTTCTTGAAATTGGGAGCATTCATATTGACATATATACACATTCAACTCCTCATAATAATTTATCAACCAAGACATGTTTCGTATTCATACTTAGGTATCAAGTTGTTCCGCAATCCAGACATGTTGATACGATTGCACATTTTCTGAAACATGCTAATGTGATAGTAGGTAACAAGTAAGACTGTGAAGAACAGGATAAATTATAAAGAGAGCAACATGACCACAGGCTTGTCTTACAAGCTACCATGCAAGAGATGTACAAAGCCATATGGTGAAACTGGAAGTCGGAAGAAGTTAGAGCACAAGGCTAATGGAGCACAGGAAATATTTGCAATATCAGAAACCCAAAACAATAGTGGAACATAGTCATGAATGTGGAACTATACCCGGTTGGGAAGGTGCAAGGATTATTCAAGATAATATAGACAATAAAACAAGAATTGCGCTTGAAACTGCAGTACTTGAAGTCAGAATTTATTAATCAGAAGACTGGAAGAATAACTATCTGAAATGGCTTCATTTTTTCTCTCAATACATAAATTAGATGTCTAACATGGATTGCTTCATCTCTTGGGAGACTAATAGGTGAAACAATATCATGTGATGTGAATGAACTTTGAATGTAGTTCGAGCAGTTTAGAAAATAAACTTTGGGGGAAAATGGGTAAAGTAGATTTCACCCCTTAGGAAGTAGGGGTTTGACCCCTTAGACTTCAATGCAAATGATGGTCTCTTCAGCCAGATTACTTGCCTCGTAGAGAAGAGTGGCTGTGCCGATTTTGAAGAAAATCTTAGGGGCCCCCTCGTAGGCCCAAAATATAGTTTTGCCTATAACTTTCTTCCTATGGAAAAAGTTTGGATTTTTTTTTCTCGCCACGGCTGTCTTTGGGCTGATGAGTGCTTTCGATTGATACCCATTTCGAGCAGTTTCGAAAATAAACTTTGGGGGAAAATGGGGAAAGTAGATTTCACCCCTCAGAAAGTAGGGTTTTGACCCCTTAGACTTCAAATGCAAATGATGGTCTCTGCAGCCAGATCACTTGCCTCGTAGAGAAGAGTGTCTGTGCCGATTTGGAAGAAAATCGTAGGGGCCCCCTCATAGGCCCAAAATATAGTTTTGCCTATAACTTTTTTCCTATAGAAACAGTACCGATGTTCTTGCTACGGCTGTTTTTGGGCTGATGAGTGCTTTCGATTGATACCCATTTCGAGCAGTTTCGAAAATAAACTTTGGGGGAAAATGGGGAAAGTAGATTTCACCCCCTAGGAAGTAGGGGTTTGACCCCTTAGACTTCAATGCAAATGATGGTCTCTTCAGCCAGATTACTTGCCTCGTAGAGAAGAGTGGCTGTGCCGATTTTCAAGAAAATCGTTGGGGCCCCCTCGTAGGCCCAAAATATAGTTTTGCCTATAACTTTTTTTCTATAAGAAAAGTGTCGATTTTTCGCCACGGCTGTCTTTGGGCTGATGAGTGCTTTCGATTGATACCCATTTCGAGCAGTTTCGAAAATAAACTTTGGGGGAAAATGGGGAAAGTAGATTTTACCCCTTAGAAAGTAGGGTTTTGACTCCTTAGACTTCAATGCAAATGATAGTCTCTTCGGCCAGATTACTTGCCTCGTAGAGAAGATCGGCTGTGCCGATTTTGAAGAAAATCGTAGGGGCCCCCTGATAGGCCCAAAATATAGTTTTGCCTATAACTTTTTTCTTAGGGGAAAAGTCTCGATTGTTTTGCCATGGCTGTCTTTGGGCTGATGAGTGCTTTCGATTAATACCCTGTTCGAGCAGTTTGGAAAATAAACTTTTGGGGAAAATGGGTAAAGTAGATTTCACCCCTTAGAAAGTAGGGGTTTGACCCCTTAGACTTCAATGCAAATGATGGTCTCTTCAGCCAGATTACTTGCCTCGTAGAGAAGAGTGTCTGTGCCAATTTTGAAGAAAATCGTAGGGGCCCCCTCTTAGGCCCAAAATATAGTTTTGCCTATAATGTTTTTCCTATTGGAAAAGTGTCGATTTGTTCGCCACGGCTGTCTTTGGGCTGATGAGTGCTTTCGATTGATATCCATTTCGAGCAATTTAGAAAATAAACTTTGGGGGAAAATGGGTAAAGTAGATTTCACCCCTTAGAAAGTAGGGTTTTGACCCCTTAGACTTCAATGCAAATGATGGTCTCTTGAGCCAGATTACTTGTCTCGTAGAGAAGAGTGGCTGTGCCGATTTTGAAGAAAATCGTAGGGGCCCCCTCGTAGGCCCAAAATATAGTTTTGCCTATAACGTTTTTCCTATCGGAAAAGTGTCGATTTTTTCGTCACGGCTGTCTTTGGGCTGATGAGTGCTTTCGATTGATACCCTGTTCGAGCAGTTTCGAAAATAAACTTTGGGGGAAAATGGGTAAAGTAGATTTCACCCCTTAGAAAGTAGGGTTTTGACCCCTTAGACTCCAATGAAAATGATGGTCTCTTCAGCCAGATTACTTGCCTCAAAGAGAAGAGTGTCTGTGCCGATTTTGAAGAAAATCGTAGGGGCCCCCCTCATAGGCCCAAAATATAGTTTTGCCTATAACTTTCTTCCTATAGGAAAAGTGTCGATTTTTCCGCCACGGCTGTCTTTGGGCTGATGAGTGCTTTCGATTGATATCCATTTCAAGCAGTTTCGAAAATAAACTTTGGGGGAAAATGGGGAAAGTAGATTTCACCCCTTAGAAAGTAGGGTTTTGCCCCTTTAGACTTCAATGCAAATGATGGTCTCTTCAGCCAGATTACTTGCCTCGTAGAGAAGAGTGTCTGTGCCGATTTTGAAGAAAATCGTAGGGGCCCCCTCATAGGCCCAAAATATAGTTTTGGCTATAACTTTCTTCCTATGAGAAAAGTGTTGATTTTTTTTGGCACGGTTGTCTTTGGGTTGATGAGTACTTTCTATTGATACCCCTGAACACCCTATTGCTTGTTTGGTTAGGGAGAACTGAGGCAATAAAGGTTGTTCCCTATATATGGTAGCCCGAATCTGGGCTGGGCTGAATGTAGGCTGAATGTGGGCTAACTTCCGTTACATACTGCGCCACAATAGCAAAAGGTGAGGGAAATGCACATTGGATACAATATTATTACGTCACAAGTTTGTGAAGTGTCAACTACTATGAAATACATGATAAAATACCTTTAATAATGATTAACAAGAAAATTCAAACTTAAAAACAATAATTTGAATAAGTCTTTAATTAGCTTTCAACTCAAAATCAGATATATTTTGCAATGCTACACAAGAATGGCACCGGTGACGTCATTAACAAAGCATGCTACGGGACTTTGGTATACTAATCAGAAATAACTCACCACAATGGTTAAAGGAAATAGTTCACCTTCGGGAAACATTTCAGAACACGATTTTATTATATTTTTTAATACAGTTTCTTTTTTTCTTTTTAAAAATGGTCCTACATCGCGCCAATTCAAGACAGAAGATTGTAAATTATTAATTGTATCGTGTGCGTTATTGGTCTGCGCATGCTCTGTGCAGTGCTGTCACAATTCAGACGGTACGGTATATCATATATGCGCCGCATTCCTTCGCCAAAAAGTCAAATATCTTCGGCTGGAGAGTCTTTTCAGTCAAGAAAATAGTCAAGATAAGGATTTCTCAACACGGGCTACAAAACTGCTATCTCAGTTTAAAACTAATGTTGAAGGTGGACTACTTCCTTTAAAGGAAATAGTTCACCTTCGGATTTTTTTTCAGAACACGATTTTATTATATTTTTGAATACAGTTTCTTTTTTTATTTTCAAAAATGGTCCTACATCGCGCCAATTCAGGACAGAAGGTCGTAAATCATTAATGTTATGGTGTGCGTTATTGGTCTGCGCATGCTCCATGGCAGTGCTGGCACTTTCAGACGGTACGGTATATCATATATGCGCCGAATTCCTTCGCCAAAAAGTCAAATATCTTCGGCTGGAGAGTCTTTTTCAGTCAAGGGAACTTGCAGATAGGGGTTTCCCAACTTGGGCTACAAAACAGCTATCTCAGTTTAAAACTAATGTTGAAGGTGAACTATTTCCTTTAAGTGCGCCGAGAAGCATGACAATGACTTTGTAAACAAATCGCCGACGCTAAATAGGTCGCCGTCGATGTGCATCGATGAGCTTCCGATTTAATTGCGAGTTTTGTGTTATTGTTTGTTAGTTTTTTTGGGATTTATTTTTATTTTTCATGATGATATAAAGCATAGTGTTATATACAGCCACAGACAAATTATACAATACTCCTAATGTTGAAAACAAATGAATCGATTTTCAAAAATTGAGGGTCGCAACCACTAACTATGCCGCCGTTGATGTGCATCGATGAGCTTCCGATTTTATTGCCACTTTTTCCAATCGCTGTTAGTTTTAGAAGATCGCCGGGCATATAATCACAACAAGCAGAACGCACAATATATTTTCCACTCCATTGCGTAAAAAATAATACGGGAAAAGCCCGCAGTTTGATGAGGACCAAAAGTACTTGCAAGTACCGGTCGTTAAAAGTGTGGAACGCTTATCAACTTTAACTTGAAATATCTTTCAGTAGGAAAATTTTCATGCAAAATGTGATGAATTTACAATATATTTTGGTCTCGATTTCAAGTGCTAACTCCATTTTTGTGGAAAAAGGTCATTATTTCCCTTTAAGAGGCATTCGGTGACATGTCATTGCTCGTCTTAAAGACGAGCAATTACCTGTTACCGAATGCTTCTTAATCGCTGACGAAGGGTGTTAATACAATGGGCCCGAAAGCTCCGATTGTAATTTTTTGATTGTGGAGTAAGTCGTCTGTGTAATACATTTTCATCTGGGAGCTCTACGTGCTTTGGGCCCTTCCGGTCCCACCAGGGACTCCTTTGACCTTCCAATAAGCCCCTCTTATGTGTCAAGGGCCCATCCGGCCTGTTCAGAGGTCCTTCCGACCTGGCCAGGGACTGAACTGGCTGCTTTGTCACCCTGCGGACATGCTCAGGGGCCCCTTCCAGTCTGGCTAGGAACTCATCCAGCATGTTCAAGGGCCCTTCCGACCGACCCAGGGACCGTTTTGGTCTAGCTAGGGGCCTCTTTGACTTGCCCAGGAGCCCCTCCGATCTGCCCAGCGACTCTTCTGGTCGGACTGCGCTGGCTACTTTGTCGCCTTGCTGACATGCTCAAGGGGCCCTCCGACCTGCCCTGGGGCCCCTCCGTGCTGGCTAGGGGACAATTCGGCATGTTTGGGGCCCTTCTTACCCGCCCAGGAGCCCTTTCGGTATTGTCAGGGGCCCTCCGATATGCACAGGGGAATTTCGAACTTTCCAGGGCCTCTGGTCTGTCCAGGGGCCCTCCAGCCTTCTAAGGGGCCCTTCCGACCTGGCAAGGGACTTCGCTGGCTGCTTTGTCGCCTTGCGACATGCTCCGAGGGCCCTCCGACCTGCCCTGGGGCCTCTTCGTGCTGACTAGGGGCCCATTCGGCATGTTCAGGGGCCGTCCTGGCCCACCTAGGGACCCTTTCGGTCTGGTTGGGAGCCCCTCTGACATGCACAGGGGCCCTTTGAACTTCCTTGGGGCCCTCTGGGGTATGTCCAAGGGCCCTCCAACCTGCTCAGGGGCCCTTATGACCTGGTAAGGGACTGTGCGGGCTGCTGTGTCGCCCTGTCGACATGCTCAGGGGCCTTTTGGCCTACCCAGGAGTAAGCCTTTGCCAAGCCTTTGTACTGGCTAGGGGCCCATTCAACGTATTCAGGGGGCCCTCTGACCCGCTCAGGGACCCTTTCGGTCTGGAGGGGCCCCTCTGATATGCACAGGGCTCTTTTGAACGTCCAAGGAGCCCTCTGGTTTTTCAGAGAGGGTCCTGGTGGCTCTAAAGGGCCTCTGAAGTGCTCTAAGCTCTTTAAGTAAAGAGCCCATGATACCGCGCTTCGCGCAGTCTTGTCGACCCCTCCGCCGCCGTAAACGGCCCTCATGACCTCCAGTGGGGGGTGGGGCACCCGCCCCCTTAGCTACGTGCCTGCTGAGAGGGCTCACGAAAGGGTTCTTCCTCTTTATCATAGGGCTCTCTGACAGACTAGGAGGGTCCTTGTATTCATAGGCGTAGGAGCCGGGGGGGGGGGGGGCAGCCGCCCCCCAACATTTTGGATTTTAACATTACGCCTATGGGCGTTGCATGGAAATAATCGACTTCAGAATGACTCCTGCCCCCCCCCCCCCAACTTGAACATAGTTCCTACGCCCCTGCTTGTATTGTGTGAGAGGGCTTTGGATCCGCTTCTCTCATGGTATTTTACAACAATATAAAATGACGGCCGCCAGGCCGTGTGGTTGCAGCCGGGCATAGGGGCCCGACAAAATCTCCCGGGTGCACGAGCACCATTTGCACCCACTGGCTTCGCCTTTGCCACCCGACTGCGGTCTGCGCACGTTCGAAATAGCAACTACTGCGACGACGGGGCCGAGCGCCGAACCGCCGCCGGCCAGGTATCCAGTGACGTCACACCTAATGTATGCTATCGGGCGATCCGCACATAGGAAAGCCCGGGACGATTGCCCCCTGCGTCTCACCATCAGGTGAGCTGGCGCCGGCTGCGTTTCCCGGAACTCTCGGCAGGCGGCGCCCGCTCGCTTGGTCCGCTCGGTTTCAAACCGGCAGTCGGCTTCGGATTGCGAGTTGGGAGTGTGTTGTGTTGCTGTAGTGCGGACTCGTGAGGTGTCTCTCTCTGGGTGACGCCATGGCGCACCACGATGAGGCTGGAATCGGGGACTTTGTCCTCCTGGACCAGATCAACATCGACGGTTTTATGGAGAATCTTCAGGTCCGGTGAGTATCCGAGGGAGCTTGGGGACGGGGTTTATACCAGGGTAATAGAACGTCGCCCACATTAACCCTCGCCCTACGTGGGGGGGGGGGGCCTGACAGCCCCCCCTTAGGTTTTTCTTGAATAACGTTGTATACATGCAATGCATCTTGCTAACATTTTCGGTAGCTGACTTTACAACAATTATACGTATGCTGTAAAAATTTAATTGAAATTGGTCAAGTAGTTTGGGAGATAATCATGTTTTGATGATGTCATGTTGGTAAAAAAATGAGAAATATTTGAAAAATCGTAGAAAACAGAGTTTTAAAGCAAATTGCAAACGCAATTCACCAAAGATACAAAATGGCATTCCCTTTAAATGGCAATTTCGGATTTTCATTTTTTTTGTTTTTTTACTCCTAAAATTAAAAATAACTGATTTTTTTTTGGAATCCTGCGCTAACTTCAAGTCGCTAACTTCACGGACATCCTTAGCATCCGGTATGTTGTAAATGCTGTAAAAATTTAATTGAAATTGGTCAAGTAGTTTGGGAGATAATCATGTTTTGATGTCATGTTGGTAAAAAAATGAGAAATATTTGAAAAATCGTAGAAAACAGAGTTTTAAAGCAAATTGCAAACGCAATTCACCAAAGATACATAAAAAAATCACCACAAAATCAAAATTTTCGAAGATATTAGAAAAACCGGAATATATGTGAGAGAACTAAGTATGGACAATATCCATACACAATTCCAAAGCAATATCTTTATTGTTGACTGAGTGGTGGCTCCCTCGCAAAGTGTAAGAAACTGATGACGTCATTTTTAAAAATAACTTTTTTTTACTTTTGTTGACAAGATACGAACAAATTATTACCTTTTATGTATTTCTGAGCTAAAACTGGTGTAGGAACATGCCTTTTTATTTACATTTATCAATTTCTAATTTTGAGGTTTTCTGAAGAGCAAAATCGCTGTTCTGGACGTGGTAAATCCGAGGTCATTCACTTGACCTGGAAGGTCACCCGTTGACCTGAAACCTAAAAATCGCATACTGCTAGATTCCTCTCATAACAGGCAACATGCTGGTTCTTACTGCATTGCTCTAAGTTGCTTGGTTTGGAAGTTAACAGGGGGGCCTGTCAGGCCCCCCGTAGGGCGAAGGTGAAAAAAGCTCCCGTAGGGCGAGGGTTAAAATAATAGAACAACGGGTAGAACAGTAAGAAATGTAACGCCCAAATGAATTGGACAAGATATAATTTTTCTGGGAATTGTTTAGTCTATTATAATTTAAAGGTATTGTTTGCTATCAATAACTTGTATTTCCATAGATTAAATCTGTATTTATTGAATTCAACTCCAGCAAATACACGAAGTAGTAGTCGAAGTAGTGTATATTTCAGTACCTGTAGTAGCATTTGGAAGCGGTCATTATTAATACCCTACGAAGTAGCAGTCGAAGTAGTGTATATTTCAGTACCAGTAGTAGTATTTGGAAGCGGTCAGCGGTCGTTCCGACGTTTTTAACCCCCAAGCCCATTTAACCCCTTTACGCCCAGAATGTCGAAACATGGTAAATAAAAACGTTGTAGCCAAGGCTTGTAGCTATCTGGTACGCGTATATACATCGGACAACTGATTTACGCCGTAGGGTATTTAGTGGGATATTTAGCCCTGCAAAATACCCCATGGTCGTGGTGGAAACGGCCATATCTCAACCAAGCATTTCTACTACCGCTGCGAACTTTACGCCTACGATCTTCCGTTCCGGAGATCTTCAATTCGCCTGACGCGTAAACCAGAACTGTTGAAAATTCACTTGCCTTTGAAGCTGTCGTAATTATAATTATTAAGCTGTAGTAATTATCCCTTCCTCACAGATCGGATACGTTTGTTCAGATGGCCAAATATACTTTATATTTTCGGAAACACCACTCCAAACGCTCCCCAAACTTGGCAACATACCGGATGCTAAGAACGTCCATGAAATTAGCCACTTATTTCAGCGACTTATTCAGCGGAATGACCGACGGATTAAGATTTGGCCCACACCTCGGCCCAAGGTCAATTCGGGGCCTGGCACGCTGATCACGAATATGCCCTTCATTTTCTTGTTCAAAGTTCGCGGTCGTTAGATATGGACGTTAGATACGGACCAGTCATCAGGCTGTCTATCATCTGGGAGTTGGGACCACTTTGGAAAGGATCCGGCAATAAATTCGGGACGTTGTCATGTTATGCGGTACCCCGTCCTTTGACCTCAAATTTGACCAAGGTCATAGGTCACGGGTCAGGTCGCAGTGACGGACGTTAGATATGGACCCTGTCTTATCATCTGGAATCACTTTTGGAAGGATCCGGTAATAAATGTGGGACGTTATGCGGTACACCGTCCTTTGACCTATAATTTTACCTACAAGGTCAAAGGTCACAGGTCAGGTCACGGTGACGGACGTTATATATGGACCCTGTCTATCATCTGGAATCACTTTTGGAAGGATCCGGCAATATCTTCGGGACGTTATGCGGCACCCCGTCCTTTGAACTTGAATTTGACCTTGAATATGACATTGAAGATGACCTTGGACAAACAAAAACAAGGTCATATTCGTGATCAGCGTGCCAGAATTGATTATGGGCCGAGGTTTGGGCCAAATCTGAATCCGTTGCTGAATAAGTCTCTGAATAAGTCGCTAACTTCACGGACATCCTTAGCATCCGGTATGTTGTCAAGTTTGGGGAGCGTTTGGAGTGGTGTTTCCGAAAATATAAGTATATTTGACCATCTGAACAAACGTATCCGATCTGTGAGGAAGTGATAATTACGACAGCTTATATAATAGTAATTACGACAGCTTCAAACTTAAAAGGCAAGTGAATATTCAACAGTTCTAGTTCACGAGTCAGGCGATTTGAAGATCTCCGGAACGGAGGATCGTAGGTGTAAATTTCGCAGCGGTAGTAGAAATGCTTGGTTGAGATATGGCCGTTTCCACCACGACCATGGGGTATTTTGCAGGGCTAAATATCCTACTAAATACTCTACGGCGTAAATCAGTTGTCCGATGTATATACGCATTAGTGGTGCCAGTTTCAGAAAATATTTGTCCAATGTCTGACCGATGTCTAAGACCATGGTCAGCTGTCCGTCCGACACTGTCCGAAAATCATTGTTTGTCCGAAATTTGTCCGAAAGCAGAAGTGTTTGATATGGAAATGAATTACCTGTGGCAAACTTTGTTTTAATATAAGAAAGTAACAAGTGATTTTCGCGACAAGCCATCCTTGGGCATTGGATGTCCGAAAATGTCCAAAAGAAATATGCTTATGTCCGTCCGAAAACCGAATCGGTCTGACAAATTCGGAATTCCGAAAATTATTTTGCCCATTGGCACCACTAATACGCATCTGGTACCGAAGTCGGATTTCAAATATATACCATAGGTTATGAGCCAGCCTCGTCTGAAAATCATCGATTTAACATGGGAACCCTATAGTGTAGTAGGTTTTTAACGCCCAAACGCCAGAGTGCTGGCAACCGTTACTGGTGGGGGCGGTTTATACCAGCGCGATTTTTTTAACGGGTTTTCCTGATAAAACCCAGAAATATAGGCGGTCGGCTATGTATAGGATAAGAAGCTGAAAATGAAATAAATTCAATTCAGCGTTACGAGGAACTGATTACGAGGACTATGGCTTCGTTATGATGATGACCACCGATGTGACGCCGCGAAGCGGCGTGAAAATGTAAATTTTAGGTCGTGGAAATTTTGATATTGGAACCAGACCGTGAGTGGAGCCAAGCCTCAGGCAACCCCTTTTCCTGGTTACACATCTTACGCGTGCATTTTCCGCTTCAGTCATTTCCTTTACCGAGAATGATGAGCTAGTCAGCTGGAACGGCCCACCCTCGGCGGGCGAATCAAGGCTATGTCTCGCTATCGTGGAGTGGCAGTCCCGGCGATGATAGGCTGCGAGTGTGTGACATTTTCCGGTGGTCACGGTCGCCCTCTCACGTGAGCTGGATAAGGCGAGCTCTGTTGATACTGGCCGGCCCGCTATAGATGTGGGCTCTGCGATAGTTTTTGCTCCGAGTCGCCGGCGAGGCGAGCTGATGCTATCGTGGGACTACGTGCTGCTAGGAATGCTGGGCTGGGCTGGGCTGGTCGGACAGAGCCGGGCCGAGCCGCCGCACCGCCGCACCTCGGTGGGAGGTGAGAGACCGCTGCGTGGGTGAGCTGTGCCAGTTATTATGGTGCTGTGCGGCGCTGCACGCCACCCGGACTAGCAATCGTCAGATAGCAGTCAGCAGTCAGGTAGCAGTCAGCAGAATTGCCCCCCCCCCTAGTCATGAAAGTTTGCCCACCCTGCAAAAATATAGGAACCTAATATTATGCTCCATAATGAATACTTCGATAATTATGTTGCTAAAAAAACGGATAAAAAAGTATTTTTTTTTTAAAAGAAAACTTCATAATGCACTGCCAAATTCTGTGTGCAGACATATTTTGCAGCCATGATCTTTTTGCGAAAGTGGCGCGCAAGTTTCAATTCAACAATTAAATTAAATTAAATTAAATTCTGGGGAGGGAGGGAGGGAGGGAGGGAGGGAGGGAGGGAGGGAGGGAGGGAGGGAGGGAGGGAGGGAGGGAGGGAGGGAGGGAGGGAGGGAGGGAGGGAGGGAGGGAGGGAGGGAGGGAGGGAGGGAGGGAGGGAGGGAGGGAGGGAGGGAGGGAGGGAGGGAGGGAGAGAGGGAGAGAGGGAGAGAGGGAGAGAGGGAGAGGGAGAGAGGGAGAGAGGGAGGGAGGGAGGGAGGGAGGGAGGGAGGGAGGGAGGGAGGGAGGGAGGGAGGGAGGGAGGGAGGGAGGGAGGGAGGGAGGGAGGGAGGGAGGGAGGGAGGGAGGGAGGGAGGGAGGGAGGGAGGGAGGGAGGGAGGGAGGGAGGGAGGGAGGGAGGGAGGGAGGGAGGGAGGGAGGGAGGGAGGGAGGGAGGGAGGGAGGGAGGGAGGGAGGGAGGGAGGGAGGGAGGGAGGGAGGGATATTTGCCCCTGATGCCCCCGGATCCGCCAGTGTTAAAAGACAAAAAAATGAATTCCAAAATATGACGTCATGAGTTATTCATACTAAAAAATAAGTCAGCCGAAGTCAGTCAAAAATAAAGATATTGCTTTGAAATTCAGTCAAAAATAAAGATATTGCTTTGCAATTTGGTTTGGGTATTTTACATATGTGATTCTCCTACATATATTCTGTTTTTAATGTTTGAAATTTTGATTTTGATGTTTTTTTTGTTAAATAGTTTTTTACCTTTGGGGGTCAAAAAAAAATCGCGACATTCCGAGACAGCCATTTTGTAGCCCTTGGCATTTGCTATCGTTTTTTTTTTGTGTGTGTGCATTTTGCTTAAAAAATGGTCTTTGTACGGCCTGTTAAAATTTAGCTGATTTTTTCGTCGAACTCGTCTGTAGTGACGTCACTAAATTTGCTATATCTCAAGAAATTTTCAACGACATTGCTTCATTTTTGCCCAGAAGACGTCGAATTGATGTAGGAGAAGGTACCCGAAGTTTCGCGTGGTTGTTCTTTGTTGTTCTTTGTTGAGCTATTACGAAAGTCCGTCAGTGGGGGGGGGGGGGGGGGGGGGGGGGGGGGCGGGCGGGGGCGCGGGGCGCGGCGGCGGGCGCTCTTCCCCCACCAGCCAATGGCGGTTTAAGTTGCTTCGGGTAGCCTTCATTAGTAAAAACTCATCCGATACTGAACAAATATCACTGAAAACTTGGCGAATGGGTCCGATGAAGACATGAATGGTGTAAATTTGACGTGTTTTCCATTCATATTTATTAAGGCCTTTCATGTTGTTATTCCGCCGTATGTTGGCACATGCTCCTTGGACGTCGGCCCCGTTAAACAGGGAGGCCCCTGAGTTAGGGAGGCCCCCTGGGTGACTGCCCACCCCACTTTTTATGACGTTCCTACGCCTATGGTTCGTCGTCCCGCACTACAT